>OZ038477.1:137696671-137701671 GCA_964036315.1 Acanthosepion esculentum
TTTTCAATGATTTCACCCCAAGCAAGGCGACACTGTCACTAGAACGCAGGGTTTACAAGGAGTGAAATTGAATGAGAAGATTGAAAACAGGGAGGATTGAGGAAATGACAAAAAAGGAACAGGAAGAACAGAAGATGGCGATTGGTTTTTGAAGATTGTAGTTATAAAGTTATCAGGGAAGTAAGAAATCGCAATTGAGTTCCACAGGCGGGAAGTGCATCCAGCTAGTTCAACAGTAAAGTGGTGAGACCTAGTTGCCATTCTAGAAGCACGCTTAAAGACATCATATTCGGGCACCGGAAAAAAATTCGTCAAAGCAGTTACCATGAAAATATTTAGATATATTTCCGTGGTAACTGATTAAATTAAATTAGCTCCGGCTAAGGACCTCACAATTATCAACGATCTATTTCTTCATTTATTTTTTGATGCGGGGTTGATTTTTACATTTCGGTCGTAATTATTAAACAAGACGTTTCCCATATATCTATAGCTTACCGGTCTCTGTCTCTCTCCTTCCCTCCCTCTTTCTCTCACTCTCTCTCTCCTTCTTCCTCTCTCCCTCCCTCCCACTCTCTTTCTCCCCTGTCTGTTTCTCTTTCTCTCTCTCTCTCTCTCTCCTTCTCCCCCTCTCTCTTTCTCTCTCTCCTTCCCTTTCCCTCTCGCCCTCTCTCTCTCCAACTCTCCATCTTCCTCTTTCACTTTCTCTCTCCCCTTCTCTTTCTCTCTCCCTCTCTTCTTCTCCCCCTCTCTCTTTATCTCTCCTTCCCTTTCTCTCTCGCCCTCTCTCTCCAACTCTCCATCTCCCCCTTTCTCTGTCTCCTTCTCTTTCTCTATCTCTCCCTCTCCCTCTCTCTCGCTTGCTCTCGGCCCACTCTCTCGCTCTGTATCTTTCTATCAATCTTAAGGCGCAAGTGATCATGGTTTTCCAAAGTTTCCTTTCTTTGGGTGCAATTCTTCCACTTTTATGATCACTCTTTGTATTTCTGACACTCGTTTATCTATCCACTTGCCCAAACCTGTCAATTAGGGGGGGGGATTCCCCCTCACTCTTTTTGTCTTGCCTTGAGAGTGCCTTGTGAGTGATAAATTCTCCGAACTATCTTTCTTCGCTCTCCGTCGCTTGTAATTTAGAACTGCTTCTTTTTGTTTGCGAATACAAGCTTCTTTATAATTCCTATACACTTTAGAACTTCCTCATTTGTCACATGCACTGTCCATGATATTTTAATCAACTATTGCTAAGTCACAATTAATTCATTTCAATAGTTACGAAATTGTCCTGCTTTCACTGTTTCATAAAATAACAGTCCAGCACTCTTTGCTAATTTTAGATTCTTTATCAACTTGCCCAGTTTCTGAAAAAAAATCTCTTAAGCTATTACTATGAGACTTCGGATTTCTGTGTCACACTTTCAATCCCATTTTCTTACAATAAACAAATATTTTAACTTCTGCTCCACAGAAATGGAACTCTACAGAAGGATTATGAGAATACAGTGCTGTTCGATAAAAGTGACTCACCTGATTTTTTTTTTTACTCAATGTTCTCTTCTCCGACGAAACGAAAGTTGAGCTAAATTCAAAGAATAAGCGATCTAAAATCCGAAGAAGAAGCTTTGAAAGCTCTTTGAATTTAGCAGTAAGTACTGTCAAGCATCCGTTCAGTATAGTGTTCTGGGGATGCTTTTCTTTTCATGGAACTGGTTTCTTAAAACCTATTGAAAAGACCCCCAGGAGCGAGCAGTACAAGAGAATTTTAGAGTCTTGTCTGCTCCCGTCTGCTGAAAGGGTGCAAATCGACCCCACCAAGCTCATTTTTCTGCAGGATAATGCACCCTGTCACAAATCAAAATTGATGAAGGAATACTTTGAGAGAAGCAGGTGAGTGTTATGACATGGCCGACCCAATCTCCTGACCTCAACCCCATAGAAACCTTATGGAGCATTATAAAGTACAGGCTCTCGAGAAAGCAGTAGAGCAACAAAGTGGATTTGATTGTGAATTTCATATCCGAATGGAATTCAATGCTTGGAGATGAGATTTGCCAGAACCTAATCAAGTCAATGCCAAAAAGGGTTGAAAAGGTTATTCAAAATAAAGGAGGACCCATAGATTATTAAATATTTCGAACTATATTACCTATTATAAATAAATTATACCTCTATTATTCTTTATTTAAAGCTGTTCGGTTATGTTTCTATTGATTACTAGTTGCAGGAAATAAGTGAGTCACTTTTCTTGCACAGAGTTTTTCCCTCAATCTCATTTATATCGAAAATTATAATTATCATTAGAATACCTTAGGGTGAGTAAACTTTTTTACTAGGTGGTCGGGAAGGTGTCTTTATATTAGTAAGATTAAAAATTAGTTCGACCCAAAAACGATAGGCGAAAAAACTTTTAAGTAAAAAAATCAGGTGAGTCACTTTTATCGAACAGCACCGTATATTTGGTAATTACAACGAATACAGACGGAACAATGACACAGAACAAATTTTAGAGATACAAAACACTATTTTACACCAAAAGGGAGCAGACAAGAAACTAAAATTCTCTTGCACTGCTCGCTCCTGAGGGTCTTTTCAATAGGTTTTAAGAAACCAGTTCCATGAAAAGAAAAGCATCCCCAGAACATTATACTGAACGGATGCTTGACAGTACTTACTGCTAAATTCAAAGAGCTTTCAAAGCTTCTTCTTCGGATTTTAGATCGCTTATCCTTTGAAATTAGCTCAACTTTCGTTTCATCGGAGAAGAGAACATTTAGTAAAAAAAAATCAAGTGAGTCACTTTTAACTAACAGTACTGTATGTCTATACAAAAAAATAGATTTATTGCAGTTATGAATCGGCTTTCACATTTCGAAGTATAAACAAAATTTAAGCTATTACTATGAGACTTCGGATTTCTGTGTCACACTTTCAATCCCATGTTCTTACATTAAAAAAATACTTTAATTTCTGCTCCATATAGATTGAACTCTATAGAAGGATTATGAGAATACCATAGATAGAACATGTGAACAATGTAGAAGCTTTTTAAAAAATGAGATAAAAAAAGACAATTTTACTTAGGATCAGAAATAGAATATTGAAATTTCTAGAACATATGATGAGAAATTATGGCTGGCACTCACAAGATATAATGAAAACAAGAGAAAACAAAAGTAAAGGGATGACATAACAAAACCGAGGAGAAATAGTAATGGAATAAATAGCGCTTAGAGATCCAATTGATAGGACGATTATACAGGCATGATCGTCCACATCCCCTGAAGATACACACCACCTGAAAGAAGAGTTTAATTTTAACGTCGCCGATATGTAACTCACAATTTTGACTTTCTCCGTTTGTTTACTAGCATACAAAACCAATCCACGGCACAAACTGGAATTTTATTCTTCCTGATCTATGTTACTTTTCTTTTTTTTTTTTATTTCACTAAAATTTTGTTAGTATAACAAGTTGAAGAAATCAAAGGTTAAGGCATCTTTGATCTTGTTTGATCTGGTGTATCTACCAAAAAGTAAACATGGTCCGATTTTCAGTAGTCAGAAAGGTAGATATAGGTCCAGCGTGCAGGAGAGTTCAAAAGCCGACAAATGTACGATGTGTCAGTCAGTTATGTGCCATGCGTGATACACGCTTAGGCGATCATGTATCTTTCGATACATGACAGACGAAGCAGATTTTTTCCCGTAGTAGGTTGCCATTTCTTTCTGCGGTAGACTAGTTGCCATCCAAGGCTATAGAACCCGGCCTGTCCTACTATTTACCCATAGATGGGAAGCGGAGAAGAAGTGAATTCACACCAAGGGTATTAGCACGTAAGTGAATGTAATGAATTCGACTGGAATTCGAACTCGGCTCTCCGATTCCTCAATCCCAGCCATTACTCCACCGTGCCTGTACGATGTGTCAAAATAGTAGACCCGTGCTTGATTTGTACGAAAGACATAAAGCTAGAGATAAGAAATATAAAGAGTTGGCTCCCTTTTTTGTCCCTTTGAATGGGGATACAGTCGGTGTGTTCTTGGCCCCAATCGGCAGCACAAAGAGTAAATTTTGTTCATAATTTTCATACGGATTTCAAAGGGGGGATTATAGTTGGCACTCGTGCTCGATTTATAAGCTTTGATTTTCTACGCACCTTTTCCAAAATACTTTCATGGAAATTGGTCTGATGAACTCTCCACTATAGCTGTTATTTTTTCTCAAAATTCCACAAACAAATTGTAGAGTTAAGAAATAGTTAAGACTTCATAGAGACACCGAGGTAATATGGTGACTGCTCGATTTATAAGCTTTGATTTTCTACTCACCTTTTCCAAAATAATTTCATGGTAATTGTTCTGATGAACTCTCCACTATAGCTGTTATTTTTCTCCCAACCCCACAAACAAATTGTAGTGTTAAGAACTACTTAAGACTTCATAGAGACATGAGGTAATATGGTGACTGCTCAATTTATAAGCTTTGATTTTCTACGCAACTTTTCCAAAATACTTTCATTGTAATTGTTCTGATGAACTCTCCATTATAGCTGTTATTTTTGACTGCAGTAAGAACGGTAAGTAACAATGTGTTGGTTTGATGTAAGGAATACTGTGGTATGTTTGGGTCACTAATTGAGACAAGACAGACTGAAGACCAGCCTCCCCTGTCCATCCCTTTGGCCTTGTGCCACATTTTTGTATTATTCAAAATAAATATTACTCTCCGCTATGGTACTTAGAATCTATGAATTTAAGTGGAGTACTATATTGTCGGCAAGATCTCATCATTTTACATTTAATTATGGCTAGATGTAATTGTAAGTTCTACGATAACAGTTTCTTTTCTCGCACTTCTCACTTGTGGAACACTCTTCCGGCCTATTACTTTTTAGTCAAATTTGATGTTCATGAATTTAAATGCAATGTTAATAGTTAACTTCTCCTTTTTTTAAATTTTTGTTCTTGTAATATCGTAACAACACTAAGTAGAAACTTATGAA
>OZ038477.1:137709171-137714171 GCA_964036315.1 Acanthosepion esculentum
AATTAAATCCATGTGAAAAAGAAGTATAACAAAAAAAATAAAAAAGAGTAAGCTTCTATCTGTATTAGAAGTCCTTATAGCGAAAAATTCAACTTATTTATTGAATGACACTCGTATAATAGACATATATATATATATATATATATATATATAATAGATATATATATGTATATAATACACATATATAATAGTCATATATATATATATATATATATATATATATATATATATATATATATATATATATATATAATAGACATATATATATATATATATATATATATATATATATATATATATATATAAGGAAGAGATTATAGTTGTTCTAAATATAATTGAGAGAGAAAAGTGCATATTTTAAAGAGAAAGGAGAACCCGCAAACGTTTTTGGCTATAATTTGAAATTTTTTTTAATATATTATACTTTATTTTCCATATTTTTGCTACATACGTTTCGGTTTTTTCGACCTTCATCAGGCGAAGAATGATTATTTCCACACACATACACTCACTCACACACACACACACATACACACACACACACACATACACACACACACACACACACACACACACACAAACACACATGGTATTTACTCTGTCCCGATACTAGCACACAAGCTTTATTTTTAAGTGGGGTCTCGAGCGCGTACGCCCGTGACAAGAACAAAAATTCTCCTCCCCCCCCACCCCGCAACGTCCGGCAGCTGTTCCCCAGGGCTGGACACCTATTCAGTACCCTTTCCGCTCTGTCCTTTGACAGAGAAGCCCCTGAGCGCACTCTGCCCAAAGACAGAGACGCAACTGAGAGATGATATGTAGAAGTATGATATTTCGTGTTGACAACATCAGCAACTGTAGATGATGTTAAACATAACTCTAAAAGAGGAAGGTAGACACACACACACATGTGCGATGGGTAAAATTAAAAAATTAAAAAACTTAAAAAACATAAACATCAAAAAACAAATATATGCCCAGTTCAGATATACAATCTCTCTACACAAGCGTCCCTATAGAGAAATTTCCAAGTTTACAAAAAAAAACCCACACCTAATAAAAACAAAAATTAAATTATCTCTACCTACACATAAAATCATAAAAATACGCCAGCTAATCACCAAGCAATGTTTCTTTACTTTTGATAACCACCTCTACAGACGAAAATTTGGTTTACCAATAGGATCACCTCTCAGCAACATTCTTGCTTGTCTATTTTTAAAGTTTCCGCAAAGTAAACCATTCAAAAATATTCTACCTCCAAACCTTTCCTATTTCATATACATAGATGACTCACTACTTATATATCTACATTATACTAATTTAAATGACCAATTTAATAACGTTGAACCTACAACAGATTTCACGTTTGAAACTGAAACCAACTACACTCTCATCCCTTCCTAGTTATGTTACACAAAAACAATAATGAACTTAATTGTGACGTTTATAGACAAGCTACCAATTTAAAACGACTAGATCAATTTCTATTCAAACCACTCCTGTAGAATTAAATCTAGTATAATTATAAGTTTCTGTTTAAGAGCATAAAGAATTTGCAGCCCCCAATATTTACATATAGATACATAACTAGAAAACACCTGAAATATCCCCATCATTTCATCAGCAACGCAAGAAGAAAGGTATACAAAATATACAAACGCAACAAAAATAACATCAGCCATAAGAACCGATACCTAATACTACCGACCAATTCTTTATTGTCCGCTATACAGAACAACCTATCCCATCTAAACAACATACAAATACTCACAACTACTTCCAAAATCATTATGGATTGAAGCAGATCTAAAAACACCCATAACAATAATATATCAGAAACTGTCATATATAAAATAAATTGCCAAACCAGTTTTTCGCAATATATTGGAGAAACATGCACATTTTTTAAAAAAATACATAAGTTCAAAAATAACAATTTGACAAATGCACTGGTTAATATAAAAATAAATTCAACGCCAATGCTACACTGTTAAAAAAAATAATTCACTCAGAAGGAAAATCCTCGAGAGTGCCGCATTGAATATTATACAAATATTAATATACGCCTAAGTTTTTTCCCAATATCACCTTACCTAACAGAATCAGTACTCTCCCAAGCCAACGTGAGCAACAAATATATCAAGAAATAAAAAAAAACGGTTGAATCCGTCAACACATCAATAGAAACAATATTCCTCCAGATGAAAAATTCTCTTCAAACATAAAAAGTAAATGAAGTAATTTATCAGTTGACCCAATGAATATATATGAGCGTATCTGAATTATTCTAGTAACTAACAATATTTTTGCTTTGTTTATACATACTTTGCTCAAATAAATTAATTTCGTTTTTGCCTTGAAAACATCCACATTGGACGAAGCACGTCGGCTAAAACATCATACATTTTTCCTATTATCTCTTTTCGTTTATACATTTTTTACAGATTAATTCTAAGAATTTTTTACACACATTTACATACACACATAGAAGAGACGATAGACAAAAGACTAGTCAGGAAAAAAAGAGATCGCTGACTTTAGAATTTCAGTTGTTCTGTTTCTGACTAGTCTTGTGTCTATCGTCTCTTCATGTTGACTTAAATATCGTCTAATCCTAAGTATGTTTCTAATAACCATGTCCTGAAGATGGTCTACTAGACCGAAACGTCTGACGTCGACATTAAAACAACATTAAAACAGTAAACTTGCATATTCGGATTTTGTTTTGTCTTTTCCATATTTTTCATCATACCGTCGGATCTACATCCACATCCACATATTTGCTTACATTATATATATATATATATATTATTTGTGATTTTATCCCTACTGTTGTCCCTATGAAGGATTACATGTATTTATTTCATTTTATTTGTAGACAAATATCATTTAAACACTTGGATAATCACGGCATTCCACTCCAGACTTTCCTGTCCTTTGTAGATCAGTAAAGTCTGTCTTTTCATTATACCGCGGGACTTCCTGTTTTGCAGTTCATTTACACAAGTTGTTAGGTAAAGATAATTGTGGAAATGTTTCATATAGAGATTTTATATTCTAACCAATGTTTTAAATTTTAAATGTTATTTTCTTTATCATGAAAATAATTAATTAATAAATGAATTCTAAATTATCTGTCTATATTTCTGAGATGAGGTATTATGTACATTATTTACATTATTCGGACTATTGTCCTCATCTTTGTCGCCATATTTATTACAACGTTTCGGCCTTTCAGTATCTGTCTATATTTCTGAGATGAGGTATTATGTACACTATTTACATTATTCGGACTATTGTCCTCATCTTTGTCGCCATATTTATTACAACGTTTCGGCCTTTCAGTATCTCTCTATATTTCTGAGATGAGGTATTATGTACATTATTTACATTATTCGGACTATTGTGCTCATCTTTGACGCCATATTTATTACAACGTTGCTGCTGTTGTGCGCTCCGGCCTTCTCCAGCTGGTTGGGGTGTCGAACTGAACCCTTTATTTCGCTCACTGGGGTAGACTGTTCTAGTTCCACGTGCCATGTTTAATGGATGTCAGTTATCATTTATCCCCTGTTAATTTCCCTCTGAAAGTTCTCCACTGCCTTAACCGGGTATTGAACTCTCACAATCTTTGGGTCCTGTCACTGGATCTAACCAACGCCTTTATCCACTGTGCCATGCGTTCTTAATTCTAAATTATTAATGTTTAATTGTTATAAAGCGATTAATTAAGGAACACAGATACTACTTGAATCTGTCAACTCTGTTTTCATTTTTCCCAACCGGTATTTCATGTTCATATTTAAAGATTGTCCATGGGACTTGTGTTCAAAGTACATCAGAATTGAGCGATCCTGAAAGTAACGCCTTATTGTTAATGGTGGTTCAAGCGCGCGTGCCCATTGTAAAAGGTTGACCAAACTGTACAGAGGCCTTCGAGTTTTGTTATTTTCCTTTTCACATGTCTTTATTACAAAATTTATTTCAGGGTCATGTTTAAATATATTTCATTATAACTACTTAAATATGTTTATAACTACTTAAATATATTTATAACTACTTAAATATATTTCTAACTACTTAAATATATTTCAGGGTCATGTTTAAATATATTTCATTATAACTACTTATATATATTTATAAATGCTTAATTATATGTGTAACTACTTAAATATAGTTATAACTACTTAATTATATTTCTAACTACTTAAATATATTTCTAACTACTTAAATATATTTCAGGGTCATGTTTAAATATATTTCATTATAACTACTTAAATATATTTATAACTACTTAAATATATTTATAACTACTTAAATATATTTCTAACTACTTAAATATATTTCAGGGTCATGTTTAAATATATTTCATTATAACTACTTATATATATTTATAAATGCTTAATTATATGTGTAACTACTTAAATATAGTTATAACTACTTAATTATATTTCTAACTACTTAAATATATTTCTAACTACTTAAATATATTTCAGGGTCATGTTTAAATATATTTCATTATAACTACTTAAATATATTTATAACTACTTAAATATATTTATAACTACTTAAATATATTTCTAACTACTTAAATATATTTCAGGGTCATGTTTAAATATATTTCATTATAACTACTTATATATATATTTATAACTACTTAATTATATGTGTAACTACTTAAATATAGTTATAACTACTTAATTATATTTCTAACTACTTAAATATATTTCTAACTACTTAAATATATTTCAGGGTCATGTTTAAATATATTTCATTATAACTACTTAAATATATTTATAACTACTTAAATATATTTATAACTACTTAAATATATTTATAACTACTTAAATATATTTCAGGGTCATGTTTAAATATATTTCATTATAACTACTTATATATATATTTATAACTACTTAATTATATGTGTAACTACTTAAATATAGTTATAACTACTTAATTATATTTCTAACTACTTAAATATATTTCTAACTACTTAA
>OZ038477.1:137719171-137756671 GCA_964036315.1 Acanthosepion esculentum
TTGATTTCAATGTTCACTTTTATATTTACACACGCTCTATCTCTGATATTGAGCACTTTATCCCATAAATGTAGCACACCTTAAGGGTATATTTTTTCAAACACACAGACACACACACACACACACACACACACACACACACACACACACACACATATATATATATATATATATATATATATATATATATATGTATGTATGTATGTATGTATGTATGTATAGTGGACTCTCCCGTCGTATTTGTCGTATGAGATCGAGGTAGCTCAGTTCCTAGGAGCCGACACCCAGACATCAGCACATGAGATTTGATTATAATTGTGAAGGTTTTGTACAGAACCATCCACACTTTTTGAAGGGCCGAATACAGCGACTTGGTGCCACAAGGTCCCCAAACAACCCTCCGCAGCTTTAGAATTCAGAGTTTTCCTTCTCCTAGACCAGTTGCCATCAAAGACTATAGACGCTCTGCTATTTACCCATAGATGGAGGGAAAAGAAGAGGGCTGACAACTTCCCATAAGTGTATCAGCACTTCAGTGAATATAATGCATTCGACTGGAATTCGATCGTCTCTCCTCAATCCGAGCCGCTATCCACTACTCCACCGTACCTCCCTATATATATATATATATATATATATATATATATATATATATATATACTCTATAAATTAACTGATTTAGATATATGGTTCCTTCGCTACACAGGAATTACCATGTTCTTTCTTTTTTTTACTATAATACATACATACATCTATATATATATATATATATATATATATATATATATATATGTCCAGGTAAGATGAGAACGAATAGAGTACAATTCCAACGTTTGTAGCATTTAATTTAAAGAGGGCTCAATACAATGTAGAGCAATATTCCATATTTTATGATATTACATCGAAAAATTGTGTAGCGATTTTGACGTTTTCGATGTAATATCCTATAATAATAATCATAATAATAATAATAATAATAATATATACAGATATAGAGATTTAAACAAAACGGACGTCATGTTATAGCTTAGGAATCTTTCGATCAACACTTTTTCAAAGGTATACGTTGGCAAATTAGTTTGGCAACGTATACCTTTGAGAAAGTGTTGATTGAAAGGTACCTAAGCTATAACATGACGTCCTTTTTGTTTAAATCTATGTTTTATTTCTGTGGGTACACACATATATATATATATATATATATATATATATATATATATATATATATATATATATATATATATATATATATATATATATATATATATAATCAAATCTTGTGTGGGTGTCCGGCTTTCAGTTTCTGGCAACTGATCTGTCTGGCCCTCATACGTCGAGTTCGACGGGAGAGTCCATTATACATATATATATATATATATATATATATATATATATATATATATATATATATATATATATATATATATATATATATATATATATTTCAAATCAGCAGTCGTCGAGGCACGGGAAGATCTTTTTTTCCGTACCGATATTCTTAGAAGTTTCTTCCGGCCATGTTGTTTGATTAGCGGCATATACAATGGCTAGTTACTACCGAACTCTGAAGATTTTAGATATATTTTATGTCTTCAACTTAACATATACTATAAATTTGTATTGTTGGTAATTTTACAATAAATAGGTACTGTTGTTGTTTGGAGTTTCACTATTTACCCATGACTGGGACACTAACAGGTGCTACCACCCAACGCTTCTCAAAACCTCCAATCACCTGATCAGAGGCCTTGCTGCTGGATGTAGTTTATCGTGATTCGGCTATGGAGAATAAGATAATAATGCTCTGTTGTTATAGTCACGATAAAAGTCACATAAACCTGGACACTACTTTATTACAGGATTCTAATGCTAAAGTTCCGTTTTTAGCACTTGAATATTAAACTGAGGCGGCCTTCGTTACAGTTTATGTGAACGGAAACGAGTTATTTTGTTGGCTGGTGTTGATATTTTTGTCACGAGAAGTCTAATCAAAAGAGTTATAAACTCTGACATCTGTCTCAATTTGCCTAAGCCAATACCGAGTTCTTCTTTATGTTCCGTGTTCCTTCAGGACGTAGGCGATTATGGCTCTCCACAATTTCCTGTCCTTTCTAGTTCTTATAATTTTTTTTTTGTTATTTCTCCTAAACATTGTTCCGCCATCGATTTGCTCAAGCTTACTATGTTATGTGTTGTTTTCTCTTGTCCCTCTTGCCTTCAGTTTCTCCTATGAGATATATATATATATATATATATATATATATATATATATGTGTGTGTGTGTGTGTGTGTGTGTGTGTGTGTGTGTGTGTGTGGGTGTGTGTGTGTGTGTGTGTGTGGTATGCAGAAAAATAGGAAAGAACACGTTAGGTAAATAATCCGGAGTTCCTTAGTATTTTTGCTTTTATTTTCAAAAAGACAGTGCTCCATACAGAAGTAGAGCTTATATTATAATATTTTTTTTTTAAATATGATTCCTTCGCTACATCAGAGTTCTCATGTTTCAAAAGCGAGAGCCGAGACCCTCGATATAATTTTTGAAATTAAGTTGAATGAAGGTGTCTGGTCTCGCTTCATTATCAAGCGAGAATTTGGGAATAAGCTATCTTGTGGTTTGCGCGTGCTTATAAGTATGGTCTCTTGCAACATTAGTTACTATGGAAACGAAAGCGAGACCAGACACATTAATTCAACTTAATTTCAAAAATTATATTAAGGGTCTCGGCTCTCGCTTTTGAAACATGAGAACTCTGATGTAGCGAAGGAATTTTTTTTTTAAAATATATATATATATATATATATATATATATATATATATATATATATATATATATATATATATATTAGTAACGTTTCTGTTTCTAATTCTTGCACACCCTGTAATGGCTTTACTTCTTTGCTTGGTGAACTCCTTTCCGGCTCCATGCTTTCCAGTCAACTGTGATCTGCAAAAATTTAAATGCAATGTCAATCGCTATCTACTGTCCTTCTGATTACTTTTTCCTCTTCCCGCCCACTCATAATCTTTCTGGTACTACTTCTTTCACACCCTGTGCCCACTTGTGTTTTTATTCTGTGGTTTTATTGACTTGCATGATGTATAACCGATTAAAGAATAGATTGTTACGATGAGATATGGATTTTTCGATATGTAAAAGCCACAGAAAAAAGCAAACACAAAGTAACTATTGAATATATGAAAAAGATATATACAAAGTAAAAATTGAAAAAGTGTTATAAGTGCACCCTTATTATGGCGGTAATATAAAAACTAACATTTCTCAAGCCCATCGATGGAGATTTCAAAACTTTAACATTCAATGAAATTTCTAACAAAAATAACATAATGGCTAGATACAGCTGCGTTAGAAATATCAAAGAATCCATTTCTCATATTCAATCAGTTATGTGCCATGCGGGATACACGCTTAGGCGATTATTTATCTTTCGATACGTGACTGACGAGGCAGATTTTTTCAGCAGTAGGTTGCCATTTCTTTCTGCGGTAGACCAGTTGACACCCAAGGCTATAGAACCCGGTCCGTCCTTCTATTTACCCATAGCTAGGGGGAGAAGACGATTCATATCTTTCCCAAGGGTATTACCCCGTCAGTCAGTCAGTCAGTTTTATGCCATGCCTGATACACGCTTAGACGATCATGTATCTTTCGATACGTGACTGACGAGGCAGATCTTTCCAGCATTAGGTTGCCATTTCTTTCTGCGGTAGGCCAGTTGACACCCAAGGCTATAGATCCCGGTCCGTCCTGCTATTTACCCATAGCTAGGGGGAGAAGAGGATTCATATCTTTCCCAATGGTATTAGCACGTAAGAGAATTTCAGTCAGTTATGTGCCATGCGTGATACACGCTCAGGCGATCATGTATCTTTCGATACGTGACTGACGAGGCAGATCTTTCCCACAGTCGGTTGCCATTTCTTTCCGCGCTAGGCCAGTTGACACCCAATGCTATAGAACCCGGTCCTTCCTGCTATTTACCCATAGCTAGGGGGAGAAAAAGAGGATCCATACCTTATTATATATCCCAAGGGTATTAACGCGTAAATGAATGTATTAGATTTGACTGGAATACGAACCCGACTCTCTGATTCCTCAATCCGAGCCGATATCCGTTACTCCACTGTGCCTCTTGATTACAAAATTATTTTCTACCTGAGGTAATTTGTGATTTTTGCTCTATATATTCGGAATCCGTCCGTCTCAAGAGACGATGGAGTATCGCTGTAGGTGCTAGGCGATGGAGTTACATTAAGAAGAAGGTAACTGTCACTTCCCGTGTTGTGCCGATGTCTTGCAACGTCGCTGGAGTGTCCTCTCCAGTGCGCTACGAGCCTGGGCGGGATGTATGGACAACTAGGGCTGCCCGGACGTCTAGTTCCCACTCTTGGCCTTGCTAGTAGAGTCCAAAGGAAAGGCTGAACCAATACAGTTTGGTACCAGCGCGGATGCAGGAGTTGCCGGAAGGTAGCACAGAGTGCCGTCCATCCGCCTTAGGGGCTCCACTCCGGATTTATGTAGGGTTTACTCCTTAGCCTTTTCTTCTCCTGAAGATTTCCACAAGGCAGTGGAGCTATTTACCCCATAGCTGGGGTTTGGTTCATGGGCACCATGGCGAGTCCACACACCAATGGGCCAGCATGCCGCATGTTAATGGGGCCAAACTCCTCCCCCGTACCCTGTAGTTTAGCCCGAGTCCGCAAGGTGCTCGGTTGCCATGTGTCGCCACGAGGAGGCACTACATAGGGCTTGCTGATAGAGAGGCTATATACTGGCAGGGGAAGACTTACGCACTCGACTCCTCTTTTCGCATTGCTGCTAGCCAGCGGCGGTAGCTGAAAGCGAGAAGCGACAAGCACTACCACTACAGACTACCACACTAGACGCATCACAACAGCCGTTCAGACACACTTTGCCGTATAATACATATATATATATATATATATATATATATATATATATATATATATATATATATATTGGTGTATGATATACATATATATATATATATATATATATTGGTGTATGATATACATATATATATATATATATATATATATATATATATATTAGAGCAGGTTGATTTTTCACTTCTTTTAATAAATTAACTACCGACACTAAAACTTAGATTCCTTTCTTACATCGATTTTTGAGCATTTAGTTTTAAAGAACATCTAAAAAAATGTGCAGAAATACATAATTTCCGCATCTTTCTGCTTACAAATTGACTTAAATAAATCCAAAAAAGTTGCTATATTTTGTATTCGATACTTTGAATGGAAAATATATTCAAACCAGAATTCTAATCATGAATCTCCAGAAGCAAAATATGCGTGTTATTTTGTTGTATTCTATAAATAAAAAATGTGTAAAAAAATGTAAAGGATTACCAAATGGCTGCTCAATGAATAAGATTTGTTAGATCAATTGTCAGATCATTTGTCAGATCATTTGTCAGATCAATTATCAGATAAATTGTGAGATCATTTGTAAGCTCAATTGTTAGATCAATTTTCAGATCAATTGTTAGATCATTTGTCAGACCAATTATCTGACCAATAGTTATATCAATTGTCAGATCATTTGTCAGAACATTTGTTATATCATTTGTCAGATCATTTGTTACATCATTTGTCAGATAAATTGTTAGATCATTTGTAAGCTCAATTGTTAGATCAATTTTCAGATCATTTGTCAGATCATTTGTTAGATTAATTGTCAGATCATTTGTCAGATTATTTATCAGATCAATTGTTAGATCATTTGTTATATTATTTGTCAGATCATTTGTTACATCAATTGTCAGATCTTTTGTCAAATCATTTGTTAGATCAATTATCAGATGATATGTTAGATCAATTTTTAGATCATTTGTGAGATCATTGGTTAGATCATTTGTGAAATCAATTGACAGATCAATTTTTAGATCATTTGTCAGATCAATTGACAGATTAACTCTTAGATCATTTGTTAGATCATTTCAGATCAATTCTTAGATCATTTTTCATATCATTTGTCAGATCAATTGTCAGATCATTTGTCAGATCACTTGTCAGATCATTTATTAGATTATTTGTTAGATCATTTGTTAGATCATTTGTTACATCATAATTAATAAACAAAAAATAGATAATATATATATATAACACCATAATACTGCTGGTCACAAATTATAAGACAAAATTGCAGTGTATATCATAATATAGTTAAATTATTCAGTATAATTTCCTTTTGAAGTAAATGAATTCTTATTTGATGGTACAAAGATTTAGCAATAAATTACTTGTGCTATGCATCTTGTCCATAAAAGTTTATAAAAATTTGTAAATGATAAATTTTATAAGACTGTCCTCTAAGGCTTTAACTGATCACCAGAATGAAATCGCAACGTTACAATTCTGAACCTAAATTTCATCTACAAACTGGTTTTATTCAAAACACAATAAGGATTTTGAAAAAGATAATTTTATGTCATTATTTACCATCTCAAACCCCAAGTTTTAAATTGAGTACAATACGATGGTTCCAAAATCGACCTACCCTAATGTATATATATATGTATGCTTTTCTTACGTGTCTTTGATTGTGCATATGTATATGTTTAGGTGCGTGGTACAAGGTATATATATATATATGTATATATATATGTATATATATATATATATATATATATATATATATATATATATATATATATATATATATATATATATATATATATATATCAAATATGTGGTGCAGCTCAATTTTTATTACATGAATCATTCATACAAAAAATAGATTAGTAAAGTTAATGATATAAATTGAGAAAAACATCTTCGCAAACAAATTTATTAAAGTTACATTAACCTACGAATCACTCGATGAATGTTATGATCCTAGTTTTTAATAGCCTCTATTTGTATAAGGTAAATTTTATTCTGCTAGTAGTTTCGGCTGTACATTCAGCCATCCTCAGGCATGGAAATTATATTTTTAGTAGATCCAGGTAATAGGGAGCACAAAAAATTAAAAGCAAATCGAAAAATGTTTTTTTAGAACTGTGTTATATATATACATACATATATATATATATATATATATATATATATATATATATATATATATATATATATATATATATATATATATATATATGCAGATTGTCCATAAAGTTCGTGGGCACTTTAAAAAATTTATAACTTTATTTGTATTTGCGATAGAAATAATCTGTAAAAATGTTATAAAGTTTAATGTACCTAGTTTTAAGTATAGCTAAAATAACTAATGTGATTTCAGGCATTACTGTAAATCAGTTAGCAAATGTTTTCCGTGAACTGCAAAATCGTATTACCCTTTGTATTGCTAATGATGGAGAACATGTGGAAACTTAAATAAAATTTCAATAAAACCTTAAAAATATAAATTTACTTCTTTCTAATCCTTTTTACAAATTATTTCTATCGCAAATACAAATAAAGTTATACATTTTTAATGTGCACACGAACTTTATGGACACCCTGTATATATATATATATATATATATATATATATATATAGATGTTTTTGAATATTTATCCGAGTGCATGTATTTATATTTTTGTATGAATACTATAGCGAGCATGTTATATAAACATTTATAAATATTTTTTGTAGGTACACCTTTGTATTTTTGTGTAAATTGATATATATATATATATATATATATATATATATATATATATATATATATATATATATATATATATATATATATATATAATTATTTATTTGAATATTACAACATAAATATGTTATAATATCACGACAAAAGTACCCATTTTGTTTCAACACTTCTTGTGTCTTGTCAAGTGATGATTATTTATGTTGTAATATTCAAATAAATAATTATATCTGCTCTACACTGTATTGAGCACTCTTTAAAGAATATTAATTGTTGGTTATTGGATTTCACTCCGTATATACCAATCCTAAACTTGGGTATATATATATATATATATATATATATATATATATATATATATATATATATATATATATATATATATATTCGCATATGTGGATATATGGATGTTAAAATCTTCATCTGTTGGCAGGTTTCGTAAATCAGGCAATAATATTGGCAACGCATCTGACCTGCTTTGTTTTCTTGCCATTATGGCTGCTTTAATTGTCTTGAGTTATCTTTTATTTCCTACATTGAAGTGTGGATGACCTGTTGATATTTTTAGTCTGTGATAGCCTATTAGTTTTGTTAATTCACTGAGAAGTTCACTTTCATACTTGCTTCCTTGACACTGTTGTAGCTATAGTTTCTTGCATCGCGTAACTCTGTTTATGCATGTTCTCTGTTGATTAATATGTGTTGTTGCAATTTATGTTTGGTGGCAATGGCCCTACAATATTAATATGTACGGTCAATCGTATAGAGGATAGTAGAAATGGAACTACCGTTTGGTTTTGTGTAGCGATTAACTTTACTTTATTGACAATTGAGAGACACTTTAATCCATGAACGTACGTTTTTTATCCATGTCAGGCCAAGTGAAGCGGGATTTGTTTAGTTATACTGTGCCCGTGGTTCCTGAATGTGACATAATATGGAATGTATCATAGATCGACTTGCACAATGCTTGTGTAATAAATGGTCTTAGGAAAGGTGTTGAAATGTCGCATAATATCGTCTTGTTGCCAGTAGTGTATGCCTTCAGTTTGTGTCTGTGTCTATATTTCTCTATCACACTCTTGCTGCTCAAAGAGGCATGGTAAGTCACAAAATCGACTGTCACTGCATTTGCTGGTTTTGATAGGCAATCAGCAACGATATTTTCTTCCCTACGAATGTCCAGTGTTCAGTTATTAACGACAAGTGTCTCTTTTGCTTATCTGATTTCATTTATGATATTTTGTGGAACGCTCATGTTACTGGTTTATGGCCAGTGAACAAGGTGTCAATTTGTGGTTTGAATTGTCAAGTAGGCCTCTAGTAATTCCCGGTCAAATATGGACCTTTTTTTTTGTTGTTTTGTTTTTGTTGTTTTTGTTTTTTTTTTCACATAATCTCTTTGCGAAGAACCCTAAAGAAACACATCTGTTGTCAATCATTTCATTTAACGCTTCTCCGGCAGCACACTTGGAACCATCCAGCACCAAATGATAATAAGTCAAATCTGAATCGGGGTTAGGAAGCGCAGTCAGTTTCTCCAGAACATTTTTAATGCTCGATGCTTTATTTTTCAGCATCTGTATGGTTTCGCTCTGTGAGTGCTTCTTTATCAGTTTATTAAGAGGTAGAATAATGTCTGCTTCTCGTGGAACAAGTTTTCTATAGAATTTAATGATTCCCAAGAAACGCCAAAGTGGTTTTGGATCAGGGAATTCATTTATTTATTGCTTCGTTGCTGTGGTTGTTACGCCTTCTTGACTAATAACATGGCCCAGAAATCCAAGTTATTTCCTTAAGAATTGGCACTTGTACCATGAGATTTTGAGATTAGTTTATTTATAAAATCCCCAGTACGTGTTTGAAATTCTCGTAATACTGTTCATCTGTTTCCGAGAAAACCAGAGCATCCTCCGCACAGATGAAAACTCAGTAGACCTGGGGAAGTGCATTATTCATTAAACAATCAAGAGTCTGAGACTCACCCTCGCAAGGAGGTTTCCAACTAGTGTCTAGTTGGCTGACAAAAATAAGCCTGGTTGTAGCTCAATACATGTCCCCTTCTTGAATAAGTCACAGTATGCTGGAGATTTATTGAGCACAATATCAACACCGGAATCATTAGCCAATTAGAACTTACAGAATAGGCTTGCCCGGGTAACAGAATGGAATCTCCCAGGCTGTTATATAAAACACCGACCAATTTGCCCAGCAAATAAGCTTAGTCAGTCAGACTCAACTTATATTACCGCCGAGTACTGCCTGTTGCTATTACCAAATCTTTGAAATCTGACTGCAGCATTTGGTATACGAAAATGTATATATATATAAATACTTAAAAAGGTCAAACGGTGTTACCACTGTTGAGGCACCTGTCGTTAATAATATCTATATCTTCTTCTCTCGTTGATAGATAGGCTTGTTGAATGTCAATTTTGGAAAAAAGTATCATTTTACCTAATATAGAAGAAAGACTGTTAACATTCGGTACTGGGTATCTGTCGCGTTTGGTTAATACATTTACATTCCAGTCATCTTCACTTGCTAAACGCTAACGGGGTATACATTTTGTAGCCATATGGAGGAGTGATGACGAGGGTGAGTTTTACTGTCTTATGATTACTGCTTGGAGTAGCACTGTAAATTCTTCCTTTGGCGCTTTAAGTTTCTCTTTAGTTGTCCCATATTAGCATGGGCGGGTGAACTATCTCCTGTATCAATATGACTGACTTTTGACAGGGCTGGATTAGATGCCTTCTTTCTTAGTGTAAGTAGAGTTGGCAGGTCCCGGAATAGGAGACGTACAATTTCTGGGAAGGCGTTGATGTGGTTAATTGTTATTTGGTGTATATGTCCTTCAACGTGCTTATCCTGTAGGTAGTATTTGCTACTTAGCTCCATTGGTCTTCCGTTTTACAGTTGACTAGTAGCCCAAAATATCTCAGAAAGTCGGCGCTTAAACGTGGATTAACTGTGTCAGCCACCGCTACAGTCCGTCTCTACGAGTAGAATGGTCACTGAAGCACCTGTATCAATCATAAACTTCAGCGTTGTTGTTCCGACCCGAGTTGCAACTTCCGAAAGCGGCGAATCACTGATGTTCCACCCCAATATCGTTTTCGACCGGACTCTTCGTCGGACTTGAGTCTTCAGGCTGGTGACGTTGATTTTTGGCTGTATTTTGCATGCTGACTTATTTGGCCACTGTTAACACAGTTTGCATATTTAAGATGTTTTTCCCCCAAAATGGAGGTGTCCACGGCATACTTGAGGGTCTCTGGTTTTCGTAAAATGGACAAAATTCATTGTGTGTTTCACTTTGAGCGTTTGCTGTCTGTCCGGTTTGCCTTCTGTAGCGTCCAGAGTATATGATGATTGTTGTATCATTAAAAAGGTTAAAAACAGACAAAATGTGGGACTAGAGTGGAAGGAACAGCCACACGGGCGTAGATGAAAGGAAGAGAGGTTTATTGTAAAAGAGAATACACAACTGAAAGACAGGGATCGACTAACACTTCCCGAAGCCAGTCAGAGAGACAGACAGACAAACACTGGCATGTCCTGTGCACACTACATATATTACTGATATAGTCAGTCCACAATAGGTAATAGGGAGAGTAGAACATTCCATTACAACAATATCTTATATCTATAATTCTCAAAATGTGTGTGTGTGTATGTATGTGAGATCGGATGTTGTTTATACATTTCCACAGTTTTCATCCGAAGATATGACAGAAAGTGGGCATCGTTGCAGGAATTGCATTATGGAAGTAGGAACGCTTTACTATCTATCTATATCTATACATATATATATATATATATATATATATATATATATATATATATGAGGGGGGGTATGCAGAAAAATAGGAAACAACACGTTAGGTAAATAATCCGGAGTTCTTTAGTATTTTTGTTTTTATTTTTTAAAAGGCAGTGCTCCATACAGAAGTAGAGCTTATATTATAATATTTTTTTTTAATATGATTCCTTCGCTACATAAGAGTTCTCATGTTTCAAGCGAGAATTTAGGAATTCCTAAATTCTCGCTTGACGATGAAACGAGACCAGATACCTTAATTCAACTTAATTTCAATAATTATATTGAGGGTCTCGGCTCTCGCTTTTGTAGCGAAGGAATCATATTATAATACATACATATATATATATATATATATATATATATATATCGATATATATATATCGATATAATATATGTGTTGTATCCTTAAAAAGGTTACAAAGAGAAAGTTGGTACTCGAGGGGAGGGAACAGCAACACGGGCGTAGATGGAAGAAAGAGAGGTTTATTGAAAAAGAGAATACACTACTGAAAAACAGATAAATCAACTAACACTTCCCGAAGCCAAACAGATAGACAGACTGTGGTATGTCCTGTGTACACTACATATATTACTTATATAGTCAGTCCACAATAAGTAATAAGGAGAGTGGAACATTCCATTACAGCAGTGTTTTAGACCATATCCGTTTTTCCTAAGCGGTATCAGCTCGTCGGGTATGGTGCCCAGTTCAACCAACGTCAAGTTTCCAACAACAGCTATGACTGGTGTTATTGTGGAAGGCAACGCTTGTGTGAAACTTGAAGTCTTCTGGCACTCCTACTTTATAGACTGTTGCCATTAATTCTTTCAGGTTGCGAGAACGCCTTGCTGCCATCCTTGTGCCATCCTCAAAAAGCTGCTGTTTGGTACTTTAATTTTTTTTTCATAGTATACGATGACAGCTTTTCAGGTCCTCATATTTTTTGTCGTTAAAATGGACGCCTCGGTTTTCATTACCAGTTCTGCTGGTAGGGCACATTATAAAATTTTGGAATAACTTATTTCTTTTTCAATTTTCTTTTTTTTTATTCGCTTAAAGATGAAACAGAACTAATGCTTTTAATTTTAATTATGAAATTAAATTTGAAGTTTTTAGCTTCGGTCTTTGCAACATGGTAATTTATGTGTAGCAAAGGAACCATATTTTTAAATCAGTTAATTCATTATATATATATATATATATATATATATATATATATATATATATATATATATATATATATATATATGATGAAAATGTGGAAAAGACAAAGCAAAATCCGAATATGTGAGTTTACTTTTTTTTATTTTGTTTTTGTTTTTTGTTTTTCTGTCGACATCAGACGTTTCAGTCAAATAGACCTTCTTCAGGACATGGTTAATGGAGACATATTTATATTAAATTTAAGTTAAATGAAGAGACGATCTATACAGGACTAGTCAGAAACAGAAAAACTGAAATTCTAAAGTCAGAGTCGACAGAAAAACAAAAAAACAAAAACAAAATAAAAAACAGTAAACTCACATATTCGGATTTTGCTTTGTCTTTTCCACATTTTCATCATACCGTCGGATCTACATCCACATATTTGCTTACATATATATATATATATATATATATATATATATATATATATATATATATATATATATATATATCCAAAGATGAATCAGCAATATTATTGGTCCAGATTTGGCAGCTCGGCTTCTATATGTCTTTTCTATAAATACTTTCATGGTAATTGTTTGGATGAGCTTTTCGCTATAGTTTTGATTTTTAAATTGTTGCTATATCCACCCCACCCCCCACTCACACAAACAGGAATTATACATATGTGGACTAGTTAGGACTTTCATCGAGATTCTGTGGTATTATGGTGGATGTAGTAAGAATAGCAAGTAAGAATGCGTTGTTTTGATGTAAAGAATCTTTCAACCAATCAATCGACTTATTATATTTTACTACATTTTACTTAAAAAGATAAGTCACACTTCAATCAAACTGAAAGTACCGTCGCTCCTTTGGCCGCCATATTCAACGTCGAATATGGTCAATACAACTATTTTTCACTTAACGACAGCACCCATTCCAAAGACCTGACCGCTATTTCAGGCCTTCTTCACGCGTAATAGGTTCGTATCAACCCGCTTCAGATTCCTTTAACGATACGCAGTCCTACCTGTCTTCCAGCCTTTGGGGTCTGTTTTGGAGATATATCCTTGTATCAACTGCGTTTGCTTTAGATATTGTCGTAATTTAGAGCGCTCAAAATTCATTCTTAACTGCTACGTATCATTAATAGTTAGTATTATACATTTGTTAGTACAGTTAGTTCCCCAAAATCGAAATTACTTATGACTGAAGGGAACAACTAACACGTCCGTACTTCAACAATTGAACTTTGTTACCGACTTTCCATTAAAAAATAAGGAGATGTTTATGCTGTTGAAATAAAATTCTTTCACACCATCAAATAGCTGAAGAATCTATTAACAAATTAACCATTAAGGAATCCAAAGGATGTGCAGATGCATTTTGGACGCCTCATATAAAAGATTTAGAATAGGTTTGTAACTTTTTTTATCCCTTTTTATCTTTCTTGTTCACTTTTATATTCTCCTTCCTGTTCCTTTAACTTTTATTCGCAAAACACACTTTTAAGAACATCAAAAGCAAAGTTTAACAAATATCAAACCAACTACAAGCAAAAGAAAGTGAAATAAAATAAAATTGAAACACCCACCAAATAATTCATTCGGCGGGAGTTAAGGATTTTTTTTGTTTTTCTTTAAAAATTCATTTCTAAAAGAAAACCTGATCATATATATATATATATATATATATATATATATATATATATATATATATATATATATATATATATATATATATATATATATATCGCATTCACTTTCCGGTACCCACTTCTTTCTCTATCAATATTTTTATATATATATACATATATATATATATATATATATATATATATATATATATATATATATATATATATCATTCACTTTCCGGTACCCACTTCTTTCTTTATCAATATTTTTATAGACTTTGAGTTTAAGAATATTATTTAGAAAACGTTTCTTTTTGAAAGAAAATATTCAATTCGTTTTTGTTTTTTTTGCCATCTTCACGACTTTTTTTTCAATTCATTCTGCTTAAAAAGCAAAGCATCTTTGTTTTTCCGTCTCGAAATCAAAATGCGTCGCCTAATGTATACTGCACACGTGCGTGTTTATGACTTGTTCCTGTCCAAACGCCTCTATGTTTTCGATTCAAAATTCGTGTGTGGTTTAAGAGATAATGTGTAGGGCTGGCCTTTTAATAGAACTATAAAATAGTAAAGTTTACGAGCAAACTTAGGACAGGTGGATCTAGGAAACAAAACTTGTTGATGTGGTAACATTTACAAGGAAATATTGAATACTAGGTATTAATGTAAACTGTGATATCCTAGGTAGGATTTACTAAGGTACCTATCATAACTTGTTAAATTTATGTTATTATTAAAATAGATGGAATTTTATATAAATATATTTTATACAAAGATTGGTAACTAGCGCAAAGATTTTCATGCCTTTTCATTTTCTGTATCAGATTGGAAGGCGCCATTTTAAGAAATGGGTCATTAAGGCGAAGCCCATTCGGAGACGCTGATTCGACGTAGCCGAGTCGACATAGGAATTTTTCAGCAGAGGGACGATTAGGCGTCAGATTACTACTTCGTCATTATAGTCAAATTTGCTCTCTCTTTCTCTCTCTCTATATATATATCTCCCTCTCTCTGTTGTATAAGAGTAAGTATCGTTGCTAGTTTGAAACTAGATCGATTCCATTATTAGGTAGATCACGTGATCATAAAGGAAGTGAATAAATAGGAAGTAGCGTGATGACTACACGTTCACTGTTCACTCTTCTTGTCTATCCACTCTTGCTCTCTACTGCTATACAGATTACGATTCTCTTATTATTATTATACTATTTAGCGATTACTACTTGTACAAGTATTACGAGTTCGGATATTATTTGAAGGCGTTACTACTAGTACCAGCGTCTACGAAGTCTCGAATATAACGAGTATTTTTGGAAGTGAAAACGAGATAACGATTAGGTGGCAGATTACTACTTCTCTCTCTCTCTCGCTCTCGCTCTCTCTCTCTCTCTCTCTCTCTCTCTCTCTCTCTCTCTCTCTCTCGTTTAATAGTCAAATTAGTACTCCGTCGTTATATGCTCAAATAGTCTAATTTAAGAAAAAGAGCAGTTGGAGGCATTTTTATATTTAAGAAAAAGAGTAGTTGGAGGCATTTTTATATTCAAGAAAAAGAGCAGTTGGAGGCATTTTTATATTTAAGAAAAAGAGTAGTTGGAGGTATTTTTATATTTAAGAAAAAGAGTAGTTGGAGGCATTTTTATATTCCAGAAAAAGAGCAGTTGGAGGCATTTTTATATTTAAGAAAAAGAGTAGTTGGAGGCATTTTTATATTTAAGAAAAAGAGCAGTTGGAGGCATTTTTATATTCCAGAAAAAGAGCAGTTGGAGGCATTTTTATATTATATTTCCTTCAGTTCAGCTTCATATTGTTCAGTTGTCAAAGCCGTTTTATTCCAAAATGGAAACAAATATTTTATCAAAACGTGGAAGAAATAAAGTGATACATGATGAATACATTTTTTTATTTTTGACGCAACGAGTAAAGGAGGATCCTGAATTAAAATTTTGACGAAGTGAACAGAAAGATCGATGTAAAGTTTCTTAAAAGCATCGAACCAAATTTGAGACAGACTTCAATAATTTGCGGTTTTGAACAAGCTGCAATTTATGTTCTGCAAGATGCATTTCCCAGACAAAGACAGTGACGTCAAAACAGTCTGGCGCCTAAACGGCTTTGGTGAATAGTCCAATTATTTTTCTGACGCCGAATCAGTCACACCAAAGGGGCGACGCCGAAACGTACCAAACTCGCCATTTTAATTTACTTCGTTAGAAACAAAGAATGCTTTATTTAATAATTCCACCACCTATCAATGCGTTAAAACTATTAAGGAGTTATTTAGAGTGAAAGAATCCAAGAAAATGTTACTGGGGATAAAAAAAGAATAAAAGGAACAATATTCGAGGAAACATATTGGAATAGAACTTACGGTTACATCTAGAAATTTTACCCGCATAAAATGATAAGACCTAAATGCCAATCTAATACTATGCTTAAAGTCATGACGTCGAATCGCAAAAGAAGAAAAACTCAGCAAAACGAATATATTTATAGAAAAGACACTGGATTTCTTCGTTACGGTTGTAGGAATGTAATCGAAGGCAAAATGCCAGATTAGGGCCGATAATATTGCAGATTCTTTTTAACTTAAATAAATCCTCAATTCTTATTCCTTTCATTCAATTTGAAGTGTTATTATCTTCCAGTAATCAAGCAGAATGCTTTGCTGGTAAATTCTCTTTCACTTCTAAACTTGAGTACCTTTGCCTGATTTTCCACTTAGAGCTAGGTTTCTACTGTGTGATATGCATATAAACCCGCCCATGTTTTTTTTTGTTGTAATCCCTAAACTTGATCACCACGAAGCATGTGAAGTCGGTGATATGTCTGCAACAGTCCTAAAGAAATGTGCTCCTGGACAGGCCCCAGCTCTCTTTCTCTCATCTTTATAATCAATGATTTGCTGCTCCTTGCTTTACAGCTTGTTGGAAATTCTCTTCTGTAGTTCCTGTTTTTAAGAACTACGGTGAACTGTCTGAGTCTCTAATCAACTTATAATCGATTCGACGTTTTACATTGCAGGCCTTCTTTCAGACAAACATGATTTTCGGTTCCCGAGATCAACTGTCGACGTGTAAACGGTTAGTGCCGAAAGTGTCTGTCAAACTTTAGAAAAGAATAGCGAAGATCGGACTGTTGCATTAGATATCTCGAAGACGTTTAACAGGGTTTGGTATGTTGGCCTTCTTCACAAGTGGAAGGGATATGGGGTTTCTGGAAAGAAATTTTTATTTTATATAATCTTTCTCATTATATTATGAAACATAGGTTGTCTTTAACGGCCACTCTTCTAGATCAATCTACATAAATGATGTCCCTTATGGCTATAACCTGGAACTATTGACGCCTGTCCGATATATATTGCATGGAGTCGGATTCGCCTCCCATCTCGAAAATGACATCTAATTTGTTGTTAACTGGGGCAAGAAATGTCGTGTTAAATTTAATGCCTTTTAAACTAGACGACTCTCTTTTAATCGTCTCAGGGAACCTTTTACATTCCATCTCGGTCTAAACTTTTCCACACACACACACACACACACACACACACACATATATATATATATATATATATATATATATATATATATATATATATATATACGCGAATTTCTGAGGAAGGAGGACTGAAAGATTCTCGGCCAGAACCACTAACCAAAATCTGATGAAACAGCAAAACGTTTTAAAGTCTTCTTGTTAGAGTTTAGGGTAGTGAATATTTCAGCACTTACCTGTAAAATATCTGTGTGAATATATATATATATATATATATATATATATATATATATATATATATATATATATATATATATTTGTGTATTTAGGCAGCAATCCTTCTTTCAAGCACATTTCATTAAAAACGTCTGACAAGTGCTTTTATTTAGTTTTTTATATAATTTCTCGTGCGATCTAATAAAGTTTTTCTTTTCAGAGGATAAATTATATAAAAATTGTCCGAAAGCTCTTTTTATCCGAGCGCTTTCGGCTATACATTTAGCCATTATCAATATATTCAACTGTTAGAATTAGAAATAGTTTGTTATGTGTATGTTTTATAAAGTGATTCATTTTTTTGTTTCATCCTCTGAAAAGAAAAACTTTATTAGATCGCACGAGAAATTATATAAAAAACTAAATAAAAGCACCTTGTCAGTCGTTTTTAATATATATATATATATATATATATATATTATAATTAATATTTTAAAAAATATGATTCCTTCGCTACATAAGAGTTCTCATGTTTCAAAAACAAGAGCCAAAAACCTCAATATAATTATTAAAATTAAATTGAATTAAAGTAATCAAGCCCTATTTCATCCTCAAGGTTTTTGGCTCTTGTTTTTGAAACATGAGAACTCTTATGAAGCGGAGGAATCAATTTTTTTTTTAATAATTATAATTTAAGCTCTACTTCTGTATGGAGCACTGTTTTTTAAAAATAAAAACAATAATACTAAAGAACTCCGGATTATTTACCTAACGTGTTCTTTCCTATTTTTCTATATATTTGCACACACACACAAACACACACACACACACACACACACACACACACACACATATATATATATATATATATATATATATATATCGAAAACACTAGCATTTTATAAAAATCTCATTAACGAAGGTATCTTGCTGTGAGAAAGGCCATGTATATAAAACATCTCGTTCCCAGTGGAAATCTCACTTAATTCATCTGCGAAAATGTTGTGTTGATTTTTTATAAAAATATAGAAAGTCGCCCACTCGAATTCCAGCCGCGCTTAACACGCGAAGGCTGGGAATAAACGATCCTAATAGAATACAAATCAATGCATCTTAGTCAAGCATGAAGAGAAATCAACATCTTCAAATACCCCCCCCCCTTGAAAATGACTAAAGAAGTGGCCGAAACCGCTTGGGACAGTGTACAATATGGACATTTTTTGCACTCAGTTACCAAACGAAAAGATTGTTAGAATGATGGAATAACTAAATAAAAGATTTATCAAATTTCCATTCTCTGTCATATTCAACGAAACATGTTTAAAATAGGTTGCTTCCCAAATATATATATATATATATATATATATATATATATATATATATTCCATATACAGGTAAAACACTAAGACGAAATATGTGTAATGTAGGCCGAAAGATGTTTTTTAAAACTACACATATTTCTTCTTATTTTTTGCCTGTATATAGAAACATTGCGCCCCGAAGATGACAATTTGAAATTGTCGAAAGTACTTGGCTCGTCAATTCCATCTGATCAACTCAAATATCGTATTATTCAAGGAATTGGTAGTAAGTTAATGTCTCATTAAGTCTTGCTAGCGAAGTGATTTCGAATTAAATACATTAATATTGTTAATTAATTATATGTATAAATTACTTTTTTATTGTATAATATATAAGCTGCACACTCTAATATATATATATGTGTATGTGTGTGTGTGTGTGTGTGTGTGTGTGTCTCATATTCATCTTTTGATATTAAACCCAAATGTCTTCATGGAACAACAAAATTAAAGGAATTGACCTTTACGTTCAAATAAATTTAAGAGGATACTATATATATATATATATATATATATATATATCACGGTTGTTTTGTTAGGAAGGAGACTTCCTGACGTTATCGGGGGAGGAGGACGATCCCAGCGTGCGGCACCCTTGGAAAGTGCCTGAAAACCATACCACGGGTTGACCCAAGCCTTGTGAGCGAAATTGGGTAAACGGAACACTTGGGGGCCGTCGATAGCTATGCTAGCACGAAGACAAAAGCTATCGTGACCGAGGGTTTTAGTTTCTGGGTTTGTACAGATTGTTGATCATGCTAGATAACACGATTTCTCCCAGAAACTGTAACTAAGATATGCTAAGCATAGTTGCCTCAGTGGGTGTTGAACAAACACAAATGTGCCTGATCGAACGTCTGCAATGGGGATGAAGAAATATAGTTTTAATGTATGCTGTATTTATGGGATAAAGTGCTCAATATCAGAGATAGAGCGCATGTAAATATGAAACCGTTAGACGCAATCACTAGACCTGATGATAGCGTTTAGCATGAATATATATATATATATACAATGAACAATAAAAAATATTAAAATGTTAAAATCTTCAGACACACTCCATTGTATATTAATATTCTTTTGTTTTTATTATTATTTCATTTAAATTCCTCGACTAGTTTCGGCCAACATGGCTATCATCAGGAGAAAAAAAATCTGCTTGCTGGTAGCATTGGACTACAGCAATGAATGTCTTGATGGAGAAAATGAACTTTTGTCTGCAGTTTTCATTTGTTTGTTTAATTTTTTATCATGACTTTTGGTCAGCCCTTGTGTTGGTCAAACAGTCTCTTTTAATTTGTTATTTAAGATAAGAGCTGGATGGTTTCATGCTGCTCTGAATTCCCTTGGTCATTTTGACAGTTTTATTGGTTCCTGGACAGGGGATGTGTCTCTGTTAAGTGTGTGTGTGTGTGTGTGTGTTATTTGGTTCTTAGGGAGTGAGTATGACGTGTGTAAGCGTGTATATTCATGTGGGTGTGTGAGAGGCCTCAACACCTCCGCAAGCATGTCTGTCTTATGTGGGTGAGAAATGTGGGTAGGTCCTGATTTGTGGGGTTATATATATTAATACTATGTATATTGTTAAATTTGTGATTAAGCCCGTCTGGATACTCCGTTTTTAAACGTTGTATCCACTTATTTTCATGGACCTCTAAAATCTTTCTAACGTTATCCGCTCTGGACTTTTCTATTCTCTCAATTATAGTGAATTTGGCATGGGTTTTAAAATCGTGTTTTTCTAGGCGGAAATGTTGTTCTACAGGTAATAATCTTACATATATATATATATATATATATATATATATATATATGTATATGTGTGTGTGTGTGTGTGTGTGTGTGTGTGTGTGTGTGTGTGTGTGTGTGTGCGCGTGTGTTACTTTCGTATATGTATGAAGATACGTGCAAAAATTATATACATGCTTTCAAGTGTTTGAGACTTATGGTGCTTACAATACTTAAAAAGAGTTTAAAATTGAACAAACACCCTCATTCTAACCTGATGGCAAACCCTCGGCTGCTCTTTACGTAAAAGCCCAAATAAAAAACACATTGTGGCTTTTGTCATTTTTTTACATTTTACTTATTACACTTTTCTTCCATTTTTATTTTGCCTCCATTTATTCTCCGAATTGCATTATTCATTTGTTATTAATAGAAGTTGTTTGTGCCAGCGTTTCAGCCAGCCACCGTCTTCGTCGAAAGAGAGAGATGTATCAACAAGACATCCCAATATATATTGGGTTATCACCGCCAATAGATACATCTGCGAACGTCTGACAGTCGACGGATGATTTTCTTTTCATCAGACTCTGCCCTCCTGCTACATTGGGTTGCCACCCACCTAAATGAGTGGCAACTCTATATTTCTGTCTATTTAACATTACCTGACGCGATAACCAAAGTAATTGGCAAGGCATGATGTGTACAGGAATACTGTTTTAACACCGGTCTACAAGACGCATATTTCACAAGTGCATTTTATAAAATAACTTTAACTCTCCCCAAACCATTTCCGATATTAAAATAATATAAACTGTAATTTCTGCCTCCCATCTAGAATACAAACTCATAATCTAATATCACATAATGATATATATATATATATATATATATATATATATATATATATATATATATATATATATAATTACTTATTGGAAAATTATAACATAAATATGTTATAAAATCACTACAAAATAGCCATTTTGTTTCAACACTTCTGGTGTCTTATCAAGTGATATATATATGTATATATATATAAATGTGAACATAGAAGTCAAGGCGACAGTCTGTTTCATGCTAGATGCAAGGGTCAGGTGGCCTGACGATTGCATGTAGCATGAAACAGACTGTCGCCTCTAAGTCTTGACTTCTATGTTCACTTTTATATTTACACACGCTCTCTCTGATATTGAGCACTTTATCCCATAAAATATAGCACACTTTAAGACTATATATCTTCATATATATATATATATATATATATATATATATATATTATGTGTGTGTGTGTGTGTGTGTTTGTGTTTCTGTGTGTGTTTCTGTGTGTATGTGTTTGTGTTTTGAACAATAAAAATTATCAAAAAAATAAAATTTGGGAAGTATATTAATATTTTTTTGTTTTATTTTTCAATTAGGTTACTCGACTAGTTTCGGCCAGCGTGGCCATCATCAGGAGGAAAAATCATTGCTTGTTAGTAGCAGTGAATTAGAGGAGTGAATGACTGTTTCTAGAGGAAATGAAATTTATCTGTAGTTTTCATTTATTTTTTTTTTCGTTAATTTTGGTCTGTTCTTGTGTTGGTCAAACGGCTTCTTTCAAGTTGTTTTTAAGATAAAGGCTGGAAGATAAATGAGTCTCAGAATTCCCTTCTTGGTCATTTTGACAATTTTATTGGTTGCTGGGAAGGGGATGAGTGTTATAAGTGTAAGACCTCAACACCTCTGCAAGCATGTCTGCCTTGTGTGGGTGAGAAATATGGGTAGGGTTTGATTTATAGGTTTATATATATTAATTCTATCTACGTTGTTAAATTTGTGGTTAAGCCTGCCTAGATGAAGTGTAACACACCTTTTCTCTCTCTCTCACACACACACACACACACACATATATATATATATACATATATATTGGCTCCTGAAAATTAATTTCGGTTGAGCTCTGTGGGAATGAAGCGTGGGATTGTAAACAGTGACTATTAAAGCTAATATAGCAAGACTCTTCGGCATAATTGAGTCACTGTCAGTCACTGTGTGTTTATCTAAATCTAAAAATAAATACGCTAAAATTTACCTTCATCCCTGCCGACGGCTTAGTGGTGGAATTTCCGACACCAATTCAGTCGGGTTTCGATCCTAGCTAGAGGCAACCGGACGTCTACCACACTGATGAGCTGTGATACAACGAAACAGTCTGTTTGTGGATGACAATAATATATATATATATATATATATGTTTGTGTGTGTATGTGTGTATGCACATATATATATATATATATATATATATATATGACAAAATATAGTTTTAATGTATGCCATGTTTATGTGTTAAAGTGCTCAATGTCAGGGATAGAGCGTATGTAAATATAAAAGTAAACATTGATGTCAACACCCAGAGGCGATACTTTGCTTCATGCTAAACCCAGTCATCAGGCCATAGGCCTTGTGATTTTGTTTGAATATTTATGTATGCAGGTCAGTGTTGCGTTGTGGTTATGCTATTTAATTGCATTGTAGGTAGTTTATTGCATTATTCTAATGGTTGTTGTGTGTGCGGAAACAGTTATGTTTCAAATTATTCTAGGAGTTATTGAGTTATGCATTATGCAGTTTTGTGGCAATGTTATAGTGTTGTTAAATCATTTACTTACTATTTATTACTCATTACCTTGTCTTTATACATGAGACACGACCGTCCAACAGTCATTTGCCCATTGTGGAGCTTGCTATACATGAGGACCTTAGTTATTCTCTGTTCAGACATCCTAGCAACATCACGAGCCCAGCGAAGCTGTGTCTTCATCAGGAAAGTCTCAATTCCACCAATGTTGAATTTTGCGAGATCAACACTGGACACCATATCGCCGAAAGTATAGTCATGGATCGCGCGTATTCAATTGTTGTGAGAAACATCCAGTTGATTGATATAGGACCTATATGGGGTTCACGATTCTGTGTCGATCAACAGTGTAGTCGAAAACGTCTTCTCTTTAAATCCGTATTTTGTTCCAATTTTATATATATATATATATAAATATATATATATATATATGTCAACATTAAAGTCAACAATCAGAGGCGACGACTGTTTCATGCTAAACGCAATCATCAAGTTACATGCTTTGTTTTTTTCTCGACGAGAAAAAGATTCGAGAAATAACATAACGCATGTGGCCTGATGATTGCGTTGAACATGAAGCAGTCGGTCGCCTCTCAGTGTTGACTTCAATGTTCACGTGTATATTTACATACGCTCTGTCTATCGCATACTTTAAACGTTCGCATTCTGACCGTGAGACCCGGGTTCGAATCTCACCATGGTCGATTTGTCAGGAAAGAGACTTGCTGATGTTATTGGACTGGAGAGAGTCGATCCCAGCGTGCGGCACTTTTGGAAAGCGTCTGAAAACCATACCACGGGTTGAACCAAGCCCTGTGTGTGAAATTGGGTAGACGGATCCCTTGAAAGCCGTCGGTGGTTGTACTAGCACGAAGTCTCAAGTTATCGTGACCGACGGTTTGACCGTGCTGCTCTTGTTCAGACTGTTGATAACGCTGGATAACACGATCTTTCCCAGAAACTGTAACCAAGGCCTGTTCAGCATAGTTGCAATATAAGCCCCAGGTGGGCTCTGTGGGTGTTGAATAAGCACAAATGTGCCTGAGTAGGCGTGTCATCAACTAGTATATGAGAAAATGGAAAAAAAGTTTTGGGTGGCCCGTTTTGTCGTTTTAGGACTTCATCGGATAAGGTTTGTTTACGTTCAAGTTCCTCCAATGCCTAAGCTATTTTATATCCGATGTGAAACGAAAGGCTCATAAAATATACCAAAATATAAAAAAGACCCTTCCTGACAAGAACAACGAATCAAAGAAATATATTTTCCTACCCACTAACTCTATCAAAACTACAATTGAAAAGAATTTATCTAAACTCATCAGAAAATTTGTCACAACTACATCTAAAACAGTAAAAGACTTAATCAATACAAAACAAAACAAAAAGCCAAAACTTGAAAGAGGAATTTACCTCTATCACCTGCAAGGATTGCCAGAAAGAATATATTGGAGAAACCTCAAGAAGTTTAAATAAAAATTTATATGCCCACAAAGGGACATTTTAACAACATATTAAAACATAAGTTGCTCACTGTAACAAGACTGACAACAATTTTGACGGAAAAATGCTATTCTACTTAAAAGAGAAAACTGAGACGAAAATGTTTACAAAGCGCATTAATTGTGAAATATTTAAATGAGGGATATTTAATAACAAAGATGATAGAAACAAAAAGAAATGATTATATACCCAAAGAACATATTTAAAAGGCTTGTTTTTTATGTTTTGTTTTTATTTAAAATTCTCAGCGGCTTTCATTTCTGCGCATGTGTAGTTGCATCAACATAAACTAACCAGGTCCAATGAAGTCTTAAAGAACGAGTCGCGTCACACGAACATTTTTTCCACTTTTTTGTACATTTTCCCTCCATAATGTTTCTTGATATATATATATAAATTTATGTATTGGTATCACACACACACACACACACACACATACATATATATATATATATATATATATATATATATATATATATATATATATATATATAAATAAAAAGAAAGAACAGTAAGATATAAAATCCGGTGTTCTTATATATTTTTATTTTTACACAATAGTGCTCAATGTAAATTTACAGAGCATTAATATTATGAATTAATTGTTTTAAAATGTGTTTTTTTTCGCTACACAGTGATAACCATGTTTCAAAAATGGAAGCTAAAGCCCTTGAATTTAATTTTGTTATTAAATTAAAGACATTAGTTCCATTTCCTCGTCAAGCGATGGAACTAATGTCTTTAATTTAATAACAAAATTAAATTCAAGGGCTTTAGCTTCCATTTTTGAAACATGGTTATCACTGTGTAGCGAAAAAAAACACATTTTAAAACAATTAATTTATAATATTAATGCTCTGTAAATTTACATTGAGCACTATTGTGTAAAAATAAAAATATATAAGAACACCGGATTTTATATCTTACTATTCTTTCTTTTTATTTATATATATATATATATATATATATATATATATATATATATATATATATATATATATATATATATATATATTTAATTTAATAACTGTTGGCGGAGATTTCTTTTTAAGAGGCATACTGCTGCCATATGTGATAGCCAACAATAAACTACAGAAGATCTCAAAATTCATCGCTGCATTCAAATACTGCATTAATATTTAAGCTTACCTTTTAAAAGTTCAACGATAATTCTTTTTCCGCCACTAAATTTAAAGAGAGCTTGATGCACGTAGGTCCTTACTTTCCGTACAAACAATTATTTTTATTTCATGAGCGACTTTCGCTTGATGTCTTAATTAATTTCAATAATTCTTATTTGATTTCCAAGTTATAAAAATTGTCATTGTAAAAAAAATTCGTCTAAAAAAAGCGCCGGCAACAATTGCAGTAATGAAAACTTGGGAATCCAAAATTTCAGGATTGGTGGTCCGGATCAGACCCGGAAGGTTTTTAATTTGCTCATGGAATCGGCCTGATTCCAAAATGGTATATGTTGGGCTACATCCTCTAAGAGTAAAGTTGAAAATTGTGATACACTGACACACCGACATTCGCATTTATTTATATAGATATATCAAATCACTCCAAGCAAGGATATAATGTCACTCCGACGCAAGAGCTTAAAGGGAATGAAAGTGAATGAGTGGACTTTATTAAGAAGACGTGGGGATGAAGGAACAAGTTTCAGGAAGACAGAATTTAAACATTTGAAGCTTGTAGGTGACAGAATTTAAACTTAGAATTAAAATTAAACTTGTGGGTATGTTATGAGTCTGACCTTTTGTTCCCCACTTTAACTAACGGAAAAGATCGGAAAATGTGTTTTTAAATTTCCTTAAAAATCATTTAATCACCAGTTACTTACTATCGCCTGAAGAAGTACAAAGTATTGAAACATGAAAGCATTTGTGTGGCGATTTCAATATGTTTTTATTATAATCTTTTATAATAAAAATAATAATAATAATATATATATATATATATATATATATATATATATATATATATATATGTTAAAAAAAGATAGAAACCGCAAACGCTTTTGGTTGTAATGTGGATTTACAGATATTATTAAAAATAATAATTTTTTTTCTCATGTTTTTCGATGTGAAATATTCCCTATATGAAGCATTCTCTTTTCAGTGCGTTACTAACACACTGAAAATATCGAGAATATTTAATATCGAAATACATAAGAAAAAAAATTATTATTTTTCATTATATGTGGAAATCTCCACGCTTTGCCTGATGACGGTCGCGAGACCGGAAACACGTGTAGCAAAATTATGGAAAAATAAAGCATAATATTTTTTTTAAATCCACATTAGAACCAAAAGCGTTTGCGGTTTTTCTCTTCTTTTTAATATAAACACTTCTCTCGTTGGAACTACTATAACCTCTTCTCTTCATATATATATATATATATTTAATCGGTACACCCCAAGCATTAGGAACAGAAGCATTAGGAATGAGGAGTTGAGAGAAAAAGCAGTCAGGAGAGCAGATAGCGGTTGACCGCATTTAAAATTTACAGATTAAAGTTAGCTGGAAAGCATGGAGCCAGAATTTCTAAATACTTTAAACGTTGTGTTGTAGTGAATACAGTAAGTCCCCCGTATTCGCGGGGGTGGGGGGCTTGTAACCCCCCTAAAGGTGCTTATAAGTACCTATTTTGATTGTTAAAACCCCATATGCCATAACCTTTCACCCTAAACACTTGAGAAATATTTCAGACCCTTTTAAAAGCATTTTTGAAAAATAGTATTGGTGACCATACACTTAGCGTAGATTTTCTTTCATACGTACAATAATCGTTTTTAATTACGCATAGATCGATACAACCATTGAAAATACTGTATAAAACATGTGTAACTAAACATAAAATATAAATTTTAAAACATTTTTCTAAAAACGGAACTGTGATGATGCCCCCGCCCAGACTTAGCCTAAGCCACTTTTAAGACCCCAGCCGCAGCCCCTAACAAAGAACAAAGCCCAAGCACTACGCATGTTTCTGCGTTTGTTTTTTTAAAAGGAAGGTGTACAATTCTGACAATTTTTACCATATGAAATGGACTGTTATATGTTTTAAGTCACTTAAATATCAAGAAAATAATACAAGAATATTTTAAATATGTTCTATCGAAAAAAATACGCGAATCAAGGGAATTCTCAGCAAATAATTTGTATATATGTTCTTCAGAAAAACACGCGAATATTCGGGGTTTCCGCGAATAACAAGTACATATGTTATAAAAAAACGCGGGTAGGCGGGGGCTCACTCTACATTTGTTTGAGTAGATGTTTTTTTGTTTCTTTTTGTTTTTAACAGTATGAATTGCATATGTGAATTACGGCCTGTGCATTTGAAAGTCTCAATAAATTAGATGTGCACTTCGACAGCGCTTGAACTTGACTCTCCTTTTAAGAAAGAACTACAGTGTAAGGAGAAAAGTACGCTGGTGTGTAGGCTTTAAGAAAGCTTTATTCAACTGAGTATACAAGGTTCGCGTATAGTGTCCTTTTATAGTGCCAGTAAACGGAAGTAGCTCCTTCAAAGAGGAGAGTAGCGAAACAAGGGGAGACCACTCTTGATAACCGATTTAGACCACTCGACCGATAAAAATAAAAATCATTAATAACTAGCAGGCTTCGGCCGCTCGCTATCGCTTTGCAAAGGAAGATATATTCACTACTTGAAATCCTTGAAACAGTGTTATTTTCATGTTGTTCGGCCTTCAGACGGCAATTTATCCATCGCCCTCTGGATACTATGCAGCTAAGGAAAGGACCGTTCGCATTGACTCGATGGTCCATCGCCCTCTGGATACTATGCAGCTAAGGAAAGGACCGTTCGCATTGACTCGATGGTCCATCGCCCTCTGGATACTATGCAGCTAAGGAAAGGACCGTTCGCATTGACTCGATGGTCCATCGCCCTCTGGATACTATGCAGCTAAGGAAAGGACCGTTCGCATTGACTCGATGGTCCATCGTCTCCTGCGTAAAGGCAACTATTCGCAACCAGTCGGTGATTGTGCGTCCATCTATTAAGCCGCAGTTATGGAATATTTGGCCGCTGAGATTCTCGAATTGGCAGGTAATATGCTGCCAGAGACAAATAAGAAATGCAGAATCATCTCTCGTCACTTGCAGTTGGCTATCCGTAATGACGAAGAGTTGAATAGATTGCTATCCGGAGTAACTATCGCCCAGGGTGGTGTCCTCCCCAACATCCCGGCTGTCCTTTTACCCAAGAAAATACAGAAGTCTGAAAACAGATGTATTTTATCTCTGTAAGAACTTCGAAAACGGCCCTTTTAGGGGCCACTAACATTTTAATGAATGTTTTCCACGCAAAGAATTTATTTGTGCTACCGGCTTTCTTTTTCATCTCTATTTTTATCAATTTTGAAATTTACGCTAAATGTATGGTGACCCATACTATTTTTCAAAAATCGAGCTTAAAAGACAAGCACTGCAAAGAGCTACAAAGAAGAGATCGTAAAAAGACAAACATTGCTAAGAGCTACAAAGAATAAGAAGTTGCGGAGAGCCATGATCTCCTACGCATCAAGCTTGCGTCAATCGATGGCCGAACTAGGAATAGAAGAGATCGTAAGAAGACAAACATTGCTAGGGGCTACAAAGAATAGGAAGTTACAGAGAACCATGATCTACGCATCAAGCTTGCATCAATCGATGGCCGAACAAGGAATAGAAGAGATCGCAAAAAGTCAAACTTGCATCAAGCTTGCGTAAATCGATGATAGAATAGGGAATGAGAGAAATGGTAAAAAGACAACCATAGCTAAGGAATTCAAAGGATAGGAAGTTATGGGGAGCCCTTATCACCCTTGTCCTGAATTGAGACGGCACATAAATAAGTATTTACATAATAATATGAAACCTTCAAAATCCGTGTGTCACGTCAGAATGTAACTACGCAGAGTTCAATGCCTGTGTTTTGATTTTTATTTCGTTTCTTGCTAGTTAGACCTTCAGTTCTGACTGATGGTGTATTTTATTGATTCATTGTAATGATCTTTTCAATTTCCTTTCATTCCTTCTTTTTCATTAATGGTGAAATCATTTTGAATCCACAGGTCTTTTTCGATCCCCCAAATGACGCAACGTTCGGCCTGGCTGATGAGTGGATCTGTTATAAATTTCTTATCCGATCAGCAAACATAAAAATACGTAAATCCATCAAACATTAAAGGACATAATATAGTGTTGTGGAGTTATTTCGCAGTGGAGGTATGTATTCTTACTAAAATCGGTCCTAAGTAAGTTCGACGTACCAAATGTTAGGAACTTGATATAATAGGTATTACGCAGAGTAATCTTGTGGTAGCTGATTACTTTCGTATTCAACTAATTGTCGACTACTGTCGCCCGACATCGACTGATCCTCGTTCCTCTTACTACTCCTACTTATATTAGGTCGGAGAGTCTAATAACTATAGAATATACCCTCCTCCTAAAACTTTACTGCGTAGGAGTAAAACAGTTTTCTTTATTTTTTTATTTTTTACAGGAAATATGAAGAAAAATCACCTCCATAGGCGTTTCTTCCACGGGATCGCTGTCAACCACGTCTGAAGAGCGTCGTCTGATCTGGTTAATGTGCCGTCTGCACGTGAATTTTTTGCCATTGACCAAGAGTGAAAGCTCCATTAAGCTTCGCAAATATTTCTTCCGCTGTTGGTAGAGGATAATTATAGTCTTTGAGTGCCGCGTTTAAACCCGTCGAGAAATCAGCACAAACACGAATTTCTTTAGACTTTTTTTTCACGTATACCGTCGGTGTTGCCCATTCACTATACTCAAGTTTTTAAGTACACCGGTTTTCTCTAATATGTCCAATTCTTTATCTATCTGCTCAATTGAGGCAAACGGCACATTCCTTTTCTTTTTGAATACCGCCTGAGCGTTTTCTTTTAGCTAGAATTTTGCTTCCATCTTGGTACACGTTTCCAACCCTGGAGAAAAACAATAGGAAATGTTTCCTTAAGTTTCTCTAGTAATTTTTGGGCTTCGGTATTTAAACTTTCTACCTTGTAACAGAAAGAATTTATCGGTAGATCCCATAATTGGAATTCTGTTATCCAATTCGTACCAAGTAAGTTTAGCTTTTCGCGTTTTTTTATTTAACGTAACGTTTGTAACAAATTCTCCAGTAAATTATATTTTTTCTCCCGTCACTGACCTCGCGATTTTCTTTGTCTTCATTAAAGTTGGTTTCCCGAACTTCTTCCACGTATGCAAATTTATGATAGATAGATCCTAACCAGTGTCAGGTTGCATTTTTATATTTTTATTACTTATTTCGACGGTAACAAATTTTCTGGTTATTCCATCTTTTACCTCGTTGGACTTTAATTTTCTTATTTTATTTTCTTTATTTTTTGACCTGCAATGCGTGCTTTTATGTCCCACTCTTTTACAATTGAAACATTTTTTATTTCTAAAATCGCAATATCTGTACCAGTGTAGTTCACCGCAAGCAAAACATGGCTTTGGGAGTTTTTGTTTATTTTTCTCTGGTATTTCACTTTTTGCTTGATAATCCGTAATTTTAGAATTCTTTTTGGTAGATTGACTTTCTTCTTTGTAGCGCATTTTCCTTACATGCGAAACGCCAGACTGTTCTATCTTTTTTTAATCTTTCTTTACGCTAACATATCTTGTGCAGTCTTCTGCCAATTTCTGTACCGTAATACTTGGATCGCTTTCCAATTTTGCCAGTACTAATTTTCTCAACTCTGCGTCTCTTTCCGATACCAGCACCTGAACAAACACCCAGCACTTAAAATTGTCTGCACTTAACTCAGCCAGCTTAAATTCTTCACAATACTTATTCACATTGGATGCGTACGTTATATAGTCTTGTTCATTATCTTTCATCAGATTCAATCATTTCCACCTCTTGTGGAACAGGTATGTATTTTTACTAAATAAAAAATGTCAACTCGCTAGTTCTTTTCGGTAAAATGTAGTTTACCAATTTGATATGCTCAGCAGTTCCTAATTTGCTTAAAAGAAGCCTAACCTTCTTTCCTTCAGACAACAAGTGGCAGTCCTCGTTATACACGTCCGTATATTTTTTATAATACTCCGCAAACGTTATCTCTTCATCTGGACTGTACGTGAATATTTCAATTGAATTCCATATTGTATTCTCTGGGAAGGAATAATTTTTTAGATTTTTCTCTTTCCTCTTCTCAGTTATTTCCAGAATTTTGTTTTGAAACTCCCCATGCATCTGTTCCATTTTTTGTTGGAATTGCATTTGAAAGTTCCCTCCTGTGGCTGCTCTAATATTTTAGTCTGTTGTTCCGACTGGAACTTAAAGAATTCCCGGAATAGACTTATGCATTCCTCCATCTTCGCAAAAAGTTTACACAATGTCTAAATACTGTAGACGGGGGGTGGGGTCCTACGAATTTGCAATTCGTGACCGATTTGAGCAAACTGTATTATCGAGAAAACTATTTCTTTTCTCGACAGATTTTTTCGTCACTAAGTTGACGTCATGGCTTGCGACAAACTTTGCCAAGTTTTTTTTTTAAGTGTGAATCCGAGACTTTGTCGCCGAAATTATTGTGGCGAGCGAATTTTTGATTCCTTCGTATGAGTGCGAATCCCCGTCGCCAAAGTTGTTGTGGAGTTATTTCGCAGTGGAGGCTTGTATTTGTACTAAAATCGGTCCTAAATAAGTTCGACGTACCAAACGTTAGGAACTTGATATAATAGGTATTACGCAGAGTAATCTTGTTGTGGTCGCTGACTACTTTCGTATTCGACTAACTGTCGACTACTGTCGTCCGACATCGACAGAATTTACTGCCCCCCTCCAAGAGGGATAGATGTGGCACAAGGTCTGGATTAAAGTGGGGTATGCCGGGCCCGTAAGCTTGGCCAAAAATGCCCGTAGATCCCGTATAAACGGGATCTGGTTGGTCAACCTCCCAGAACGAGTTCCTCTCTGCTCAGAGGCAGAGAGTTCGACCGTCTAGCCGAGTCGTCCGACGTCGACTAACCCTCGTTCCTCTTACTACTACTACTTATATTAGGTGGGAGAGGCTAATAACTATAGAATAGGTGTGTTTCACCATAACATATAGACAATTATTTCTTAAAAGCAATTATTAATTTAGTAAACATTTACAGACTAGTACCAATACAAAATACGAGATCCATTCACGGTGTGGACTCACTGAATGAGGGGCGTTAAGTGAATTGAAGAGGAGGCGGTAGTAAGTGAAGATTATGACGATAAGGAGGATAGAGTGATTAACGATTTTTAAGGTTATTCCCATTAATGCACACTGCCACCGCCCCCCGCACGAAAAATTAATGTTTCTAATGGATATTAAAATTTTAGCTTTGGCCAAACTATTCTCCAATGCTTTGAATGATTGTAAACATTATTTTTTTTTTGTGGGAATGGAGAGTTCTAGATCTGATATTAATGAAGCCACGAATTGATCGGCAATACAGATAATTTCAAATTAAAAATCACTGCGTCAACTTTCTCATGTGTAGGCTTTTATCGGATTGAAGTTTACCAAAAAAAAACTCGAGAGCCGCCCAAGGTAGAGTGTGAGTGAATTAAGAAGTAATAGGAAGCGAAGATTATCGGAACAAAGAAGATAGACAACGATTAAGTATTGACTAGAAGAGTTTAATATTATAATGTTCAAGGATGCATACACGAGTCATTAAAGATAAAATCCCGCCTAAATCGAACTTCTTTCTTAGATTTGAAATACGGGGGGATCTGTTTGATTCGACTCCTTGGATGGAGCATAGTTTATGCTAGCATTAAATATCCGAACTAAAGAATAGAGATCATCTGAAACTTAATAATGTACGATGCTTTACGCTGCTGTTGACCCAATACTAGGCCCAAGAGTCACTCAAGTTAGAGGTTTACTAAATTACATTGTTTTACGGATGTAAGAGGAAGATGTTAGAATTGTAGATTATGGGTGTAGGAAGGATAGAAAATGGTCAATCCTGGGTACACACTTTTTTTATAGGCAACTCGTTTCTAAACAGCTGTTCTCAAATTTAGCATTAGAACGGGTCAGTAAAGAAATCTTAGTCGCAAAAAAAAGCAAAAACTGTTTTGTAAATTCAGTTTAACGCATCAAACACTTGTTAACCAATTAGTTAATGCTGGACTTTCTAGCCGATTATAAACGGCTTACGGCCACATGACATCGAAATACCAATTCCCGTCCTTATACCGAAGTTAAGCAACATCGAGCCTCGACAGTACCTAGATGGGTGACCGCTTGGGAATAGCAAGAGTTTTGGCGTGCGGGTAGTGTAATGTATAATGTTTCAGAATTATTAATCGGTGAGCCGAGATCCAATTCCCGTTGGTTTCGTTATATTCACTTCCACGTATCCACCTTTTCTGTCCCCAGCTATGGGTTAATTAGCAAGACTTTTATCACTAAACCATTATTATCTGAAAAAGAATTCTTACAATTAAAAAATATTTTCTGGCTCTAAATAACCTATAAAAAGTTGATAACTCATAGAAAACGAATCAATCGATCAATTAAATTATAAAATCAAGATACATTTGTATGGATTGAAAGAAGAACGTGCCAGGAAGAGAGACTCAAATTTGACGAAATCTGAAACAACTCCAGAACTGATGAGAGAGTGGTTTCCGTAACTCCCACCAACTTAAAATGAAAAGAAACAAAGAAAAACGTAAAACTTAAACAAGAGTTATTTACACTATTTATATTCAGACTACCGTCCTCGTCTTTGTTGTCGTTATCACAACGTTTCGGCCGCTGTGCTCTCCGGCCATCCTCAGATGCCTGGGTAACCAATAGGGAATTCTGAACTAAACCCTTTATTCAATAGACATGGAGAGACTGTTCTCGTTCCACTGCTCATGTCTAGGGATAGTGACTAGTTGATATTTTTAGTACTGTTCAGTTATTCCTCAGCCGTTTCCACTGAGTTTACGCTGCTCGACCTATATTCAATAAGGGATTCAGTTTAGAATTTCCTGATATTCCCGAGCTGTCACCCATCTAGGTAATGATCAGGTTCGGCCTTGCTTAACTCTGGTGATCGTATATATATATATATATATATATATATATATATATATATATATATATATATATATATATATATATATATATATATATATATATATATATATATATTAACCTTTTGCAAGTCATTTCAAGCCAGATAGATTTTTACATTGTAAGAATTAAAAAAAATAATAATGAGTAAGTGCTACAAGTGCTACTAATTAACCCATAGTTGGGGAGAAGAAGTGTATTCATACCTTTCCCAAGGGTATTTGCGCATAATGCTATATAACGAACCCGATTAGAATTGGAACTCGCTTCTCCGATTTCCAATTGCAAGCCGTTATCTATTCCACCGCTCGCGCCTCCAAGCTTACAGCACTTGATATTCCCGAGCGGTCACCCATCTAGGAATTGACCAGATTCGACGTTGCTTAACTCTGGTGATCGTACGAGAACCAATGCTTCAACGCGATATGGATGGTGTTGATAGGAGGCACAGAAACAAAACAACAAGAATTCCTAGACAAGCTAGCAGAGAAAAGCGACAAGAAAGGACTAACCACCAGTTGTAGGAAGACAAAGATTGTATTGTCGTTAACAAGAGGGACAGGTCCTCATCTTTGTTGATTTTCGGCCGTTGTGCTCTCCAGCCTTCCTCATGTGTATATCTGGGTAAGCAACAGGTAATTCTGAACTGAATCCTTTATTTAATCTAAGTGAGTAGATTGTTCTCGTTCCACTGCTCATGTCTAGGGACATCATCTAGTTCTTATTTTTATTTAATGCTGCTATTTTATTGCTCGCCCGTTTCCACTGAGTGAAAATACACACTGCCCGACACAGGGTTTGAACTCAAAAACTTGAACCGAAGGTCACAACGAACGAAACGTTGGAATAATAACAACAATGATAAGGACAATTGTCCGAATGTAAATAGTGTGAATAATGATAGCGCCTCGTCCCAGAAATTCAAATGAATCAAATTCAAATTCAAAAATGAATCAAAAAGTGATACGAAATACGTTGTATCATAATGTATTCAAGAACCCAACCAATTCTCCTAGTTCCACCTTTTTTAAGCATATCACCCCAAGAAAGGTGTGAGTGCCACTACCACGCAAGGGGTTACAGAAAGTGAGAACAGGAGTAAAGAGGGGTGTTTGAGAAAAATATATAGAGAAGCACTCTGATCAGTATCAGGATTAAATTTGAATATTTGAAGATTATAGGTATCAAGGAAGCAAGTAAGAGGAAGGGAATTCCACTGTCGGGAAGTGCGAGAGAAGAAGCTGTTGAAATAAAAGAGGCGGTTACACTTAACCGTTTAAACAATGAAAGGGTAGGACTGAGATGCCAACCTAGTAGCACACTTAAATTCATGCAGTTGGGGTACCAGGGAAAGTAGCTCCTCAGAACAGTTGCCATGAAAATACTTGTAGAAAAGACAGAGGGAAGACACAGCACGTCTGTGAGAGAGCGTATAAATTCTTCCTTGGGGGGATTTTAAACGCATGGCTTATTATCTCTCAGATGCGGCTCTATATTTGGGCAGCGTGCGCTCAGGGGCTTCCCAGTCAAAGGACAGAGGGCCAACTAAAAAAAATATACTGAGAGGTGCCCATTGCACCAGAGGGAGGTATCGGTTGCGGGGGCTGTGGGCAATTTTTGTCCTTGTCCCGGGCGTACACGCTCGAGTCCCCACCTAAAAAGACCTTGTGTCACATCTCGTCCAAGTTGGGGGGAAGGAGTTAATACCGTCAGAGAGTGACTGTAGACGAGATGCCAGATTAGGACCTATCACATTGCATACTGAAATGTCTTTCTTTTTCATTTGGATCTACGAATAAAAAAAATAATAAACAATTAAAATGACATGAGAGATAATTTCCTAAATTAACCAACAGGAGTACTGGTCAAAATCCTAACTTGAATATGAAGCAAAAAAAAAGTATACTATAATTAAATCGGGGTTCTTGATAAGATCCAGAGACGGATGTAATTGGCCCTGATCTGGCATCTCGTCTGCAGTCTCTCTCTCTCTCACAGACGTGCCGTCGCCTCTCTCTGTCTTTTTTACAAATACTTTCATGGTAACTGCTCCGATTCGCTGTTTTCGCTGGTTCCCAGACTTCATGAATTTAAGCGTTCTACTAGGCTGGCATCCCGCTCTCATCCTTTCACTGTCGAAACTGTTAAACCTGGCCGTCTCTTTTACTCCAATAGAATCATATCTCGCACCTCTCGCTTG
>OZ038477.1:137761671-137791671 GCA_964036315.1 Acanthosepion esculentum
AGGGGCGATACATTGTCACACGCGTTATCCGCGATCAATGAGCACAAGCTTTTCGGTAACGAGACGAGCCGTCAACTCGCCGACATGGTTCGATAAGGGGCGGTCCAGGAGACAATGGTAGAAGGCGTGCGAATCCGTTTCTTCCAGACCAAGGCTACACCGTTCACAGTCTTGCAAATCCGCCAAGCCCCATTGAGAGGCAGCCGATTCCGAACCAATACCCAGGTAAGCGAAAACTCAGGGTTACTGAGATAATCCGCCGTTTGCGCCCAAGACCAGAAAGAGCGAAACTCCTCCTCCGACAAGCCGAGCCGCTCACGTAGAGAATCCTTCGCGACCCCCTCCACTAGAAGACGATAGAAGACCTTCCTAGGCCGTGAAAGGTCACTGAATCGAGGAACGGCCAACAAGGTCGACCGACCCTCGCGAAGGAAATCCGATTGATCTCGGGGTTTACGAAGGCGCACAAACCGCGAGAAAGGGGGATTGATAGTAAGGCGAGGGAACGCGTCCCTAACACCCCGGCCATAATCGATTCTCCTGTCAACGCGCGGCGTAGAAAATCCAACCTCGAGGCACGTTTGTGGCTCTCCAAGAGTGGCATTCCCAGCCCCCCATGACACAGACGTTGTGCACAGACTCGTCTGTCGACCGAATTCCCGCGTCCCCTCCATAAAATAGAGGATAGGGATCGCTCGAGTGGCTTCCTGTGGTCGTCACAGAGGGGTAGTACGGACAATCGATAAAGGACAAGAGGGAAAACGTAAGTGGCACACGCCTCCGCCCTGCCCTTTACGGACAACCTCCGTCGATGACAAGTCTGACCGGCCGCATCGACCTCTGCTCGTACTTCAGACAAATTTTTCTCCAGCTGGAGGTCGGGTCCAAATAACACTCCAAGAATGCGGACAGGACCGTTCGTCCAAACAAAGGGCCCCGGAAGATCGACCCCCTTTCAGGCACCTAACCGCAAGCCGGACGACTTGTTACGGTTAATCTTGGCCCCAATGACCGTTTCGTACTGATAAAGCGCCTTCAATACCGCCTCAATGTCGCTGCAGGACGACACGAAAGCAGATACGTCATCGGCGTACGAAGAAACCCTGTCTCGAGCCCCTCCAGGAACGGCGATTCTGCGTAGGGCCGAGATGCACGCCCCGTCCCTCAACCGGCGAAGGAGAGGCTCCAACGCCAAAGCATAAAGTAAGGGCGACAGTGGACAACCCTGACGAACCGACCTAGACAGCGTAAAAGCGCCCGACAGCTTCAGGTTCACCTGTACCACAGCACTGGGGGAGCGATACAGGAGGATAATCCAGCGGCAGAAGTCGGGTGCGAACCGGCGGCCTACAAGACAGCAGCAAGGTAGCGATGGTCAACCCTATCAAATGCCTTGGACTGATCCAAATTGATCATCGCGGCGTCATCGTCGTCTTTTCCACCCTCTATGATCGTGCGTATCAGATGCAAGTTGCTCTGAATTGTTCGGCCCCTCACAGAACAAGTCTGCTCCGGACCCAACAGAGACTCGGCAGCTGACTGCAAACGCTCCTACAGGATCTTGGCCAAAATCTTTAACTGTATTTAGCAGAGTTATGAGTCCGGGTAAAACTAGCCTTAAACGTCCTCACCTTCTCAGCTCTATCTAGGGCGAGCCGTTTGCTGAAATCAGTGGTGAAGGACCTAATTCTACATTTAAGTCCCTCCCACCACCTATTCCCGATAACCGCCTCCACTAGCTCCCGCTGCACTAAGCTAGTTAGCTGCTCCCGGAAGTCCCGCCTGTCCAGTAAAGACAGATTGAACTTCCGGTAGCTAGCCATTCTAGGCCTATGATATAACTCCACCCGGGAACAAACGAGTTTGTGGTCCGAATAGCCTACCAAGTGGAACATGGGACAATCTAACAAGTCTACGTCGGCTCCTCTAACTAACATTCTGTCAAGTTAGCTAACCACCTTGTCACAAGGCTAATTAAGAGCCCACGTCCACATTTCCCCCCGAGGTGATCGACCCGGTATCTATCGACGAGACCAAACTCTTCGATCAGATCAACCAGGCTACGATCGCCCATCCTCCCGCTAGCTCCCCGCCCCCTGTCTAACTTCGGATCTAGGATGGCATTCCAGTCCCCCATTAAAACTAAGCGCGTTGAATCCACCAGGAACGGCCCCAACCGCCGAAAAAACGAGACCCTCTCCTCACGGTCGGTTTGCGCATAAACCGCAACGACACGGAACGAACCACTTTTCACGGCAATATCGGCCACGATCAACCGGCCCTCGGCATCGGTATGCACAAGGTCCACCTTCGCATCAAGAGTCCGCTTCACTAACAAAGAAACTCCTCTGTCATATCGGTCCCCATATGCTGAATAAATGACAAAGTCGTTCTCCAGAACACACGCATCGAAGTGTGTCTCTTCGATCGCGGCGACATCCACGCCGAAAGACAAGAGATCACGGAGCAGGCGGACCGCCTTACCCTTAACATTCATAACAAGCCCTTAACATTCATATTGGCTATCTTAATAGACATCTTCTAAACCTGAAACTTAAAAGAGAAAAAAAACCTACTCACACTCAGGCCGGAAATCTGCATTGGTAAAGACCCCGACGGATTGTCCCAGGCTTCCTGTTCCCAACTCCGCCGTCATCCGACCATCCAGGACAATACCGCCGACGTCCGTAGGGTACGCTAGTTTAACTGCCCTATATAAGGAGGGATGGAGCAAAACCGGGACCCTCCCAGAACAAAAATTTCTCAGTCTTTTCAAGTCCGAATTCAACTGTTCAGAAACCCTTATTTGGGGGTATGCTTCTTGGGCCTCGTATAAGTGACTCCACCCCTTAAGGTAGGCCCCGGTATCCCTTACAACGGTGATGACTCCTGGGGAGTGAGGGAAGTTCCGCGGATCTTCAACCGACTTCCCATCTACTTTATCTATTTTTAGGAGGAGACCCAACACGGTAAGAAAGAAACAGAAAATAAAGAGAGAACGAACGACAGAAAAATAAACAAGAAAGAAAGAAAGAAAGAAAGAAAAGAGGAAAGAAATACGGTAAAAAAAGAAACAGAAAATAAAGAGAGAACGAACGACAGAAAAATAAACAAGAAAGAAAGAAAGAAAGAAAGAAAAGAGGAAAGAAATACGGTAAAAAAAGAAACAGAAAATAAAGAGAGAACGAACGACAGAAAAATAAACAAGAAAGAAAGAAAGAAAGAAAGAAAAGAGGAAAGAAATACGGTAAAAAAAGAAACAGAAAATAAAGAGAGAACGAACGACAGAAAAATAAACAAGAAAGAAAGAAAGAAAGAAAGAAAAGAGGAAAGAAATACGGTAAAAAAAGAAACAGAAAATAAAGAGAGAACGAACGACAGAAAAATAAACAAGAAAGAAAGAAAGAAAGAAAGAAAAGAGGAAAGAAATACGGTAAAAAAAGAAACAGAAAATAAAGAGAGAACGAACGACAGAAAAATAAACAAGAAAGAAAGAAAGAAAGAAAGAAAAGAGGAAAGAAATACGGTAAAAAAAGAAACAGAAAATAAACAAGAAAAAAAGAAATAGAAAAAAGAAAGAAAGAAAGAAAAGAAGAAAGAAACACGTTAAGAAAGAAACAGAAAATAAAGAGAGAAAGAACTAAAGAAAAGAAAACAAGAAAGAAAGAAAAAAAGAAAGAAAGAAAGAGAGAAAGAAAGAAAGAACGAACGAATGAAAGAAAGAAAGAAAGAAAGAAAAGAGGAAACAAACACCGGTGCGTTTCGCTTAGCAAGGTCGATTTTACCGGGGTTTTTTTTTTGCTAACCGAACACTCCTTTCTAGCGAAATCGGTAAAAGCCCGCCAGGCTATATGACGGTTCCGTATAGGATATAGGTTCGATTCCTGTCGGAGGACGAATATTTTCTATGACAATTTCTCAGAAATTCAGGCCGGTAAATGTTGTTAATACTGTTTATTATAAAACAGAGCATTTACTTAAATATTTGTATTTATAAAAAAGAATGTATAAACATAAAAATGTCTTAAAATAATTGTCGGATTTTGTCCATTTGACAATATTATATATATATATATATATATATATATATATATATATATATATATATATATATATATATATATACACCACTCAGAGAAACTATATCATATGTCTGCAACAGCGAGAGGTTTGACAAGAGAGAGTCTTACTTGTAATATTTGCGAAAGAGAAAACTGGAAGTACAGTTATTTCTCTATGAAATTGGTGAGGTCATAAGTTTTTCCCCTGTAAGATCTACTGCTGTGGACTAGGGACGTCCTTCTTTTCCCAGCTTTACATCGCAACTGGTCTTCGCTACTCTGTCATCTGACGTCACTCACCGACTGTCACGTGACCCTCGTGACTTTATCTCAATGAAAGATAGTCGTCTTTTGTATCTCTACAATACCTTTCCGTTAAGGATGAACTCTGAAGATGTCTTATGCACGAGTTTGTCGTTGCTTGGAAATATTCCATGTAAACAGAAACAGACTATCATCATTGTGTTGTCCGTGTATTGCTTAATATATTGTGTAATTGTCATCTTCGATAATGGCTTATGTAAGCCGAAAGCTAAGATAGGATTAAAAAATATGCATCACTATTGTGATTTCTTTCTTCGTTTAATGATAATGTTATTAAGCTTATCAGACGATATGAAAAGAATTTACATAAAATAAACAGACAACACTTATCTATATTATTTAATGAAACATGCATCAACGAAAAAATGCTGCCTAAATACACAAAATATATGTATATATATGTATATATATATATATATATATATATATATATATATATATATATATATATATAAATATATATAAAAAATGCTGCCTAAATACACACAGTACACACACACACACACACACATATATATATATATATATATATATATATATATATATATATATATATATATATTAAAATTAGACCTTCCAAGTTTGTTTTTTATTTAGTTCATAGATACGGGATCATTTTAGTTCGTTTCACTTCATGTGCCGACAAAAATTCCCCAAGCCGCCCACTTCCCGCCACGGAGATATGGAGACAATATGGCAGCGTCAGTTTGTGTCTCCAGCGAACAATTAAGACATTCGCCAGCTTTTCTACAACACTTTGCCAAGTCTCCGCTACCTTAGCAGTAAACCAGCCGTAAATTTATAGCGAATGTTGAATTTCACAAATTTACCTGTAATTATTGTTTGTATTTTGAAATGTTTGTGAGGGTGTGTCCGCTTTCTATGGTCAGAACGTGCGATCGTATAAATGGAATGTACGTACGTCACAGTAGCAAGAAGGTGATGTCAGCGGAACCCACCAACCGAGTTCGAATTTTGGCAGTCTGTTTTTCTCTGTTCCCTCGACAGACATTGCAATAAAAAGATCTCCCGTCAGTGTCATGCCAAAAAGTTTAACAGAGTTTTCACAAATAGAGTGAATACTTGGACATCCCAATTTTACCATATAGCAAGTAGTAATGTTTAAATACTGAACAAAAAAAGGACATTTACATTTTTACTGATGTTCACCCAGTTCAAGGCCCAAGAGACGCTCAAGGGCGTAAGTAAAGAAATTGCAGTTCATTAGGTTATGTAGGAAAGATAATGTTTAACCCTAGACATGAAGAAGTCAAGTTTGTAGTGACTGGGAAAAGATTCAACCGGGAGTCTGTTCCACAAAGCAGCTGTTCTTGGGAAGAAGCTATCCGAGTGGAACTTACTTCTTAATAATAGAATATGATGGAAATGCGGATAATCTATCACTGTGTACGCGGCAGGGCGGATCTAAGTTGGAAAGTTTATGGTTGGTGGAGCCAAGGAATGTATCTTGTCAGACGACATGACATGGAAAAAGCGTTAGAGTAACGAAACACTTGCAACGGTTCATCTATGGAAAATGGGTTGTTGGGTAGAAAATCACCTATAAGGCCACGTAGACGCTTTTCAGCTGAAGATAAGCAAGTGTGGAATGGACGGTTCCAACCCAAATATGGCAGCAATACTCCATTTTAGCTTTTGTAAACATATCAGGGGAATCAGATACTTATTGAAGCGGCCCGACCAAATTGTTCCAGCATATATGAGTCCCACGAAGTCTGAGGTGAGCTTGAGTCGCCGTAGACATTCAGGACAAGGGGATTCATTGTGAGCATTCATCTATCGTTATAGGGAAATATTTAGGGTCTGAAGACTCGGAAGGTCATTACGGTGTCATTCTGTGTCATAACGTAGCTGGTCAGTGTAGGTCGTTGTTGGGCGGCCAACCCGTCTTGCTCCATGGTTAGGTGTCCAGAGCAGTAGATCACTCGCGAGTTCTTGTTTTGCTCGCTAGAATTGTCCTGCAAAGCGCATTCTACGTTCGCGTAAGATAGTAGAAATATTAGAGATGGATCCGTACAGTTGTTATTTAGTCTCCAAGAAAAGTTCAGTATAGCTCTCAGCATCTGAGTGTAATTTCAATTGAAGCAGTCCGACTGTTTTGTTCCAGCATATATGGGTTCCAAGAGGTCTGAGGTGAGCTTAAGTCGCCGTAGACATTCAAGACAAGGAGCTTCATTGTGAACAGTCATCTATCATGATAGGGAAATGTTTAAGGTCTGCTTAGTGGTGTTGGAACTTTACCAGTTTTGTTTTGGCCATATTGAATTTTAAAAACCATTTCTTTCCTCGTTGATCCACCAGAACTAGGTCAGGAAAATGATGAGCTGCCATTTCTGGTCATCGAGATTTTGGGAGATGCACCTATAAAGGGTTATATTATCTTAATCAGTATATGAGGACCGAGTGAAGAATGAAATAATCAGCAAGTGTTTGATGGATGATCCTGTAATACGACGATATTGTGGCTGATGTTCTACAATATTAGCTGCCAATTTTAGTATAGGACTTGTTTTGTTCAACTGAATAGAACATGTTCACTTGTAAAGTATAAAGATGATTACTGTTAACTATATGAACTATCTTCTATGTTTTTTATTACCCAGCCGAGCTATAGCTCAGACATTAATCAGTCTATCACGCCAACTAGCCTTTTATTCATCTCACACACCTCATAGTTATATAAATTAAACAAATCAAAAAGCCAAAGGAAAAACTTTGTGAGATAATGGACAAGCGTGCCTGTAATAGGAAAGTTAACAAGAAATATGATCTTTTTCGCAAATTAAAGAAATGCTGGAAAAGTCTGTCGAAGGATGTTGACTTACCAAAGAATTTAGTCTATGACATGCCACGAAGAATTAAGGCCGTTATCAAAGCAAAAGGTTACCCAAGAAAGTATTAAATCATTTTATGACTTGTATAATGTACATATGTACACCTGTATTAACAAGCTAATTCTATTACTCACTTGTCTTTGTAAAAATACAAAAATCGACTTTATGTGCGTGTGTCCATTTTGTTTTTGCCTCGTGCTGTATATATATATATATATATATATATATATATATATATATATATATATATAAAATTAAGTAATTCATTGAGTCTAGGGGAAACCTCAACAGAATGCAGAAAGCACTGGACGGCCGTTTCGTCCTATATTTGGGACTACATCAGCAGTGCGCATCCACTACCGAGAATTGAAAGCCGGGCAGTTACGATATCAGGTAAGCGTTATACTAAATGTACCAACGGGCTTCCGTGACGAAGTGTTAACGAATTAGACTCGATACAGCGCCGCTCGGTCACATAATCCGTGGTGGAACTCATCCGAGTTTCTCTTTACTCATAGGATTGTGCCCCCACAAGCCACGACTACTATCCCCAAGCCGCTCAGTCCAGAGCATTAGAAGCCGGTTCAAGCAAGGATATAAACGTGATAGAGATTAGGAGGATTTGAGATAATTATAATTAAGAAGAAACCTCAACAGAATGCCGAAAGCACTGGACGGCCGTTTCGTCCTATATTTGGAACTCATCAGCAGTGCGCATCCACTACCAAATATTGAAACCATACCTACGTGGTGTAGAGATTCGTCCCTGCGCTGGTAGTATCACGGCTACGACTAGCTTGGACCGGCTCTGACCTGGACCAGCTATGACAAGCCAAGACCAGCTATGACTAGCTTAGAACAGCTTGGACAAGCTAAAACCAGCTACGACTAGCTTAGACCAACTCTGACCAGCTTGGACAAGCTATGACCAGCTTAGACCAGCGGCCCGAGTAAAAACACTCGGGTCCCCACGTTAAAAACCGATCTTGTGTCATAACCTGACTCAGTGGGGGAGTCAAGTAAATACCTACCAAATATTGAAGTCATACCTACCTGGTGTAGGGATTCGTTCCTGCGCGGGTAGTATCACGGCTACGACTAGCTTGGACCGGCTCTGGCTAGTCATAGCTGGTCTTGGCATGTCATAGCTGGTCCACAGCTATGACATGCCAAGACCATCTACGACTAGCTTAGGCCAGCTCTGACCAGCTTGAACAAGCTATGACCAGTTATGACTAGCTTAGACCAGCTCTGACCAGCTTGGACAAGCTATGATCAGCTTAGACCAGCGACCCGAATGAAAGCACTCGGGTCCCCACGTTAAAAACCGACCTTGTGTCACAACCTGACGGAGTGGGGGGTGGGGGGTGTCAAGTAAATACCTACCAAATATTGAAACCCTGACAGTTACGTTATCAACAACTAATAATTTCTATTACTGATATATATATATATATATATATATATATATATATATATATATATATATATATATATATATTGCCTCGTACTGTGTGTATATATATATGTATATATATGTGTGTGTGTGTGTGTGTATAATATTCCATTAATATTAGAAAAGAATGATAACTGTTATAGTGAGCAGGCAGATATGATTTTTACATACGGTCGAGCGAATGGCAATGGACGCGAGGCTGTACGGCTGTATCCGATTTCGTTTCCAGACTGAAGAGATCCGAGTCATTCAACCTTTGCGGCTGTTTATCGTCGTGTTACCGAGACTGAATTCGTCGCATCACAAATTATGGATCGGTTAGACCGAGATCCGTTCATAGGACTGTCCACGAACACATCCTACATGTTGTCGGAGACGTTTCAGGTTTCAACACACATCAAGAGGCAATAGCATGTCGTAAGTCTGATAGTACCACATGGAGGGGTACTTCAAGAGCAGCTCTTACATCAGCATCATTTCAAACGGCCGCAGGCTCTTCCGCCTTCTGATCACACACGACCGGAGAACCTTTTCTGATAGTTTATTGCACAAATTGCCGATAAACATAAAAACATAGTTCAAGTTTATGTTAACATTAATTGTTTATGATGAAAATCTTCATTTAATTTTCAGGTAGTAATTAAAGCTGTTAATGTTCAAGAAAACACATTTTGTAAGAGAGAATTAAAACTGAATTGAGTAAAGTGTAGCAGTTCTTACGCGAGGACACTTGGGCACAAAGTTAATTTTATGATTTCTTCTCCTGAAATTTATTAGCGCATTTAGGAAGTAATTGACACGAAGATTTTAATTAGAGATGGCAAGAATGGCGAAGATTTCTACTACGCTGTCGACAAACATGGAAGTTTCAAAACGCCGACCTTTGGCACGGACAGCAGTGAAGCAGACCAAAAACGCAAACTGCAAAATGTAAAACTGTTCGGAAGCTGTGATGGCATGTGTCTATCTATCTATCTATCTATCTATCTATGTAATTACATTCATTATCAATCTATTTATCTAATTACATTCATTATCTATCTATTTATCTGTCTGTCTGTCTGTCTGTCTGTCGAATTGCATTCATTATCTATCTATCTATCTATCTCTCTATCTGTCTGTCTGTCTGTCTGTCTGTTTCTTCCTATCTATCTATCTATCTATCTGTCTGTTTCTTCCTATCTATCTATCTATCTCAGTCTGATCCTTCCTATCTATCTATCTATCTATCTATGTAATTGCATCATTATCTATCTATTTATCTAATTGCATTCATTATCTATCTATCTATCTAATTGCATTCATTATCTATCTATCTATATATCTATCTATCTCTCTATCTAATTGCATTCATTATCTATCTATCTATCTAATTGCATTAATTATCTATCTATCTATGTAATTACATTCATTATCTATCTATCTATCTATCTATCTATGTAATTACATTCATTATCTATCTTTCTAATTGTAACGTATTGTTTCTTTGAATATTACGTACACATAAATTAATATGAATAAATATTCAAAACATAAACATTAAAACATATTTAAAGTTTATGATAGCATTAATTGTTTATGTTAAAAATGTTCGTTTAATTTTCAGGTTTTAATCAAAGCTGTTTATGTTCAGGAAAACAAATTTGTGAGACAGCCTTGAAACTGAATTATATAAAACCTTACATACAGTTAATACCCGAGGACCGTTGGCCATAGGATTCATTTTATGATTTCCTCTCCTAAAATGTATTAGCACATTCATAATTTAGAAAGTAATTAACACGAAGATTTTAATTAGAGATGGCGGGAATTGCGAAGTCATCTCCTATGCACTCAACAAAGAGGGAACTTTTGGAATGCCGACTTTTGACACGGACAGCAGTGAAGCAGACGACAAAAGCCATCAATATATATGCAAATATTTTATGCATATGCCGTGTTTTGTTAGTGATTTAAACAATTTGTTTCAAATAAGTTAGTTTGGATCATCGATACAAGTTCCTTTCAGTAATTCAGCCCATATATATATATATATATATATAAATATATATATATATATATATATATATATATATATATACTAGCAGCATGGCCCGGCGTTGCCCGTGCTTGATTCAAAAATCGTACGACTCATACAGCAATCGCTATCACTTAAAATATTTTTGCCCTTCCTTGCCTTTAAAGGAGTATCCTTTGCCGTGCTGATGTTAGTACATGCCTTACTTCCTGCCTATCTCACACTGCAAATTTTTTAAGCTCTATGCTAAACATTAAATCTGTTACGAAAAAAGAACTAAACAAAATGAACACAAAACGATCAGCATTAAAAAAGGACTCGTAAATGGAAAAACCGAATGGAAAATGAATGTTAACAAATACTTTTTCACGCCCAACCCAATTCTGCGGAATCATAATCAACGTTGAGTTTAACCAAGCGAATAAGCCAATTGGAGTAAAATGCCATGCAGACTTAAATTTTTCCCACTTGTGACGAATGCAGTTATCCATTTTTTTTTGCATGCTAGCATGCTAGTTAACATTCGTATCAGCTAGCTGTTGGCTCTCACGCTGGCCAATAGAATCTTCCTGCCTATTCGTGGCAGCCAGCTATAGGCTCTCATTTTGGCCAGTAGACAATGGCCGTAAACTACATGAAAACTGCTGTAGAAGCATGAAAAAATCGATTATTTCCACTATCGATGGGACTTGGGAAATGCAAAGTCAGTCTTGTCCTTCCCAGTAACTTGGAGCATGTGCATGTAAATTTTGGTGCAAATTGCGGCCATCCATTCGTTACACACGCACACTTATCCTGCCTTTTATATATATATATATATATATATATATATATATATATATATATATATATATATATATATATATATACAGGGTGTATAAAAATATTTCACAAACTTTGGGGCGAGTTCTTCACAAGAAAATAAGGTCAAAAGTCCACATAATCATTTGTTCGCAAATCCTTCGTTTCTGCGTTATTAAGCTTAAAGAAAGTTTACGGTAGATGGCGCTGTGTTGCCATGTAGGCTAGGTTACATTTGTCATTCGTGTACATTTGTGGCTAGTCTATCTTCAACGTTTAACTTGTGTAGTTGTGAGTTAACTGAGAAATGTTCTGTTTAACAACGGCAGGATATTCATATCGTGAGCAGGCAGATATGATTTTTACATACGATCGCACCAATGGTAATGGAGGCGAGGTTGTAAGGCTGTATCCGATGGCGTTTCCAGACAGAAGGCAGTCGAGTCATCCAAACATTGCTGCTGTTTATCGTTGCGTAGCTGAGACAGGATCCGTAGCACCACAAATTATGGATCGCGGAAGACCGGGATCCGCTCGTACGTCTAACCATGAAGAACACATTCTACAGACTATCGGAGACGATCCAGGTACACGTCAAGTGGCCCTAGCTTGTCGTATATCTCACAGTACCGCATATACGTCAAGAACAGATCCTGTATCTGTATCATTTGCAACGTGTGTAGGATCTTTCGCCCTCTGATCACTGCAACGTTTCCAGGGTCATTCGCCCTTTGATCACTGCAACGTGTGCAAGGTCTTTCGCTCTCTGATCACACAGCACGAGAGAACATTTGCCGTTGGCTGATTGTACAAACTGCCGATAGGTTGTTTGTCTCTTGAGTCTTGTTTACAGATGAGGCAACATTTGGAAGAGATAGAATAACACCAGCATCAGTTTACGATTAATGTGTGGCCTGGAATTGTAGGTGAGCCTCTTGCACCATGTCTCCCAGCAAGTTTGACAGGAGCTGCCTACAGGGACTTTATTTCAAATGCACATCCAGACCTGCTAGAGGATGTAAACTTGATAATACGAAGACGCATGTGGGCCATGCATGATTGGGCTCGAGCACATTGTTCTCGATGCATTGGATGAAAGTAGGGGAAGACCGGTTCCATGGCCTGCACGTTCCCCTGACCTCAATCCTTTGGATTTTTATCTGTGCGGCCACCTAAAACAATTGGTTTATGCAGCAGACATTAATAATGCCGAGACGTTTCATCAACGTGTCATGTGGGCCAGCAAAACCTTACAACGCCGCGTGGGATTATTTGAAAGGGTTCCCCATTCTATGATCCAACGGGCGAATGCCTATGTAGGGTAGTGGTATTTGGACATATGTTTATATGCAAATTTTACTTTGTTTGGGGGTCAGAAACTCGTTCCCAAATTCTGTAAAAGTATTTCTGGATTTTATCTTGGATTGTACATTTAACAGCGTCTACAGAAACTTTAATAACTCAAAAACGAAGGGTTTGCGCCCGTATGTTTATATGGAGTTTTGTCCTTGGTTTGGTGTGAGGAGACAGACCCCAAATTTTGTAAATGTACTTTCGGATTGTATCTTGAAGTGTACACTTAACAGCGTCTACCGTAAACTTAAAACTTAAAAACTCAAAAAAACGAAGGGTTTGCACACATGGAGTTTTGTCCTTTCTTTGGTATGAGGAGGCAGACCCCAAAGATTGTAAAAGAATTTTTGATACATCCTATCTATCTATCTATCTATCTATCTATCTCAATATATATATATATATATATATATATATATATATATATATATATATATATATATTGCGTGTATTTAGGCAGCATTTTTCATTGATGCATGTTTCATTAAATTATAATACAAAAGTTGTGTCTATTTATTTTATGTAAATTCTTTTCATATTGTCTGATAAGCTTAATAACATTATCATTAAAAGATGAAAGAAAATCGCCATATTGATACATATTTCTTAATCCTATCTAATCCTTGTTGTAAACTCAACTACACTTAAACATGAAAACAATAAACAAAAGCTAAAAATTCTTGAAACCTAACCTGAACAAAATAAACTATGAAATCCCCACAAATATTCTTAAATGCCTATAATTGATAACAGAAGCCATTGGTTTAGACCAACGGCTTCCCATACTTAATTCTTCTCGTTTTCACTCTCGCGTGGTCATGTGTGACGTCACTAGCTGCGGTGCGATTTTCGCTTCCAGCGTCTCGTATGCACGAATTTGTCGTTGCTTGAAAATCATCCATGCAAATAAAAACAGATTTTCATTATTGTTTTGTCCGTGTATTGCTTAATATATTGAAATGTATTTGCCATCTTTGATAATGGCTTATGTAAGCCGAAAGCTTAGATAGGTTTTAAAAAATATGTATCAATATGGTGATTTTCTTTCATCTTTTAATGATAATGTTACTAAGTTTATCAGACAATATGAAAAGAATTTACATAAAATAAATAGACAAAACTTGTCTATATTATTTGATGAAACATGTATCAATATATATATATATATATCAATATATATATATATATATACATATATATATATATATATATATATATATATGCATAGAGATAGCGTGACTAGTCACAAATAATATGAGGGGAGAAGAAATACACATACTATCAAGTATATATACTATCATGTTTTTGATATTGCCAAATATTAACATATAAAGGAAAATAATATTGCAGTTCAAGTTCATTTGTTAGTAAGTAATTTGTTACAATCGGGGCTTGCATATGGATGCCATGTATGGCATCAGACTCGTTTAGCAATATCTAAACTGCCGGCTGTATACAGCCGCTTTTTCATATCGATGGTTGAAAATTGCTTCCATCAAGCTAAGCGTGTCAGTCACTGCGAGGCCCGTTCTTGCTCGAACCTCATGGTCTGGCCTTTCAGAATTACAAACTTAGATATTTACCAGGTAACAGAAACGACAACACCTGAGAACTTACAACAGCAGCAACAACTAAAATGGATAGCAAATCTTTGAGGAGAGAACAATGGCTTAATGAAAATGCTGATTTTTCTACACTATCCGAAATATAAGGCAAAGAAGGAAACAGCAGTCAATACTGACAAGAGTATTAACAGCTCAAAATTAACAATGGGAATTTAATTCCAGAGTATGGCCGAGTTGTTAGAACGTTCGCATTCTGACCATAAGACTCTGGTTCGAATAAGAATTCTGACCATAAGACTCTGGTTCCCTGGTAGATTCATCAGGAAGGAGACTTCCTGATATTATTGGACTGCGTCGATCAGTGTGACTTGAAAAGTGCCTTAGGAGTGAAATTGGGTAGATAGAACCCGTGGGTGCCGTCGATAGCTGTGTTAGCACGAAGTAACAAGTTATCATGGCCGAGGGCTTGAGCGTGCTAACCTTATTCAAATTGTTGATCATAATGCGCTCTTTCCCAGAAACTGTAACTAAGGTCTTCTCAGCATAGTTGCAGTATAAACGACAGATGAGGTCCGTGGGTGTTGAATAAACACAAATGCGCCTGAGCAAGTGTCTGCAACAAGGATTGGCTAACCGCCCTATTAAACTGTCGTCATCGAATACGAGTGTCCAGCTATACATGCATACAATGCCAGAATCCAGACAATATTTCATGTCTCATATTTTTCTCATCTAAATAAAGTATGTCTCTCCTTGTTATGTTAATATTGTTTAACGTTAAATTTACAGTGAAAGATACTGATCATTGTCTCATATTATATCAGACTTTATACACCCTTGTGCAAATTAATAGACTTTATACACGCTTGTGCAAATTAATAGATTTATACACCCTTGTGCAAATTAATAGACTTTATACACCCTTGTGCAAATTAATAGACTTTATACACCCTTGTGCAAATTAACAGACTTTATACGCCCTTGTGCAAATTAATAGAAACAAAACGAATAATTCTGTTATTATTCACTGTTTTTCATATTTTTCCAATAAAACATGACCCAGTGCACATGTTAGTACTTCTTACGGCGATTCCACGAATTCGTTTCTTGCAGGCTGACCGCACATTCTCGATTGGGTTTAAATCAGGAGACTTTACAGGACAGTCTATATTACAGTGTTACAATTTTCGTACCCTTCCTTGGAATGACGTACATCGCAGACAATGGCCGTAGGACAACTAATCGACAGTCGAGACAATAGTGTCTGGGCGCGATAAAAATCTAATGCCATGACAGATGACGCAATATTTTTCAAGGCCAAACAAATTTCATCATACACCCCGAAAACAGATTCATATTACTACACACCACTGCAAACGACCTAATCTGAGGAAAAAACAGAAATCGATTACACCCTGTCACTCCAGCAAGTTTAAACTTGACCGTATGGTGAAAGAAAGGAAACTAAAGCGGTTTTTTTTAATTAATTTGCACAAGGTTGTATTTTGGTATTATATCAATTGGTAAATGTACCAATAAACATTGTCTTAACTAGGCATTCACTGTTCGATGAAAATCAACCACTCAAGACAGTTTGGTTTTCGCACAGGTAAAGTCACATGTATGTGGTCAAACAACTCCAAGAAATCGCTTACCTTTCCAATAGAAAAGTGTATGCCTGCGATGTAGACCTCACGGCAGAGTACGACCACAAAACCTCTTCTTTTTATATATTAGAAACCGGCTTCCATAGGTTGATGAGACATTAGGCTTATAAGTCCCCAAAATTCATATACAGATGCCCTCAAAGACAAATGGCCCAGCTGATAATGGCATTGGTTAGATCCAGTGACTAGACCCTAATAGTTGTGAGTTCAATACCAGGCGACAGAAATGGTGAACCAAAAAGCTTGGATAAGTTGAGTTAAAGGTAACTGAGACATCAAGAGGAGGCATGGCACGTAGAACTAGAACTATCTACATAGGGTTCAGTTTGAAGCGTTGTGAATGTGGCAATGAAGATGAGGATAATAGTCCGAATAATGTACTTAATGCAAGTAAACATAATACCTCATCTCACAGATATAGACAGAATAATGACGTTTTTGATAATATATTATGAAAATCAAACATAAATTATAATATCATAAAATTATTGGAACAAATGATTAAAGGAATGCAAGAAAAGACTATCAAAGGACACAGAATTTAAGATCATTAGCACGAAAAACAGCACAAGAAACCTATGAATTAAAGACGTCAAATTCAAGCAACGTATTTTAAAATCGCCTGAGGAGACGCATTGGTATGCGTTGAAACACGACTGCAATTGTGTAGCGATTTGTAAATGTTATTTTAATATCGTAATATACATATATATATATGTGTGTGTGTGTTCCATCTCTCCTTCCATCAGTGCAAAAACGCCTGAATTTAATCAAGTATTTAACTAACTGAGAAGTCGATGAAAACTCTGACACAAAAAAAGCACTCAAAAATCTAAATAGATTTTTAAAAGACAGTAAAATTTCTTTATAAAAATAAAGAGTACTGAACTGCTACGTAATATCAATCCACGTTCAGTGCTGGACAATTCCTGGGCAGATGAAGAAGAGACTCGAGACAACACAGATGTCGTCCTACCAGAAGAATGCCTATAATACTATGGACGGAGCGTGGGAGCGACAAAGACATTTTAAGTGATATGTGTACCAAAAAGTTACTTAATACTTAGAATCCGAAAAAGACAGTTAAAATTTCTGGGACACATAAGGAGAAAAGAGAGCTTGGAGAATTTGACACTCACAGGACATACTGAATGAATGAATAGCCTGCTTGTGTAAATAGATGGAGAAGGAATGAAAATGGAAGTAAGGAGAAAAATATTGTTTAGAATTACAAAGGAAATTGGGAAGAGCTATGATCTCCCACGTCCTGAAGCGACACGGCACTTAAAAGGAGTAATCTAGCTTGTTATCCATTACGACACTTCAAAACAACCTAAATAATTCTTAAAATTAGCCAAGTATGGCACAAGATCAAAAACCGTGAGAACCCAGATTTAACTAACAGTACAGACATTTATGGCTATCTACAACTCGAAAATGATTCAAAGCCAAGCAACTTCATAGATACGTTCCAATGTTGGCATTTATCGGTTTTCTAATGAGTTTATGTGAAATTCTTTGTTTATGGGAGCCTGCGTATATGTTTTAGACTGGATACTGTTACAACTATTTTGACAACACTTAAGGAAAGTCTTTGAAGAGATGTTTATTTGCGCATGCGTTTTTTTTATTTTTTTATTTAATGACGCCTCGTTGAACTTGATTCTTGGCGCCAAATATCTTTGACTGCCGAAATTCTCTCATTTCGTTGCAACATCAAGTTACAAATCTCTGTTTTAGCTACGTTCTGAACAAACATTGGCTCGTCGGCATTGTTTCATGATATCTGATTCAACAAAGATTTTCTAACCATGCAAGCCTTGTCCACTTAGGGGATTACCGCAAAACAATCTTTCTAGCTTTATCTCTTCCAATCCTTCCTTGTATCGGATTAATCTGGGCTTCATAAATATCTATAAGTACGACTGAAGTTAGTGGAGTGTCATGATCTCTTTTTAAGTACTACGTCATTGAGATTCCTTATTATTCACCCTTGTAGAAGACGAAGCTAAACAACTTAGATTACAGGGTCAGGGTTAGGGTCCTCAACGAATAAAAAACGTACATTGGAACGAAGTTGAATCAACAAGTTCGTAGCATGATATCGAGATGATACTTAGATCTTTGACGGTTTATATTTTGATCTAGAGCTGATGGTGACTGTTTCATGCTAATGGACTGACGATTGCGTTTAAACATGAAACAGACGGTCGCAATCCAATGTTAATACCTATGGCATTACTGTTTATATTTTATATATGCGCTACCACTAATATTTAGTAATATTTAGTAATTTCCTTACATAAACATAAAATAGCATAAAACTATATATATATATATATATATATATATATACACGAATTGATATATATATATATATATATATATATATATATATATATATATATATATATATATATATATATATATATATGTATATATCAGCAGTTTTCGACTGGTAGGGATAATACCAGTTCGTGTGTGTCGTATATATATATATATATATATATATATATATACACGAGCTGGTATTATCACTACCAGTCGCAAACTGCTGATATATATATGTGTATATATATATATATATATATATATATATATATATATATATATATATATATATATATACGAATTAGAATACATATATATATATATATATATATATATATATATATATATATATATATATGTATGTATGTATGTATATATATATATTCTGTTATTGGGTAATGCAATATATATTCTGTATTTATGCAGCAAACCTTCTTTAATGCAAGCTTCATTAAATATATACACACACACGAATTGATATATATATACTCGTGTTGAAAAACCTTCGAATATATATATATAATAATATATATATATATATACACACACACGAACTGATATTATCCCTACCAGTCGCAAACTGGTTATATATATATATATATATATATATATATATATATATATATATATATACGAATTAGAATATATATATATATATATATATATATATATATATATATATATATATATATATATATATATATATATATATGCGTGTGAGGGGGGTGTATGTATGTATGCATATATTTATATGTATATGCATATATATATATTGTGTAATATTGTGTAATTGGGTAATGCAATATATATTGTGTATTTAGGCAGCAAACTTTCTTTAATTCAAGCTTCATTAAATGTAACAGTCGCGGTGCTTTGATTAAGTTTTATTATAATTTTTCATGTGATCTTAGAATTGTTTCTTTTCAGTGGATAATGTTTAATTTTTCCAAGTGCTTTCGGCTATACATTTAGCCATTTTTAAGTATGGAATATATTAAGTGTTAACTGGAGATGGACACTTGTATGTATGTATTTTGTGTTATAGAATGTTTTATTTTTAAAACACGGTCAACATATTGTGTCCATGTTCAAATATTAGAAAAGATCTAATTAGCAACAAATATAAAACGTTTGGAACCCCTTCCCCATGTAATAATTTAGTCAGTACAAAGTTAGGCCATACGTTCCACCAATTGATTGATAAACATTTTCCTAAATGTATCCCTCTTAGTAAAACATTTAACAGAAACACGTTAAAACTAAGTTATAGCTGCACTAATAATCTCGAGAAGATTATAAAGTTACACAATAATAAAATTTTAAACTAATTTAATAATCTGGATCATAATACACGTTCCAAGAAAAATATTATTAATACTGGCCAATGTAATTGTAAGAATCCTGACCAATGTCCATTGCCAAAGAAATGTTTAACTAAATTTCTTGTTTATCTTTGTAGTGTCTCTAAAATAGAGAATCTGGCGGTGAGAAAAATTCTATATTGGTAGTACTAAGAATTCTTTCAAGACTAGGTGGTATCAACATATCTTGTCCTTCATCAATAGTACTCCCAGAAATAATAATCACTTTCTAAATATTTTTGGAGCTTAAAAGATGATAAGACTCCTAAGGTGAAATGGAAAATTCTAAAACCGCAACGACATGTAGATATTTATATGAAGCCCGTTTTCTGTGATTACATGAAAACCTGGAAATTATCAAATTCAGTAAAGATCCCTTATTAAATCAAAGAAATGAATTAACAGTAAATTATCAACATATTTTAATTTTACGTTACTATTTAGTTAAACTTTGGAATTCGATTATCCTTTGTCTTATATTTTAGTTGTTTGATTGCACCATATATACCTTATCTTTCTATTTGTAAGATTAATTTCGATTTAATATAATTTTGTATTAATCTCCTGGTAGTATTAATAATATCTTGTACGGATGTGTTGGTATTTATTTGGTAGTTTTGACATTTTTACATTCATTGGTTAGTGTTACTAACATCTTACATGAAGAATCTTTATTCAACAGTTGCATATTAATTTACCAAATAATTCTATGCATTTAAATTATTTACTAGTTTCTTAAATAAGTTATTTATTTATCAACTGCAAAAAATATTTTATGTAATTCACAAAACCTATAACTTGTATAGCATTTTGTTAAATTACATCACCACCCCATTTTTATTTCTTAGGAAATGACATTGTCTAGTTTGTATAATTTATGTAACCATTTGCTTCGATTTTAGTTTATATCTAGCTGCCAATCTTCAGGCCATAATAATTTTTTATTTTTCCTTCTTCACTTAGTTTAAATTTGAAGTAGGACATATTTGATTGGTTGATCAGAGTAAAGGCTACAAACCTTATACCCCACTTTTTTTTCGTAAAAAGAGGTTTTATTTTGATTTTAAATCTAAATAAACCGTTCACTCGCCAGTAATTTACAATCGCCTGATGAGATGCATTGATACAAATCGAAAGACGTCTACAATGGGGTAGCGATTTTGACCTGTTTCCGATGTAATATCCTAAAATAAAGAATATTGCTCTACTTGGTATGTATATATATATATATATATATATATATAGCCAAACCTAATGAGCCAGACACACCTACCAAGTTACCTATATATATATATATATATATATATATATATATACAGAAATATAGTCTTAAAGTGTGCTATATTTATGGGGTAAAGTGCTCAATATCAGAGATAGAGCGTGTGTAAATATAAAAGTGGACATGGAAGTCAGCACTTAGAGGCGACAGTCTGTTTCATGCTAGTGCAATCGTCATATATATATATATATATATATATATATATATATATATATATATATATTCAGTTGTATGGATATGAGTTTGTGACCCTGGCTTTCACGCTTTTGCGATCATCAGATCACCGATATTCAGCACTTTCCAATAAGTCCTGCATATATAAAATAAGCTCTACAACGGAGATTGGTGGGCGTTGAGGGGCAGTTAGGAAGGAAGAAAAAGAGATACGTAGAGGGATGACCTAAGTCGCTATTTGGGGGAGGGTCTGTTTATTTATTTATTTTTTATTTTTCTCTTTTAAAGTTTTTTTTTCCCCCCGTTTTTCAACAAAGCCATCTTGGTAGTCCTAACTGTTTTTTTTTGGGGGGGGGGGTCTGCATTCCTAGTTGGGAGGGGGAGGGAGGCGGGGTAAAGAAGGAATGGAAGGAAGAAATGGTAGTGGTGGGAAAAGAAAGCGAGAAACGTTTCTGATCATAATTCCTATGAATGTGTTCAATATTTTTTTTTTTTGGTTAAGTAACACTTCATATGAAAGGAAACTTTTCTTGTCATTACTTACCTGTTATGTCAAACTGTTCGTTGAAGATGAGGGTCAACCTAGGATGAAAGAAAAAGACGAGCTAGCCGTCGATTCTTTTTTTGCATGGTCTTAGCTGAGGAGGAAGTGACGTAAGTCGGCGGTGATTGGTCAGCGGTGGCATTTATTAGAGGAGTCCATTTGTTGCGTGCTTCACGTATTTATGTTTTTGTTTCAGGATCGCCTGTCGGAATAGTACTGTTTCGGTAGGGTCTCTTGGGTGAGCAAGTATGATGTTGGAAGACCCGAAACTTGCCATGACCCCAAGTCATAACATCACTGACGAGGCGATCCTGACCACTCATGGGAGTGTTTTCATAACAACATATAAGGATGATCTAAGAGGAAATCGAAAGTACTTGGGTACAAAAAAACTACAGCCCCTTCCTTGATGGATTTCATCTCAACATCAAGAAAATAATTGGAGAACTTGAAAGGAGCAGTATAAAAATAAATAGTCATAATATGTCTATATTAAACAATGAAACATGTTTGAACCGTTGCATCTTAGAAATGATTAAAGATATCTTACTGGAATTCTCCGAAGGTTTTATAACACTACTGGACTCTACTTTTAACAATAAAAATGTATTTAGCTCTAAGTTGAAATGATCATCCTTCTTACTGTTGTGACTTCCTGATCCAGTGTTCCTCTAAATTGTTACCTTTTTTAAGTTATTCGCCGTTCTGTTGATGGTTCTTGAAAGGACTTTCAAGATGGAAGCCAGAGTATGAATGTTGGTTCCATTACTGAAGGCCTGGATGATCTTTTTCCTCTCACCAATGCTCAGTTGGGAAGACATAGTGAGGCTGACACGAAACGATTTTAACCTGTTTTCTTTCTAGCTGAATAACTCAAAGGGCTTTTCCGTGATTCTTACGACAAATGGAGTCAAGATGGCTAAACGTCTTATCTGAAAACATGAAAAAAAGAAACACATTTAGTTAGGTTTTTTTAGATGTTAAACATTGTGTGGGATGGGCAATTGTCCCATGCCGTTACACTATTTGGACAATTCTGCTGTTACACCAGGTATATATATATATATATATATATATATATATATATATATATATATATATATATATATATATATATATATATATATATTAGGTCATCCCATAAGTTCTGTCCGAATTTTAACTTTTTATTAAAATGAACAAAATCTAAAGAGTATTTTATAATGTCTAATGGAGCTGAACATTATTTTTATGTTTAGATGCATTTAAACTGATCAAATTTTATTTCAGAGAACAATAAAATTAAATTTTGTTTGATTAAAACCCTGCTAACATGGAAGTACCCAAGAATCATTTGAGGCACATAATGCTTTATGAGTTCAAGAAAGGAAACTCAGCAGCCGAAGCGGCTAGAAACATTCACTCAGTTTATGGAGAGGAATGTGTGAATGAAAGAACTTGCAGAAGATGGTTTGCAAAATTCAGAGATGAAGATCGAACCGGACGTCCAGTTGAGTTTGATGAAAAGCTTCTTGAAGCAGCCCGTGAAAATCCTGCTTTATCAGTTGAGGCATTGGCAGTGGTTCTCAGTTCAAACCATACAACTGTTCATCGTCATCTTCAACAACTTCTAAAGTTCCTAATCTTGGAAAATGGGTGCCTCATGAATTGTGTGAAAACAACCTCAAATCCCGAGTTGACATCTGCTCTTCTCTCCATTCTCGCCAACTTGTTTCAGCTTTTTTGGATAGACTTGTGACTGGCGACGAAAAATGGATCTTTTATCGAAATGTTAAGCGTCGTAGACAGTGGCTTGGTAAAGGGGAATGACCCCAGCCACAGCCGAGAAGGGAACTTCATGGGCAAAAGGTTCTTCTTTCAATCTGGTGGGATTGCCAAGGAATAATCCACTTTGAATTCTTACCACCTAATGCAACAATTAATGCTAAAATATACTGTCAGCAATTAAGGCGTTTGAACCAAGCTTTGTGGAAAAAAGACCTGCTCTAGTGAATCGAAAACGGGTGATGTTTCATCAGGACAATGCGCTACCACAGTCAGCAATATAAATGTGCTATATTTATGGGATAAAGTGATCAAAATCAGTGATAGAGAATGTGTAATTATATAAGTGGCCTGACGATTAGAAACAGTCTGTCGCCTCTAAGTGTTGACTTCAATGTTCACTTTTATACATATATACATACATACATATATATATATATATATATATATATAGATATATATATATATATATATATAGTATATTTAGTCAGAAATTTTTCATTGATACATGTTTCATTAAATAATATAGACAAGTTCCTTTCAAATTGTCTGATACGCTTAATAACATTATCATTGAAAGACGAAAGGAAATCACCATATTAATACATGTTTTAATCCTATCTAACCTTACATAAGCTATTATCAAAGATGGTAATTACATTTCAATATATCAAACAATACACAGACGAAACAATAATGTTACTCTGTTTTTGCTGCATGAAAAATTTCAAAGCGACGACAAATTCGTGTATACGAGACGCGGAAACGAAAATCGCATCGCAGATTGTGACGTCACACATGACCACGCGAGAGTGAAAACGAGAAGTATTAAGTATGGGAAGCCGTTGGTATGAATATATACTTAGTGTCTGCTTATTTTTTTACTGATCCTTTCCACTTGTCCAATCATTTTATCGATGTTAAGATGAAGGCACCGTAGTTTTTTTTTCTAAACCCAAGTTCTTTTGACGTTTTCTACGTCATCTTAGGGGTAAATTACAAATACAGACATATTATATGTGTATAATATAAAATGAATTTGTGTCTATTTTTTTGAGATGAGGTATTATGTACACTATTTGGACTATTGTCCTCATCTTTGTCGCCATATTTATTACAACGTTTCGGCCTTTCAGTATCTGTCTATATTTGTGAGATGTGATATTATGCACACTATTTACATTATTCGGACTATTGTCCTCATCATTGTCGCCATATTTATTACAACGTTTCGGCCGTTGTACGTTTCCTCTAAACAAAGGTCACACCGGTAACAATCAGCCCAGCCCCATCTGAAAGCTTTGTCTTTGAGAGATAACACGTTACGGATCAATCGCCAGGTTAGCGAAAACTCAGTGTTACTGAGGTAATTCGCCCAAGACCAGAAAGAACGCAACTGGTCCGCCGACAAGCCGAGCCGCTCACAGAGACGGTCCTTCACGACCCCTTCCACTAATTCACGATACAAGTCCTTTCGAGGCCGTGAAAAGTTACTGGACCGAGGAAAAACCGTCAAGGCCGCTCGACACTCGTTGAGGAAAGTCGACAATTTCCCGGACCTACGACGGCGCTTAGCCCAGGAAATGGGAGGAGTGATAGTAAGTCTAGGGAAGGCGTCCCTAACACTCCCCACCAAAATCGAACCCTCTGTCAAAACGCAGCGTAGGAAAGCCATCCTCACGCCTCATCTCTACCCTTCAAGGACAACCTTCTTGGGAGTCAAGTCCGGACTGACGCTCCGATCTTTGCCTGTACTTCTGACCAATTTTTCTCCAGCTGGAGGTCGGGTCCAAAACACTCCGAGAATGCGGACAGGACTGTCCGTCCAACTGAAGGGTCCCGGAAGAGAGACCGCCTTCCATGCACCTAACCGCAAGCTGGAAGACTTGTTACGGTTAATCTTGTCCCATGTGACCTTTTCTTACCGTTCAAGGGCCTTCTGAACCACCTCAATGTCGTTGCGGCACGACACGAAAATAGATACGTCATCGGGCGTACGCGAAAACCCTGGCTCGAGCTCAATCAAGGCCAGTGATTCCACGTAGGGCCGGACTGCACGCCCTGTCCGTCAGCCGGCGAAGGAGAGGCTCAAACGCCAAAGTGTAAAGTAGGGGCGACAGTGGGCAACCCTGACGTACCGATCGAGACAGCGCAAAAATCCGCGACCGCTTTCCGTTCACCTGTACCACAGCACTGGGGGAGCAATACAGGAGGCTAATCCACTTGCAGAAGTCGGGTTGCAGGACTGCAGCCAGACACCGATGGTCGACCCTATCAAATACCTTGGACTGATCCATATTGATCAGCGCGGCTTGCTCGTTGTCTTTTACACCCTCTAGGATCGTGCAGATCAGATGCAGGTTACTCTGAATTGTTCGGCCCTTCACAGCACAAGTCTGATCGAGTCCCAACAGACTCTCGGCAACTGACTGCAAACGCTCCGTCAGGATCTTGGCCAAAATCTGTGTTCAGCAGAGTTATGGGCTTGTAATCATCTAAATCCCGCCCATCATCCTTGCCCTTTTTCAACAGCGTGATCACACTCCTAGTGATCCGACTGGGGATGGACCCCTGCCGGAACCAGTTGTTGAACACGACAGTCAAAATCGGCACAAAGATGTGTGACAGCCTCAAGTACAATTCATAGGGTAAACCATCAATTCCTGGAGAATTGTCACTGCCGGCCCTCTTCAATGCCAAGTATACTTCGCCCTCCGTAATCTCTCCATCGCAGCTAGCCGCTTCAGTCGCCGAAAGCCGATGAAAGTCAGCCAAATAGTTACGAAACTCATCGCCACTGAGACCAGGCTTCTTGGTAAATCGGCTCTCGAAATGCCGCCGAAACGCCTCGCACATATCGTCAGTCGACCTCAGAGTGCGCCACTCCGGGGTTTTCACTTCACGAATGTAACGCTCGGAACCTCGACGGATCTCTTCCTTGCACAATTGTGCGCCCATGTTCACGGCTTCGTTAGACATCTTGCTTAACCTATGTCTAACTACCTCACCCTGGTAGTGCTCGCTAGCCGTGCGCTCCACGGCCTGCTTAGCTAAACCTATCTCTAGGGAGTCCCCCCCCCAGCCTCCGCTCGGGACAGACTATCTTTAAGTGTCTTCACCTTTTTAGCCTTATCTAGTGCGAGCCGCTGGCTGTATTCGGTGGTGAAGGACCTAATCCTATCCTTAAGCCACCCCCACCACCTATTCCCAATAACCGCCCCCACTAGTTCCCGCTGCACTAGTCTAATTAGCTGTTGCTGGAAGTCCCGCCTGTCCACTAAAGACAGATTGAACTTCCAGTGTCCAGCCATTCTAGGGCTAGAATCTAACGCTATCCAGGCACAGACGAATCTATGGTCAGAATAGCCTAACCAGTGGAACGTTGGACATTCTAGCAGGTCTGCATCGGCCATTCTCACTATCATTCTATCCAGGTAGCTGGCCACCTGGGTAGACGGTCACTTACGAGTCCACGTCCACATCTCCCGCCCGGGGTGATCGACTCGGTATCTATCGACGAGACCGAATTCGTCGATCAGATCAACCAGGCTACGTTCACCCAATGACCTCCCGCTAGCTCCCTGGCCCCTGTCTTTCTTGGGGTCCAGGATGGCATTCCAATTCCCCACTAAGACTAAGCGCGAAGAATCGACCAGGAACGGCCCCAACTCCCGAAAAAACGAGACACGTCCCCCCACCGATCGTTGGGCGCATAAACCGCAACGATCCGAAACGAACCACTGTTCACGATAATATCAGCCACAATCAACCGCCCCCACCCCCCGCATCGACGTGGACAAGGTCCACCCTCGCATCCAGGGTACGTTTAACCAGCAAGGAAACACCTCTGACCGGCTGGTCAACGTATGCTGAATAGACAACATAGTCGCTACACAGCACACGCCCATCAATCTCGCAAGCAAAGTGCGTCTCCTGGATCGCAGCCACATCTACCCCGAACGACAAGAGATCACGAAGCAGGCGGGCGGCCTTACTCCGATCCCTCAAGCCCCTCGCATTCAAACTAGCTACCTTGAGAGACATTTTTCAAGTTGATTCCCCTACTCACAGACTGGACGGAAATCTGCGGATGAAAGGACCCGGACGGATTGTCCCAGGCTCCCTGTCCCCATCTCTGTCGTCATACGACCATCTCGGACAATACCGCCAACGTCCGAGGGATACGTTAGTTTTAATATCCTGTATAATGACGTATGGAAGATTACTGGGACCCTCCGTGCACAATATTTCTGTAGCTTTCTCAGTTCTGCGGTTCCTATTTCCACCATACGGATCTCCGGAAAGGCATCCTTCGCCTCGTGAAGGTGATCACACGCTATTAGATTTCGGCCTGTGCTTTTTATCCATGTTATTACGCCAGCGACCTTGAGGAAATTTCGGGGATCATCTGAAGCAAGTCCGTCTACTGACGCCATCTTTAACAAAGGCTTCAACAAAGCTCTTTTTGGCTTCGACATGCCCGCTTTTATTGACTGCTTGTCCACACAGCAAGACATTACCTCACTCGGGAATTTCTTCTTACGAGAAGGAGAACTCTGCTGGGAGGTGCTGGGCTTTGGGGATTTGGAAAGTGGGGTGTTGGGGGGAGTCGAAATATCATCGATTGCAATGGTATTGGCAGGGGGTGTTTGATGAGGAAGTGTATTGCGAATGGGGGACAGTGGTGCTTTCAGAGGGGAAGGACGAAGGTTTCTTGTGGTATTTTCTTCGGGCTTCTTGACTGGCGAAGCCGGGGCTGATTGAGCCTTGGTTTTGGCAGAGCCTTTGTTGGCTTCAGCTCGCTTGTCTTTTTCCTTTATTTTTCCCCTTTTCTTCTTCTTCTTCTTCTTCTTCTTCTTCTTCTTCTTCTTCTTCTTCTGTTTCCTCTCTCCCTCTTTTCAGCGAAGACGACCGAGGTGGGGGTATCTCCTGCATTTCTACTTTCCTTACTTGCTCGTCCTCCAGTTTTCTTGGTTGCCTGTGATGTTGCTGCTTCATTTTTCTTTTTGGGTTGTGGGGCAGGATGTTGTCCCGGGCAAGCCTTCGACAAATGCCTCGCAGCCCCACAAGCCCAACAAAGTGGCCGACGACCCTCCACAACGACATAGATAAGTCTACCCTCACACATTAACGTGTTGGGTATTTCCGTAAATTGCTTTCGATTTAATGTAATTGAGATATCAATATCGCCTGTGGCATTTCCGGCCTTACTTTTAATAGGGCTGACGTCGGGGACGTCCCCACATTTAGAAAAGAAAAAAAAACAATATGGTCTTCAGATATGTAGAGTGGCACCCTATGTAGAGTCACCTTTGCCTGTCTTGTCTCAATATATTCAGTCTGAAGTAGTTTGAATACAGCCTGCCAGCGATTTGGCTTTCTCTTCTGTCGACAATAAGATGTCCCACATTGACTTACTTCTTCTTGCCGGAATTTGGGCTGCAATTTGGAGAATTTTCCCTAGTTACGATATTTAGCTTCCGGGTCTTGGGGTCCGTTGTTACTAACGAGATCGTCGTTGTATCCAGCGTGACCAATACAGACGGCACCGGTAATAACTCATTTCCTTTAACATATGGATCAAATTTCTCTTTAAAATTTTTGAAATATTCTGGCCCTTTTTGTGGCCCTTTTTGCCCATGCCGAAGGAGTTACTTCTGTAGGGGAAGCAAGAAGAGATTCGGGCTCCGACATGATGTCGGCGGACCCTCGTCACCCCAACACAATTCGAAACAATACACACAATACAGACGAATAAGACGACAAAGCAAGACAACAATGGATACACACGGAGAGAACAGATTTAGATAGATAGATAGATAGATAGATAGATAGATAGATAGATAGATAGATAGATAGATAGAGTGAGAGAGAGAGAAAAAGAGAGAGAGATAGAAAGAAAAGTACACGGAGAGAACAGATTTAGATAGATAGAAAATTAGATAGAAAGATAGATAGATAGATAGAGAGAGAGAGAGAGAGAGTGAGAGAGAGAGAGAAAGAAAAGTACACGGAGAGAACAGATTTAGATAGATAGATAGATAGATAGATAGATAGATAGATAGATAGATAGATAGATAGATAGATTGATAGAGAAAGACAGACAGAGAGAGATAGAAAGAAAAGTACACGGAGAGAACAGATTTAGATAGATAGATAGATAGATAGATAGATAGATAGATAGATAGATAGATAGATAGATAGATAGATAGATAGAGAAAGACAGACAGAGAGAGAAAGATAGAAAGAAAAGTACACGGACAGAACAGATTTAGATAGATAGATAGAGAGAGACAGAGACAGAGACAGAGAGAAAGAAAAGTACACGGAGAGAACAGATTTATATAGATAGATAGATAAAGAGTGAGAGAGAGAGAAAGAGAGAGAGAGATAGAAAGAAAAGTACACACAGAGAACAGATTTAGATAGATAGATAGATAGATAGATA
>OZ038477.1:137794171-137804171 GCA_964036315.1 Acanthosepion esculentum
TAATGGGAAGGACTAAAAAAAATTTTGTATCAAGAATTATATAAATCAATTGAAAATTAACCCGGGGACCTTCGTAATTTTGTTATACCATTTTTATTTTCGCCAGCGGAAAAGTTATTTGTCGTTTTGTAGCACAGTTTCGCAGCTGTTCGACCCAGCACTCGAGCATGGATGAAATTCGATCGTCACTGCTCTGTGATCAAGGAACACAACGTGAGGCAGAAGTAGATGAAGGAACAAAGTAGCAAACAGATAACCATCAGTTGACTGGTGGCAGAATTGACCAGCTTGGGAAGGACCCAGAATCGAGCCGGGCCAGCCATGTTATATATATATATGTCGGCAAAAAGAAGAGACCAACATAAAATTTACAAATTTGTGATGCCGAAATCAAGCAAATTCAATAATTTAAATAAGAGGCCATGTCACACACTGACATTTGAAAAGGGGTAGCGAAAAATGCCTCCCAAAAGCCAAGCAAAGTATTAAGAAATAGATAAGGTAGATGACAGTAGGATGAGGCGGGTACTTTCCGGAGCCGACCATTTTTACCTGTATTCTTATCAATAGATCATATGTACGAATTCCACTTGAGGTCTGATGCGAGGTTGCTTGATATATTTGGGAAGGATATGGGCACCTCGAGGTGGTGTAATGGTTAGCAAGCTTGTCTCGCTAGAACAATTACGTCTGAGTAGTGAGTTCGATCCTCACTGGGTGCCCCTTACTTTCGGCCTTGTGCCACATCCAAGCGTAGCTTGGAAAATCACTATATTTGGGAAGGATATAAGAAGAACTTATAACAGCCTGCGGATAGAAAATGAATTCAGCACATATATCAAAATAGAAAGAGTTCATAAGACAAGGGTGTGTCGTCTCACCGGACTTATGCAACTTTTACAAGGAGGCGATTCTGAGAGAATTAAAAGTTCTACCAGGAACTCATTATTGGCGGCCAAAATCCTGACATCAGATATGCCAAATGTTGATTACAGAAACAGGAAGGGAAATAAAGGAATTCCTACAGGGTGTAGTGAAGGAAAGCGAGAAGAAAGGACTAAACACCAATTCTAAGAAAAAAGAATTTATAGTCGTCAGCAAAAAGAAGAGACCAACATAAAATTTACAAATGTGTGATTCCGAAATCAAGCAAATTCAATAATTTAAATAAGAGGTCATTTTATAGAAGACGGAACATGCCACACCGAAATCTGAAAATGCCTTCCAAAAGCCAAGCAAAGTATTAACAAATAGATAAGATAGATGATAGTAGGATAAGGCAGGTACTTACCGGAGCCGACCATTTTTACCTGCATTCTTAACAATAGATCATATGTACGAATTCCACTTGAGGTCTGATGCGAGGTTACTTGATATATTTGGGAAGGATAAAAATATATGAATTCAGCACATATATAAAAATAGAAAGAGTTCATAAGACAAGGGTGTGTCGTCTCACTGGACTTAAGCAACCTTTACAGTAAGGCTATGTCGAGAGAATTACAAGTCCTATCAGGTTTCATTATTGGCAACTTAACAGTATCAGATATGCAGATGACACAGTGTTGGTAACAGACACAGAAACGAAACTACACGAACTCCTACAGCAGGCAGTGAAGGAAAGCAAGAAGAAAGGACTAAACATCAATTGCAAGAAGACAGACTTTATGGTTGTCAGCAAAATGAAAAGCTGAAAATGCGAACGAGAAATTTGAGGCTCCAAGATCAGGCAAGTACAAAACTTTAAATATCTCGGAATCGTTTTAACAGAGGGCGGAAAGCACAACACCAAAATCTGAAAGTGCATTGGAAAAGCAAAAGATGCCTTTCAAAAGCTAAACAATATATTAAGAAACAGGAAAATTTCGTGAGAACCAAATAATTAGGAAACAGAGCTTGAAGAAATTGATCCTCACAGTACAGACTGAAGGCAAGAGGGACATAGGAAATAACCCACCTAACAAGAATTAGAGGGGATAATGATAATAAAACGATAAAACTTCGTAAGAGCCAGAAAGTACAAGAAGTTGTGGAGGGCCATGATCAGCCACATTAAGAAAGTGTATAGAACGAGTGGTGATATATGACTCTCAGTCACAATTAACAGTGTCTGAAAATATTGTGATCCATCTAATGAATTATGTTAAATTTTATTACATAAGTAATTAATATTTGTTTGTTTATTTTTGTTTTACGGTATATCAGCCTCAATGGGTTATTTAATACCGACAATATATATATATATATATATATATATATATATATATATATATATATATATATATAATTTCCTTAAGTAAAGGCTCTGTTTTTTTAATTAATCAGTATTAATTAAATTTACCGAAAAATGCGAAAAATCGTCGAAGGTGTGTGTTTCCGAACAGTAATTCAGACTTTGTCAACCAGACGATTCTTTGTGGCTGAATGGTTAACAGTACGTCAGATCAAATGACGGTTACCGTCAGTCTTACGGATTCGATTCCTGACGGAGTTCTTGTGCCAAACACAATCTAGTTCGTACGAATAGAAAGGGAAAAAGAACGCGTGCTTCTCTTATTCCTAAGGTAAACATTAGGCGCACTTATCAAGGCGTAAGCGCTGCTTAAAACCTCAACGAAGAAACATTTATTACAGGATAGACAAAAAATTACAAATACAAAATTTGCACGAAAAATTTCGTTTTGCGCGCTTATTAAGACAGGATTACAATTTCTGATGTGTAAAGAAAAAAATGGATTATTATCAAAAATGGAAAAAAAGATTAAACACATTAAGGGAGGCAAGAAAAGAAAGGTGATATCACCTTTTGAAAAAAAGCAACAACAAAAAAATAATAATTTTACTCATCCCACGAGCGTCTCTAGGGCATACAGCAATTTTTGGGAGGTCTTTATTTACAGGGGTTGGATAAAATAATTGTAACAGTTGCAAAATCCACTCCTATATTTCAAAGCACCTATTATATTAAGAACTTTAACTAAAACTTCGTAATTGCAGGTTATATCTAATGTAAATACGTTTATTTATCTAATTTACTGTCTTTGTCTTATTTATTTTTAGAATTTAGTCAAATTTAAGCTAAATGCGTGACCTCTCTGATTTCGAAAATAGGCAAATTGTTGGAGCTCACATGGCAGGAGCCTCGATCACTAAAGTTGCTGATCTATTTGTTTTTTTCAAGAGCTACAATATCAAGCATTATGACGCAATTCAAGAACCAGAGAAAAACCTCTAGCAATCATAGCAATTCGGGCTGGACTTGCAAACTTAGAGACAGGGACTAACGTACATTGAATCGCAATGTGGCAAAAAATCATCTGACGAATGCGGCCAAAGTGACTGCTGAGTTGAATAACCATCTGAATAGTCCAGTTTCTACTAAAACTGTTCGCCGTGAGCTCCATAAGGCTGCATATCATGGAAGAGCCGCTGGGAGGAAACCTCTTCTCCCCACTCGCAACATTCAAAAGAGGTTGAAGTGGTGCAGAGATCACAATGCCTGGTCTGCATTACAATGGAAGTGAGTCATATTCTCAGACGAGTCAAGTTTTTTCTCTTTTCCCAACTTCAGGGCGAGTTTATGTGCGGAGGCAGCCCAAAGAAGATTACAACCCTGACCGCCTTCTTCCAACAGTGAAACATGTAAGTGGATCAGTGAGAGTTTGGGCTGCCATATAATGGAAATGTCTCGGTCCAATAGTTGTCCTGCATGGTAGAATCAACAGCAAAGATTGCCTGAACATTTTGGGAGATCATGTTCATCCAATGGCCCAGACTTTATTCCCTAATGGTGACTGCATCTTCCAAGTGGATAATGCTCCAGTACATACTACTCGAGTGGTTAAGAATTGGTATGAAGAGCATGAAAGTGAGCTAGAACACATGGAATAGCCGGCCCAATCTCAAGATATCAATATTATTGAACATTTGTGGTGCATTTTGGAGCAACAAGTTAGGAGCCGTTATCCTCCACCGTCGTGTCGTAAAGAGCTGGTTTTAATGGAAGAATAACTGAAAATTCCTCTGGATGAAGTCAAGAAGCTGTATAATTCCATTCCTAGACGTATTAAAGCTGTATGTGAGGCTAAAGGAGGACTAACTCCATATTAAATAAATTTTCGTTGTATTTAACAAGTGTTTCAATTATTTTGTCCAACCCCTGTATATTCACACGGTTCCTGCTTCACTGAGGCTTTTGGGGGAAATTTCTTTGAGTTCTTTTTTCGTTGTTTGTCGTCCAACTGCAGGAAAAATTTTCACTTTTGAACGTCAAAATTCCTTCGGATCTCTGCAGCTGGCTTGTAACTCTTTGCCTTCTCGTTTGAATGACTTGCTGCCTAGATGCTTTCTACTTAATGCCTTCTCCAGTTATCTGATAACCGTAGATCTTTTAATAAAAAACAAAAATGATCACAGATGACTCCACCCAGGTTTTTACAAGGGCTTGAGACCACGTGTCACGTTGGCCAGTAAATACGAAAAAAGAGTTTCTTGTGTTTTAACCGCTGTGACTAAAATATTGACATGCGTAACAAGTTTTTTTTCACAGACCGCTTGGCTTTCTTCAAATAAATTTATTTCAAAAGAACGTGTACAAAAGAAAGCAACATAGGCGATTAAACATTTTTTATTATACTAAAGACTAACAAACAATAAGAATAGTTTATAATATATATATGTATATATATATATATATATATATATATATATATATATATATATATATATATATATATATATATATATATGTATATATATATATATATATATATATATATATGTGTGTGTGTATATTGATGCATGTTTCATTAAATAATATAGACAAGTTTTGTCTATTTATTTTAAGTAAGTTCCTTACATATTGTCTGATAAGCTTAATAACATTATCATTGAAAGATGAAAGGAAATCGCCATATTGATATATGTTTAAATCCGATTTAAGCTTTCGGCTTACATAAGCCATTATCAAAGATGATAATTACATTTCAATATATCAAAAAAATACTCAGACGAAACAATGGTTTCTGTTATTTAAAACAACATGCCTGGCCGCGTACACAATTCCGTAAAATCCTTGTTGACAACACAAATATACTTAAACATAAAAACAATAAACAAAAACTAAAAATTCTTGAGCTATATACATAAAACAGTTGAAACCTAACCTGAACAAAATAAACTATGAAATCTCCACAAATATTCTTAAATGCCTATAATTGGCAACAGAAGCCATTGGTTTATACCAACAGCTTCCCATACTTAACACTTCACCTTTTCACTCTTGCATGGTTATGTGTGATGTCACAAACTGCCACGCGATTTTCGCTTCCGCGTCTTGTATACACGAGTTTGTGGGTGCTTTGAAATTTTTCATGCAACATTATTGTTTCGTCCGTGTATTGTTTGATATATTGAAATGTAATTGTCATCTTTGATAATAACTTATGTAAGCCGAAAGCTTAGATTGGATTTAAACATGATTCAATATCGTGATTTCCTTTCGTCTTTCAATGATAATGTTATTAAGCTTATCAGACAATATGAAAGGAACTTACTTAAAATAAATTAACCGAACTTTCTATATTATTTCATGAATCATCCATCAATGAAAAATTGCTGCCTAAATAGACACAATTTAATATATATATATATATATATATATATATATATATATATATATATATATATATATATATATATATATATATATATTTCTGTCAGAAAAACTTTTCCAGACCAGGAAAACATTCGAAATGAGAGATCAGAAATTATGACACGATCCATACCCACAAAAAATTTCTTTTGAGTTCGTATGAAGCAGGATGAAAGTATGTACATTTCATATACCCCCACCTCCGATACAATTTCAATATCCTGTCTTTTCTCATACCATTCTATTACGCGTTGTGCGTTTATTTATTTTCAGCTGATAAAGAGTTGGGAAATTATTAGGTCATCCCATAAGTTCTGTCCGAATTTTAACTTTTTGTTAAAATGAACGAAATTTAAATAGTATTTTATAATGTTTAATGGAGATGAACATTATTTTTATGTTTAGATACATTTAAACTGATCAAATTTTATTTCAGAGAACAATAAAATTAAATTTTGTTTGATTAAAACCCTTCTAATATGGAAGTACCCAAGAATCATTTGAGGCACATAATGCTTTATGAGTTCAAGAAAGGAAACTCAGCAGCCAAAGCAGCTAGAAACATTCACTCAGTTTATGGAGAGGACTGTGTGAATAAAAGAACTTGCAGAAGATGGTTTGCAAAATTCAGAGGTGGAGATTTCACCCTTGAAGATGAAGATCGAACCGGACGTCCAATTGAGTTTGATGAAAAGCTTCTTGAAGCAGCCCTTGAAGAAAACCCTGCTTTATCAGTTGAGGAATTGGCAGTGGTTCTCAGTTCAAACCGTACAACTGTTCATCGTCATCTTCAACAACTTGGAAAAGTTCCTAAACTTGGAAAATGGGTGCCTTATGAATTGTCTGAAAACAACCTAAAGTCCCGAGTTGACATCTGCTCTTCTCTCCATTCTCGCCAACTTGTTTCACCTTTTTTTAATAGACTTGTGAAAGGCGACGAAAAATGGATCTTTTATCGAAATGTTAAGCGTCGTAGACAGTGGCTTGGTAAGTGGGAAGGAGCCCAGCCACAGCCGAGAAGGGAACTTCATGGACAAAAGGTTCTTCTTTCAATCTGGTGGGATTGCCAAGGAATAATCCACTTTGAATTCTTACCACCTAATGCAACAATTAATGCTCAAATATACTATCAGCAATTAGAGTGTTTGAACCAAGCTTTGAGGAAAAAAAGACCTGCTCTAATGAATCGAAAACAGGTGATGTTTCATCAGGACAATGCGCGACCACACACAGAAAGAATCACGTCACAAAAGATCAAAGAATTTGGTTGTGAGAAAATTCCTCATCCACCTTATTCTCCCAACCTTGCTCCTTCAGACTACCATTTGTTTCGTAGCTTACAGAATCATTGGGGGAAAACAGCTTTTGTAACACAGGAAGAGGTTAAAACTGACATTTGTGAGTTCTTCGAATCAAAGCCAAAAGAATTTTACAGTAATGGAATTACTGAGCTTGTTAATAGATGGAAGGAAGTCATAGATAATAAGGGAAAATACATTGTTGATTGAATCTGTAATTAAATGTAACATTTGGTCACTTGTTTCAAAATTCAAAATTCAGACAGAACTTATCGGATGACCTGATATATATATATATATATATATATATATATATATATATATATATATATCGGATGACCTGATATATATATATATATATATATATATATATATATATATATATATATATATATATATATATATATATATATATATATATATATATATATATATATATATATGAACATGGTATTTAGCCCGGATCGCTTGAAAATATGGAAAGGTTGAAACCAAGGTAGCGTGATCGGCTTATCTCCCTCTTTTTTTTCTTAAATTCAAAAGCTCTGCAAGCTAAATTTTTATTTGAATTTTATATTATTTATACGTCTATTGAGTACTTTTTAATACTACTGTTTCCAAGTCTAATTCAACTCTGATCAATACCTTTTTTATAGTTTATATATATATATATATATATATATATAGAGAGAGAGAGAGAGAGAGAGAGAGAGAGAGAGAGATGAACAGACTGATATATATATATATATATATATATATATAGATAGATAGATAGATAGATAGATAGATAGATAGATAGATATATAGATAGATAGATAGATGTGAATAGGTTGAGATAGATAGATAGATAGATAGATAGATAGATAGATAGATAGATAGATAGATAGATATGAACATAATTGGATAGATAGATAGATAGATAGATAGATAGATAGATAGATAGATAGATAGATATGGACAGAATTAGATAGATAGATAGATAGATAGATAGATAGATAGATAGATAGATAGATAGATAGATAGATAGATAGATATGAACAGAATTGGATAGATAGATAGATAGATAGATAGATAGATAGATAGATAGATAGATATGAACAGAATTGGATAGATAGATAGATAGATAGATAGATAGATAGATAGATAGATAGATAGATAGATAGATATGAACAGAATTGGATAGATAGATAGATAGATAGATAGATAGATAGATAGATATGAACAGACTGAGATTGATAGATAGTTTGTTTATTATTCACACATGCAAATTGTTATGTGATAATAATGTCTGCTTTTTTATTAAGGCAAGAAAATAATAAAACGCCTTCTTTTAAATTAGTTCATTTACTTTAATTCTAAGATAAAAGATGTCGGACGAACAGTGAAGAAATCTCTTAAAGATTTCTAAGATAAAAGAATTTAAGGGAAGAGCAGAAAAATAATTATTAAATGCCGACGGTACAATAAAAGCTTAATTTTTCTTTTTTTTTTAAATATAAGTCAAAAGCGACCATATATGCAGTTATTTTCGTCACATCATATGCTTCTGTCCTTGCCGAAAGTCAAGTGACAACAAGCTCAAAAAGCGCAACACTCACCTCAGTTGCTGTTATTTGTTCTCGTTGAGTTTCCACGTCCAAGGAACTGGTGACTTAAGCAAGAGATCATGTGACAGCAAGCCTGGTCATTGCTCTGACATTCTCTTGCAGATGTTTGGTTTGTTGTTGTCAGGATGGTTTTGGACGAAACCATGGATTACCAATTCTCCCAGAAGAGAAAGTGGAGCTGTGTAAAAGGCCGATAAACTATTTGAACCTTTTGAAGGAAATGAAAACAAAATGTTTGTAAATTGAACCACCCATCATTCTCGGTGAGCGTAAAATGAATCAAGGGACAATCTATCCCCCTTATTCTTATAATGTTCATTTATTCATATAAAGCAGCACATTCAGTAACCATCTATCCTGTTCACTCAACACAATTCCAAAGAGCCACTCAAAGTAGAGGAAAATTGAGTGGTGTTTTATGAGCGTAATAAAAGGCTAGAATTGTAGTTCATGAGGATATGAAGGAAAAATAATGGTTAACCCGAGATTTGAAGAGGTTAAGATTGTAGCGATCAGGGAAGCATCCTCTCAGGAGTACGAATGAGGTTGTTGTGTGAGCATAAGAGAAAGAAGTAAGAAGTGCTGATTATGAGGATATATACGAAAGATAGTGGTTAACCCTAGACTTGAAGAGGTTAAGATTGTAGTCATCAGGGAAGCATCATCTCGGGAGTATGAATCAATTTTTTATATGAACGCAAGAGGGGGGGTAAGAAATGCTGATTATGAGGATATATACGAAAGATAGCGGTTAACCCTAGACTTGAAGAGGTTAAGATTGTAGCGATCAGGGAAGCATCCTCTCGGGAGTATGAATGAGGTTGTTATATGAACGTACGAGGAGCAGTTAAAAAGTGCAGATTATGAGGATATATAGGAAAGATAACAGTTGGCCCTAGACTTGAAGAGGTTAAGATTGTTGCCATCATGGAAGCATCCTCTCAGGAGTATGAAACATAATGTTGTATGAACGTAAGAGGAGGTCATAAGAAGTGCTGATTATGATTTAAATGTAGAAAAGATAAGCGTTACCCCTAGACTTGAAGAGTTTAGTATTTACTAATCGGGAAAACCTCCTGTCCGGAGTCTGTTCCGCAAAGCAGCAGTTATTGGGAAGAAGGTGTCCGATTGGAAATTCTTTCTTACTAAATGAATACGAAGGGAATGACAATGATTTATTCTTGTATGTGTGACACGGTGTGTCCAAATTGCAAAGATCAGGGCTGATGGAACCAAGAAACTTTGCCCGTCAAAACACATGCCATGACAGTAGCGATAGAGATGGGAAAGAGATTGTAGGATATGAAAAATCCATCACTTATAAGGCCGTGTAGACGCTTAATGACTCAAGAAAGGTGAGTGAGAACTGGACAGATGCAACGCAGATATGGCAGCAATACTGCATTTTTGGTATGATCTCGCTCTTGTAATGATAATGCATA
>OZ038477.1:137809171-137824171 GCA_964036315.1 Acanthosepion esculentum
TCTCGATAACTTTCATGAAGGTGTTTCAGATGGTACTGCTATATCAATAAGCATGCACTTCCTAAATTTCTTGTATTTTAGGATAATATCAGGTCTGTTGGCTTTTATTTTTCCTGCCAGTTTGAATTGGTATGTCCCAGGGGATAGTTACATCGTTATTTTGGGTAACTGTGTCTGCTTGGTGCTCATACTATCTCTCAGTGATTATTATTTTTACTATTATTATTATTATTATTATTATTATTATTATTATTATTTCCTTTGATTTTTGGTGTGTACTCGTTTCTTTTCGGGTTCCGCCCAGAGGCCTAAGGTCAGAAATGGCATCATAACATTTTCCACTGAGCAATTAAAAAACAAACATATTTTACATAGACAAAGCCCTTGTGGACTGTACTTGTGAGAGCAATTTTTTGTATTTCTTTCAGACATTGGTTACCAGGAATCCCTTCAATAAGTCTATTGGAATCTTTTCCAACCAATCCGAGGGCTCCAACCACAAGGATTGTTGATGTTCTCATGTGCCATAATTTTTGTGATTTCGATTTCAAGGTCCTTGTAATTATTATTATTATTATTATTATTATTATTATTATTATTATTATTATTATTATTATTGTTGTTGTTGTTGTTGTTCCTTAGCGCTGTTATTTTATATAAACAATGTGCCATTTCTGTTTGATTACAAAGAGAGACGGAAGAAATGATATATCAAAGGCCCTGTTTAATTTTAGAGAAAGGGAAAAAAAAGAAGAAAGAAAAAAAAGAGAGGAAACGATAACACTCCCATGCGTTTAACGTCTGCTTCAGGGAAGTGAAAAACATTTTCAGTGTTGAATCTTTTTATTTGTACCCACTTAGTAGCCACTTAGTTCTTCAAATACTGAGCCGCATCCACATTTTGTTAAAACTAATAAGCTGAAATATTTAACGACACAATCGGGAGATTGGGTATTTTATAAACGTAGAACAACCAAGAAGATAATTCAATCATTAACTTAATTTATTACTCATCAGAAAATTCATGTTTGCTTGTTTGTTTAACGGCATATCAACTTCTTATGGGTCATTTAATTTCCTTTGGGAGCCTTAGTAATTTATTTTCTAAAATTTATTACTGGTACTATATTTTTTTTGTAAAAATGTATTGCTGGTAATATTATTTTAATAGAAAAACGTACTGCTGATAATTTTCTTTTACTGTGGAAATGTATTGCTGGTACCTGCACTATAAAATGTACTTCTACACTTTCATAGTGTTTTAACACCAATTTGTGGGTTCACTATTTACCGTTTGCTGGGACCCTAACAGGCGCTACCACTCCGGGATGGGGTGGACTAGGAACAAAAGTAATTAAAAGATGATCCCACGCTACTCAAAACCTCCTGATCGGAGACTTTGCTGCCGGGTGTAGTTTAACGTCATATCCCTGGAAATTCAGATAGGAAAACTGTAAAATTTTCACAAGTATTTCTTTTTATTATTATTGTTATTATTTAGAATCATTTTCAACTTTAACTCGTGGCTTTTGCATAAAATTAAATGACAACAATTCTCCTTAATAGCACAACAAAATCTCTTTGGTTTTTTTTTTTTTTTTACTGAAATTACTTATATAGCCATATTTCAAGGAATTGCAATTACAAGGTAATCAAAAAAGTTCTGTCCGTTTCTTGATTAGTCATTGAATGAAGTTGAAATATATACGAAATGCGTGTAGCAATTGTTTTCAAATTCGGACAGCCGGAAGTAGAAACATCAGACGTTATATAAAACACGCGCACCGTGCCCGGCCATCACTTATAAGCCGGACAACTGTGAGAAGGATGGAAGTGTCTAGAGATCTCGTTCGGGGTAGTTTGCTTTACGACTTCAAAGTGGGCTTATCAGAAGCTGCATCAAGTCGCCGCATATGTCAAGCGTTTGGGGATAGTGCTGTGGATGAACGTACTGCAAGGCGTTGGTTTCGAAAATTCAAGTTTGGAGATTTGTCTCTCCATGATGAGCCTCGCAGTGGACGACCACAGGTCTTGAATGCCGGAGTCCTGAAGGCGGCCATTGAAGAGGGCAGTAGTCTAACGTGTGGTGAACTTGCAAGACAGTTCAACGTTTCCGAAACAGTTAGACTTCACCTGCACCGCCTAGGTAAGACGTACAAACTGAGCAAGTGGGTTCCGCAAACGCTGTTGGAGGTCCACAAGGGACAACGAGTGGCAGCCTGCGTATCGCTGCTTTCTCGCCACCGTACCGCATCCTTATTCAATCGAGTGCTTACCATTGATGAAAAGTGGGTTCTGTACGAAACTTCCAAGCGTTCCAGACATTGGTTGTCTCCTCAGGATGCTGTCCCTCAAACCGCAAGACCGCCTATGCACCCACGCAAGATTATGCTTTGTGTTTGGTGGACAGGTCGTCAAGTAGTTCATTATGAACTGCTACCAACGAGCCTAACGGTCACTGCAGACCTATACTCGCACCAACTGAAACGTGCGCAACAAGCATTGCGCCAGAAGGAGCCAGCACTGGTGAATCGCAAAGGTGTGGTTTTCCTCCATGACAACGCCAGGCCGCATGTCGCGCGAGTGGTCAGGGATACTATACAGCAACTTCGGTGGGAGACTTTGTGCCATCCACCTTATTCACCTGACCTTACGCCATCCGATTACCACCTCTTCCACTCCCTGGATAATCATCTTCGTGGGAAATCCTTCACCAATGAAGCAGACTTGTGCAAAGCCCTCACAGATTTCTTTGCGTCAAAAAACCCCGAGTTCTACCACAAGGGCATTGAACAGCTGGAGACACGTTGGCAGAAGGTGCTGGATGCAGATGGCGATTACTTCGAAGATTAAATATAAGTTACACATACTGTGAAGCGTTTTCTTTTTTTCCTTTAAAAACGGACAGAACTTTTTTGGTTACCTTGTATTAAAATAACTTCCGGTACTGTTCCGAGTTTGCCAATAATAATGGGTACAAATTTCAATTGTTTTACTTCTCTGGTAAGGTGTACATAGTTTCCAACTTTTCATTTTTTTTCTATTTTTTTTTCAGGGTGTCCCCCAAAATTTGCCATAATTTTAAAAAGTAATCCTCTTGAAAACTAGTAAGTCTATCTGAATGAGATCGAACAGTTGATGTGTTGAACCTCATAATTTTATTATGGGGCCGATTTTAATGTTATAGTTATGTTGTCATTGAGTAATTTAATGTATGTGTTGGGGAGGGGCTTAGTTCATATAAATTTCTAGTTTTGTCCGTTATCTTTCCTACATAGCCCCACGGACTTCACTTCTGAAATGTTCTGACGCTCATACACCACCATATAGTAATCCTCTACCTTGAGTGGCTCTTTGGCCTTGTATTGGATCAATATTAGTAGAAACGTATGTCTGCATGTAAATCTATATCTATGTTTACGCAAGTGTCAACGCACACGGTTTATTTTCAGAGATGGTTTATTTGAGTACATTACACTATCGCTGACCATTAATATTGAAGTGAGCCAATGTTCAAACAGAGCCATGTTTGTTTTTAGTCTCGTAGTAGACTAATCTAGGCTTACTACATACCTTGGGCACTCTAGTCCAGTATATTAGAATAAACTACAAGATGTCCGCCAAAATTTGACATCATTTTAAAAGCAATTATCTTGATAACTATTAAGTCTAGCTCAATGAAATTTAACAGTTTAGATGTTGAACATCATAAGTTTATAATGGGACCGATTTCATAAGTGCTCAATATGTGCACTGCCTGTGACACGGCACACGTCAAGTCGGTAGTCAAGCTCTTGCCAGACACGCTGTAGCATGTCTCTAGTAACATTATCCATTGCAGAAGTTATACTCTGAGTTCATCAGTGCTAGCTAGAAGGGGTGTGGGACATAGATCAGTCCCTTCACATATCCCCATAAAAAGAAATCACACTGTGACATGTCCGGTGACCATGGCAGCCATTTCATCATTGATCCACAGACTCGAAAGTATTAAGGCAAACATAAACAGATATAATATCTAAATTATTTAACCAAATCTGTTTCAATGACAATATGCTGCCTAAATATACAAATATATATATATATATATATATATATATATATATATATATATATATATATATATATATATATATATATATAAGGTGTCCCCCTAAAATTTGACATCATTTTAAAAGCAATTATCTTGAAAACTATTAAGTCTAGCTGAATGAAATGGAACAGTTTAGGTGTTGAACATCATAAGTTTATTATGACACCGATTTCATAAGTGCTCAATATGTGCACTGCCTGTGACACGGCACATGTCAAGTTGGTAGTTAAGCTCTTGCCAAACATGCTGATGTTGATTAGGGTCTACCAGATCATTTAGCCCTGCATAAGCAACCTTCCTCTTTAAATTTTGGGTACCAAATCCAAATTTGTTTGCCAGTTGGTGAAGTTTTTTTCAAATTTTGCATTGAAGGCAAGCTGCACAGTCTTGGCTGACTGTTGTGCGAGCATATTCCAAGACGCAAAATGACTTCCCTTTGAGAATGAACATCATGGCTCAACCTGAAAACAGAACAAAAATAAAACATTAAATCTAAAATCTTGATCTGTTTTTATATATTTTGTGAAAATCTGAGGTTATTTCAACAAGAATTGCCAAAATTATTGGCCTGCGAAATGTTGTCAATTTTTGGTGGGTACCCTGTGTTATCTGGTCTACTGGGATGGCAACATCAACATTTTGACAGGTTTTCTTTTCTTTGCTTACAATGACTAGATCTAACATTTTAGCAACAATAAAACAGCCTATAGTATGCCTCTAACCCAATGCATACTCGGTATTATACTAGTCTAGACGGTTTTATAGCCGAGGTATGGTCAGATGTGCTTTCACCAATCGGCCACGAAGAACCTCCTGGTCAACAACAGCCCTAACAAAGACCTTTCTCGATTCTCAAAATATACATCTCTCCTCAGTTTTGTATCATATTATAAACAAAGACAAGTTTTTACGAATTAATTTTTCATTCCTTAATCAGATATATTTTTATTTATTGTACACTATTTACTTTATCTGGACTATTGTCCTCATCTTTGTTGACATATTTATTACAACGTTTCGGCCCTTCAGTATCTCTCTATATTTCTAAGATGAGGTATTATGTACACTATTTACATTATTCGGACTATTGTCCTCATCTTTGCCGCAATATTTATTAAAACGTTTCGGCCTTTCAATATCTGTCTATATTTCTGAGATGAGGTATTATGTACACTATTTACATTATTCGGACTATTTTCCTCATCTTTGTTGCAATATTTATTACAACGTTTCGGCCTTTCAGTATCTGTTTATATTTCTGAGATGAGGTATTATGTACACTATTTACATTATTCGGACTATTGACTCTTGTCTTCATCTTTGTGGCCATATTTATTACAACGTTTCGGTCGTTGTACGCTCCGGCCTTCTTCAGATGGTTGGAATATCGAACTGATTCCTGTATTTCGCTCACTGGGGTAGACTGTTCTAGTTCCACGTGCCATGTTTAATGGATGTCAATTATCAGTTATCTCCTGTTAATTCCCCTCTCCAAGTTCTCCACTGCCTTACCTGGGCATTGACCTCACACTTTTTATTTATTGCTTATATAAATAGACAAGAACAATTTGTATGCGGGTATAAAATGGGCTAGGCTAGAATATATCCACGAAACCAGATTATAACCAGTCCGTTTTTTTTATTCTGGGTGTGAGGATGGGTTAGTGAATGGTGGGTTGGAATGAGTAATCAGGGAGTCGAGTTCGAATTCCGGTCGAGTTCTTTGCGTTAGCTTACTCGCAAATATCCGTGAAAAATGTAGGATTTCATCTTACAATCCACTATATTTGTTACAATTTAATATGTTTCGGTATTACATAAACCATAAAGAGTTGATAAACTGTAAAAAAAAAATCAAACTCCTTTTTAATATAAGATATAAAGAGTGTCCCAAAATATTGACATTTTTTTGTAGACTAATTGTTATGGGACCTTACCTATAACGACACAGTGAACTCTTCCTGACACTATGAATACTGCGCCTCTCAAGAGAGAGGGACGAGACTGAATCGAGTCTCTGACTGTTTCCGACTACTGTCAATCTCTCTGCTTTGGCAGAGAGGAACCCGGACGAGGCTTAGCCGAAGGGCAAAGTTTCGTCCGGGGAGGTAGACAGACCCTTAAACCGTTTATACGGGTTCTAATGGGCATATTTTTGGCCGAGCCTACGGGCTCGGGGAGCCCACATTAAATCGGCCTTGTGGCACATTTGACCCACGTGGGAGGGTTGTTAAATATCGAGACGGAATCGAGTCATGAGCAGTCTCTAACTGTTTCCGACTTCTATCCAACTCTCTGCTTTGGCAGAGAGGAACCCGGACGATGGGCAAAGTTTCGTCCGGGGAGGTAGACAGTCCATGAACCCGTTTATACGGGTTCTAATGGGCATATTTTTGACCGAGCCTACGGGCTCGGAGAGCCCACATTAAACCGGCCTTGTGGCACATTTGACCCACGTGGGAGGGTTGTTAAATATCGAGACGGAATCGAGTCGAGCCAATAGTAGTTCACTGCAAACCACACTGACAGTCATACTAACACCTTCAACATCTTGTGTTATTATTATTCTGTGTAATGTATCTTCGTTATTTCTACTCTTGTGTTCGTGTTGTTCTTCCTTGGTCCTAACCTTGGACCATAACACTAATAATATAGCCAGTTCTCGCTGAAATGATCTCAAATGTTAACAAAATGGGTAAAAACTAATTTGACTGTACGGCCCTTAGAATCTACCAGAAAGACGGATTGGGCGTGCCAGTGATAATGACAATGTGCTGTTGAAATGGCCACCAAGTTCACCTATTTTTTTCCATGGAGATATGTGAGAGGATAGGTCTAGACCGCAATCTTTTTATAAGCCTAGAGGAACTTAAACAGAGAATCACGGAGCCGATGGAGATTGTTACGCAAGACATGCTACAACGTGTTTGGCAGGAGCTGGACTACTAGCTTGATGTGTGTCGTGTCACGGGTGGAGCACTTATTGTACATTTGTGAAGTTTTGTGAAATCGGTTACAAAATCTGTATCTCTTTGAATATCTTGTTCGAATTTTCATAAATAAATATTTCATTGTTCAACATGAAGTCTCTTTAATTCCGTTTGCGTGAGACATGTAGTTAATCAGATATTTAAATATTAAAGGATATTCTTAAGCCAGCCCACGTTTTATTTTGTGGTGACTTTCCAGACAAGAACAGCTTGCAATACAAAGATCAAAAAATATAAACTTTTCTTATGAACAAATTTTGCTACATTTACCAAACACATGGATTAATTGTTGTTCTTTTTTTTATTTTTTGAAAGGTGAATAACAAATTATTGTCGTATGGGTTCATATCAACTATTAACACTAGTTTGTAGACTGGTGTTAACACATAATAAAAGAATTGTTGATACTAATAATAAAATAGGTTATAAACTAGACTGATACGGTATAGTTTAGACTAATCTATTTTATATCACGTGATTAGAAATAGGTTAACCCTAGTCATACCTCGGGCGTTATTCTGAACTAGTCTAAGTTAACCCAGAATATATATATACTGGTCGGAATGCGTGTAGGTATAATTTTAGGAAGGCATCTTATGAGCAAATAGATAACCACCCCAACCCCAAAACTGAAAGTGTAAAAATAGGTTTTTATAGTAAAAATACCAGCAATAAATATTTTAAAAATTTATTACCGGCAATACATTTTTAAAAAAAATATTGTTGCTGTAATACATTTTTGAAAAAAAAAATTATTGCCTGCAATACATATTTGAAAGTAAAACTTATTGCCGACAATACATTTTTGAAAATAAAAATTATTGCCTGCAATATATTTTTAAAAATAAAAGAAATTATTGCCAGCAATACATTTTTTTAAAAAAATTATTACCAGCAATAAATTTTTGAAAAAATTTCTTGCCTGCAATACATTTTTGAAAAAAAATTATTGCCTACAGTATATTTTTGAAAAAATATTTATATCTGCAATAAACTTTTGAAAAAAAAATTATTGCCTGCAATACTTTGTTAAAAAATTATTCCCACCAATACATTTTTGAAAAAATAATTTTTGCCTGCAATACATTGAAAAAAAATAATTATTGCCTGCAATACACATTTTTTGAAAAAAAAAAATTCCCTGCAATACATTTTGGGAAAAAATAATTATTGCCTGCAATACTTTTTGAAAAAATAATTATTGCCAGCCATTAATTTTTGAAAAAAAAATTATTGCCTGCAATACATTTTTGAACAAAATTATTACCAATAATATATTTTTTGAAAAAGAACTTATTACAAGCAATACCTTTTTGAAAAAAATTATTACCAGCAATACATCTTTGTTACTTGTAATTAATTTGACTTTCGAAAAAAAACCCTCTTTACAAAAATGCGTCAATGAAACCTGATCTTCAAACTGATGTCTTACAAAGAATATATATTCTATTATAACCGCAGTTTAACCTCTTATCATTACGGACGCATTCGAGGCGGTGTAAATTTTAGCAAGCTTGTCTCGTTAGAACAATTACGACCGAGCAATGAGTTTGATCCTCACTAGGTGCCCCCTTCTTTCGGCCTAACCTACACTTGGAAAATCACTATCTTTACATATGCTCTATCTCTAATATTGAACACATTTACAAATAAATTTAACGTACGTTAAAACTATATTTTTATTTTATTTATATATATATATATATATATATATATATATATATATATATATGTGTGTGTGTGCGTGTGTGTGTGCGTGCGTGCGTGAAATGTATTTGTATTGGCGTTTTCTCTCCAGAAATGTATTTATTTATATTTTACTTAAAAGGTTTGTCTTATTATTAATTCCAATGTTTTTTTCTGTCTTTCCTCCGACTTCTCTTCAGTATCCTTCGAAATTCCCCTCCTCCACCCGTGACATAATTCGTATTCCCTTGAGCGACCTATCAAGTTTCTATTTAATGAATTCTCATCTCACGACGTGATTTGCTTGTTCGACATGAGAATCGAAACGCCTTCTTAAAGAAGGTAACCAAAAAATCCCGCCTTCGTCCCCAACCTTCGCCAAACCCTTTTATCTTCATCTCCTGGCGTGAAATTGTGGTCATAGCGGACGCAAAGAACAGAAATAAATGAAAAGAAACGAAAAAGGGTGTTGCAAGGTGTCAGGTGAATTTGGGAGGGGCTGAGGTTCGAAGCCGTGGGGTCCAGGCCATACGCAAATGAACCTAGAAGCAAAAACTGTGCCTGGAAATAAGAAGATTTTCCGCTTGACTGAGTGATATTTCGCTAGATAATCCAGGAATCCAACTGGGAAGGATTTTCTGAGTGGGCGTAAAAAAAAAAGTTTGTCTACTTGGAAGAGCATTCATTCCAGTTAGCAAACGTTAAATTGGCTGACTTTGCGAAGGATTGCTTGTGAGGAACCCGATGTGCCCGTGTATATACAGTACTGTCCGATAAAAGTGACTCGCCTGATTTTCTTTTACGAAATGTTCTCTTCTCCGATGAAACGAAAGTTGAGCTAAATTCAAAGGATAAGCGATCTAAAATCCGAAAAAGAAGCTTTGAAAGCTCTTTGAATTTAGCAGTAAGTACTGCCAAGCATCCATTCAGTATAATATTCTGGGGATGCTTTTCTTTTCATGGAACTGGTTTCTTAAAACGTATTGAATAGACCCTCAGGAGCGAGCAGTACAAGAGAAATTTAGAGTCTTGTCTGCTCCCTTCTGCTGAAAGGGTGCAAATCGACCCCACCAAGCTCATTTTTATGCAGGATAATGCTCCGTGTCACAAATCAAAATTGATGAAGGAATACTTTGATGAGAAGCAGGTGAGTGTTATCACATGGCCGCCCCAATCTCCTGACCTCAACCCCATAGAAAACTTATGGAGCATTATAAAGTACAGGCTCTCGAGAAAGCAGCTGAGCAACAAAGAGGATTTGATTGTGAATTTCATATCCGAATGGAATTCAATGCTTGGAGATGAGATTTGGCAAAACATAATCAAGTCAATGACAAAAAGGGTTGAAAAGGTTATTCAAAATAAAGGAGGACCCATAGATTATTAAATATTTCGAACTATATTACCTATTATAAATAAATTATACCTCTATTATTCTTTATTTAAAGCTGTTCGGTTATGTTTCTATTGATTACTAGCTGCAGGAAATAAATGAGTCACTTTTTCCCTAAATCTCATTTATATCCAAAATTATAATTATCATTAGAATACCTTAGGGTGAGTAAACGTTTTTACTAGGTGCTCGGGAAGGGGTCTTTATATTAGTAAGATTAAAAATTAGTTTGACCCCCAAAAACGATAGGCGAAAAAAATTTTAAGTAAAAAAAATCAGGTGAGTCACTTTTATCGAACAGCACTGTATGTGAATTCATTCAGTCTCGATTGCAGAGCTTATTAAACTTGAATGAAAATTTAAGTGATGGGACATATATATATATATATATATATATATATATATATATATATATATATATATATATATATATATATATATATATATATATAAAGGTTCTTTTTCCTTTTTTATAATCGGTTTTGCCCTATGCAAGGCAATAAATCCACCAAGATACAAGGGGGTTACAGGGTGTGGAAAAATAGGGGTAGATACATTAATAATGAGCGGGAAGAGGAAAGAGTAATCAGGAGGACAATAGATAGCGATTGACGTTGCATTTACATTTTTGCAGATTAAAGTTGACTGGAAAGCATGGAGTTAGAAGCGAGTTCTACAAGCGAGAGGTACGAGAAAAACTGTTAGCATAGAACATACAGTTACATCTAGACAGCACAACTGTAAATTGATGAGATCACAATACCAATCTAGCACTACACTTTAAAAATGGCTAGGCGCCATGTTAAAATGTTCATGCGAACAATTAAAATTATTTTTAGAAAAGTCATAGAGAGGCAACCGGATGGCGGTGGGAAAGTGACTGAAGCCGAGCTGCCAAGTAAGGACCTATAATATTGCTGGTTCTTCTTTGGGTCTTATTAAGGAGCTCAAGGTAAATAGCAGGGGTAGTGGACCATATGTGGCAGTAATATTCTCAGCATGGACGAATGGTAGACTTATAGATACAGTGGGGTTGAATAATAGCATTATCTATCTATCTATCTATCTATCTATCTATCTATCTATCTATCTCAGCTTGTTCGTATCTATCTATCTATCTATCTCAGTCTGTTCCTATCTATCTATCTATCTATCTATCTATCTATCTATCTGAGCCTGTTCATATCTATCTATCTATCTGAGCCTGTTCATATCTATCTATCTATCTATCTATCTCTCTATCTATCTATCTATCTCAGCCTGTCCATATCTATCTATCTCAGCCTTTACATATCTATCTATCTATATATATATATATATATATATATATATATATATATATATATATATATATATATATATATATATATATATATATAAATATAGGTAACTATACTCGTGTCGAAAAACCTTCGAACTCTTGATTTAACAATAGCCAAATCAATCACGAAGGAAAAAGAGGTTTTAAGAAAAGAAAGAGCCAGGAACATGAAAGTCTGTCGAAAATAATCGCACAGATACAGGTTCAAGGCCCAAAGAAAAAACCCCGATACGAGTAAACAACTAACTAAAGAGCTCAATACAAGCGTAGAGCAAACCTGACGATCTGCCTAAGTGAAACCTTGGTAGGTGTGTCTGGCTCATTAGGTTTGACTATATATATATATATATATATATATATATATATATATATATATATAAACAAACAAATGCTTCTTATTCTCACTTATAGGGAATGAAAACCTCGAATAGAAATGTTATATTTGTATTTGGGGGCATAGAATCAGAATCTGCAATTTTGCAAATTTTTATATTTCGAATAGTGGAAAAGGTGTTCATACAGTATCAATTTTTGCATTATAATGCGGTAGATTTTGGTTGTACTTCAAAGTAGAAGATTCTAAACTGTTCTCGAATATTCTCAGTAACTCTATTGCAACATTCAGTTCAAAATTGGATCATTCTGCAGTCACTGTTCACTGATAATGGTTCTGATAATGGCTAGACGTAAGGAAATGACTTGTGATCAAAAAGAGCTAATTATTAAGCTATGGAACAATGGGAAAAGTTACAGAAACATCTCCAGTGACACGAACATACCTTTTTTAACAATTGGTTCATTTATTGCAAGATTTAAAAGACGTAATACTGTTGAGAACAAAGGCAGACCCGGTGCTCCCAGGAAGCTCTCTCCCAGATTATGAAGAAAGTTGATGCGACAGGTTCAAAATAACCCAATGATCATCAGACAAGACCTTCAGAATGATCTGAATTTGTTAGGAGTTAACGTAACTCAAAAAACGATTAGTAATGAACTACGCAGAGACGGTATAAAGTCGCGCTCCCCAAGAATGACACCACTCCTTCTGAAACGGCATAGAGATGCCAGGTTGAAATTTGCGTCAGAGCATAAAGATATGGAAAATTCTTATTGGGAAAGAGTTCTTTGGGCAGATGAGAGTAAAATTGAGTTGTTCGGTCGCAATTCCCTGAATCATGTATGGAGGAAAGACGGCGAAGCACACGCACCCAAGGACACCATACCAACTGTCAAATTTGGTGGGTGTAGTATCATGGTTTGGGGCTGCTTTTCGATGCGAGGTGTTGGCAAACTAGCAATTATAGACGGTAGAATGAATGCAGAAAAATATCCATAAATCCTAAGCGAAAAATGTATCGCTTTCTGTAGAGAATCTTGGGCTTCCTCCAGATTGGATCTTCCAGCAGGACAATGATCCCAAGCATACTGCTAAGAGTACGAAGAATTGGCTTGCTAGTAACAACGGTAACATCTTACAATGGCCTAGTCAGGCGCTGGATTTGAATCCAATAGAGAATTTATGGCAGTTTTTGAAAAATAAGATCCGTGATAGAGGTCCAACAAACATCAAAAACCTGGAGACAATTACTCAGGAAGAATGGGACAAAATGCCTACTAAATTATGCGAATCGTTAATTAAAGACTACAGGAAAGGATTGGTTGCTGTTGAACTTAATAAAGGCTTTGCTACAAAATATTAAACGGAGAAAACATGTTTTTGTTCTGCTGGACAATCGTTTTTTAAACCCCTAAAAATTTAAATAGTGCTATATTTTCTTAACCATGGAATATTATTTAGTTTTATATGCATGCATTTTTAGTATGCAATTTGATACAGTAGATATATTCCCGTCTTGTTAATTTAATATGTTACAAATAAAAATATGAAATATTTTCATGTGTACGATCACTTATTCAACCCCACTATGTATGTAAGATAGATTCTGGAGAGAAAAATCGTCTCGTACAACACAGTGAACCGACTTTCTTAACAACTGGCTTAGCAATGGATTCAATATAGTCTTTCCACTTCATGTCAGCTGAGAACGTTAGCCCGAGAAGTAATATATATTTATATGTTTTTTTTCGACCTGGTCTTTGTCCAGTCAACTTGCGGTTGGAGACTCGGACTCGACAACACATGCCTGTGTATATTCGACAGCATCAGTAATCTCTTGACTCAGTCAGTGTGTAAGTAATCATCAGAGCAACGCGATGATATCTTATTTTTTTAAAATTTCGAACTATTCTTTTTAGTTCCCGGGTAAAATTTAAATATAAATTGTCCAATATGTGAGCATTGTTAGGTTTCATATGGTTTCGTTTTTTGTTTTTTGTTTTTTTGTATTTGTGCTATATCACTTTCGTCTTTTTTCTTTTCAAATATCGCGTCTTTGAGAGTCATGTCTGTTCGGGTTGATGTTGTTTTATTCATGATACATTATCTATTTTTTTTAATAAAGTAACAACATTGACGAATTAAGGTTTTTATCCTTAATAAATTACTTTTATTAGGTTATAAAAACGTTAGGTTTTTCTGGTGCTGAGTTGTCGCGGTCTTGAGTTGCTTCAGTCCTGAGTTTTCTCGGCACTCAGTCGGCGGTGTTGAATTGTCGTATACCCGAATAAATTATCTTTATGAAAATCGGTTTTTCTTGTGATGTAGAAGAACTGTTATTATTCAATAGAGAATAGTATGCCATTTGCCAATAGGGGACAGGAATATTGCTTGTTTTTCCTACTTCTTTTTTATCTAATAAATAGACGCAGTCTACTCAATATATATTGAGAAGCTTCTTAAACGTGGGCTTCAGATCAGCCACGCCTAAAAGATGTAAACATCTGCAAGTAAATAAAGAAATATTTTCAAAAATCTACTGTAAGGATGCCATCCATAAAAAAAAAGCAGAAATAAAATTGCTCAATTCTGGACATCCAATAAAGAAGTGGGGGCCCAACGGAGTCAAACCAGACAGAACACCTGGCATTTGTTGCAGACTATGCCAAGAAGAAAAGCTAAAGCTAAAATACCATGACCGTCTTAAATTGTTGAATTCAAGGACGGAAATTATGTCGAAAAGTAGACACAGGAATCAGACAGCCGAGTTTCCAGTCGAATCGATAACCTTCACTTACGTGCTTACGTGCTAATACCCTTGGGAAAGGTATGAATCCTCTTCTTCTCCCCAGCTATGGGTAAATAGAAGAATAGACTGGGTTCTATAGATTTGTATGGCAGCTGGTCTAGGAGAAGGACAACTCTGAATTTAAAACCTGCGGAGTGTCGTTTGGGGACCTTGGGACACACGATGCATCAGGTCTCCATATTCGACTCTTCAAAAAGTGCGATTGGTTCTGCACAAGCCTTCATCACTCTAAATAAATATTCTATGTGAATAGTCTACAGTTCAGAAGTGTTGTCTCATACGGGACATAAACATAAAGAAAGTGAACTGAAAGACTCGTATACGTCGAAAACGGTTGAAAATTCCATTATATATATATATATATATATATA
>OZ038477.1:137826671-137836671 GCA_964036315.1 Acanthosepion esculentum
TAATATTTATGCTCTGTAAATTTACATTGAGCACTGTTTTGTAAAAATAAAAATATCAATAAGAACACCGGATTACATATCTTACTGTTCTTCCTTTTTATACTATAAAATATATATATATATATAAATATACTCTTTAGGATGTGCTATATTTATGGGATAAAGTGCTCAATATCAGAGATACAGCGTGTGTAAATATAAAAATGAACATTGAAGTTAACACTAAGAGGCGACAGGCTGTTTCATGTTAGACACAATCGTCAGGCCAGTCGCCTCTAAGTGTTAACTTCAATGTTTACTTATATATATATATATATATATATATATATATATATATATATATATATATATATATATATGAGTTTGTCTGACGATCGCAAAAGGCGTGACACCCAGGGTCACAAACTCTCATCAACGCAACTAAATATGTTAGCTCTATCACTGATAATGAGCGCTTTCCAAAAAGTATCGTGCATATATAATATATATAGGAACTGTATATATATATATATATATGTATATATATATATATATATATATATATATATATATATATGTACAATATATATATATATATATATATATATATATATATATATATATATATATATATATAGTTGTATATTTAGGCAGCAATTTGGATACATGGATAATAAATTCGGTTACACAACTGCATGCTTATCCAGACGTCTTACGTTACACCTATCAGACCACAGCTCCATTAGAACGCATTTAAACACGCACACAAAGTTACCAGACTCCATTAGAAACATATTAGTAGAAAACAGAAATATATTAACTGCTTTCATCAGCAAAAAAAAGATTAAAAATAATGGAGGCTTTAATAATAATTAAAAAAAGCCAACTCTTAACAATATTAACTACGAACAAAGCCGCAATGTGCTAACCGTATTCGGAAATTAAAAATATCCCTACTACACACTAAGATATGCACATAATGCACACACTCAATTAAACTGAAAAATCGAATCATCCTTGATAATGGCTAAAGGTATAGCCGAAAGCGCTCGGAAATATAAAACATTTGGACAGTTCTTACACACCCTTTGTCCTGTAAAGAAGGCCCTTGTTTGAACACAAGAAAAATTTAATATATATATATATATATATATATATGTGTGTGTGTGTGTGTGTGTGTGTGTGTGTGTGTGTGTGTGTGAGCAACCAATGAAAGTGTCAAAATGACCAAGGAGGTTATTCTGAAAGTCAGGAATCTCCTATCCTCTATCTTAAAAACAACTTGAAAGAGGCCGTTTAACCAACACAACGACTGACTAGAATTAACGATATTAAAACAAATGAAATCTACAGATGAAGTTCACTTTCTTCAGAATTAGTCAATCCCTCCTGTAGTTCACTGCTGCTAACATGCAAGGATATTTTTCTCCTGATGATGGCCATGCTGGACTAAACTAATCGAGGAGCCTAATTAAAATAATAAAACAAAAAAATATTAATATACATCCCAGTGTGTCGGAAAATTTTAATTTTTTAATATTATTTATTGTTCAAAACATATATATATATACATATATATATATGTGTGTGTGTGTGTGTGTTTGTGTGTGCGTGTGTGTGTGTGTATTTAGGCAGCAATCCTTTTTTCATGCACATTTCATTGAATACGACAGACAAAGTGCTTTTATTTATTTGTACATTTTATAAAATGTGAAGTTGAATTATTATTTAAACTATAAGGTTAGAGGTTTTAAATTTATAGTTAAAAACAATAATTCATCTCCTAGAACAATATTAAATATGACAAATATTATTTACGAATTTAAATGCCCATTAAGGAATTGTATTCCTGATCAATCAAAATTCGTAAATAATTATATAGGACACACTACAATATGTTTGATCCGAAGACTCACTCTACACCTTTCTGACCATAGCTCAATTAGATCTCATTTAAATATTCATGGAGACCTACCGGACACTATTTGGAACATACTTGTTGACAACACTAATATAATAGCATCATCCACATGCAAGAAAAGGCTAAAAATAATGGAAGCCTTATTAATAAAATAAAAAAACAACACTTAATAATATTAACTTTGAACAGCGAAAACGTAAAAACAAACGTAGGAAAAATATTCTTCAAACTTTTACACAAACACTTCCCGAAATCAACCACCCTACACAAAATATTCAACAAAAACACAGTAAAAATCAGCTACAGTTGCACCGAGAACATGGCACAAATAATAAAAAAGCACAACAGGAAAATTATCAACAAACCATACGAACAAATTAAACCCACGCGTAACTGCAGAATAAAGAACGAATGTTCCTTAAATGGTAATTGTTTATAAATCAAAATTATATACCAACCACGATAAAAATCACCAGATAATGAAGAAAAAGTATACATAGGAGTAACTGAAGGACTCTGGAAGCAAAGAAATTATGCACACAAAAATCTTTCACAAATAGTAAATATGCGAACAGCACAATGCTTTCTAATTATATCTGAGAAATTAAAAACAAAACGCACATCACACCAAAAATATCTTGGAAAATAAGGAAAAGATCATCAGCCTACATCAACCAATCAAAAACTTGCAAACTTTGCTTAGAGGAAAATTATCTATCATTACATTCCCAGACCAAAATAAATTATAAAATAAAAGATACGAGCTCATTTCAAAATGGAGACAAGAAGACAAATTTTTACTACGTTACTTAAAAATCGAAAACTGAAAAAAATAAAATAAAATAAATAAATAAACAAAATGACTTAAAGTAAAATAAATTAACCCAAACAAATTACCAAATCACACCCGTTAGAAAAGACGAAATAGAATAAATAAAATATAAAATCAATGAACCCATATAAATAAAGTAAATAATAAACAATTTAAAAAAACATTATGACCAAAATATTAGTGAGACTATAAAAATCAAACCAAAAATCAGAGGAAAAACATAGCTATAACGGTTATATAACAATAAGAAATACTACGTTACTTAAAAATCGAAAACCGAAAATAGTAAATAAAATATACTGTATAATAAATAAATAATAAAAAAACAAGTAAAATAAATTAATCTAAATTCATCCAAATAAATAAATAAACTAATAAACTTATCCCGATAAATTAACCGCTAAACAAATAAAGATAATTACTCAAATTAAATACATGAAGTAATAAACAAATTAAAAACTGCAAACCAACACTTAACAATATTAACTTTGAACATGGACATAATATCTTGACCGTGTTTTGAAACAAAATAATGAAACATTTTATAAAACATACATATAACAAACTATTTCTAATATATATATATATATATATATATATATATATATATCTTCACAATCAGCACTTCTTACCTGTTCCTCTTGTGTTCATATAATGCCCTTATCGATACACTCAAGAGGATGCTTCCCAGATCGCTACACTCTCAACCTCTTCAAGTCTAGGGTCAACCGTAATCTTTCCTACATATCCTCACAATCAGCACTTCTTACCTGCTCCTCTTGTGTTCATATAATGACCTTATCCATACTCCCGAGAGGATGCTTCCCAGATCGCTACAATCTCAACCTCTTCAAGTCTAGGGTCAACCGTCATTTCTCCTACATATTCTCATGATCAGCACTTCTTACCTGATCCTCTTGTGTTCATATAACAACCTCATCCATACTCCTGAGAGGATGCTTCCCAGATCGCTACAATCTCAACCTCTTCAAGTCTAGGGTCAGCCGTTATCTTTCCTACCTATTCTCATGATCAGCACTTCTTACCTGATCCTCTTGTGTTCATATAATGACCTTATCGATTGTTAAGGGGTCTCCCCTTTTCACACAAATGCTCTCACCCAGTGTATACATATACTACTGCCAGTGAAACGACAGAAGTGTAGTAGTAGAGTAAGTCACACACAGAGACGGCGGCAAGCGTCACAGTTAGCAAGCACGTAGATTCAGTAAGGAGTCATCCGCGATACTTCAATACCAAGACTGTATATATATATTAGTGCTACTAACCCGCATTCCTGGATCTACTAACCCGTATTACCAGTTTGTATTATTACGTTAATACATTTATTTTCCTTTTATTTCCTGGCGTTCTGACACGGGAAGGAAAAAAATTCTCCCTCGTTGTCCACAACAATTTTCACGACGAGGTATTCGGACTGACACAGAAAAAAAGTCTCCTTTGCCGTTTTTGCCAGTGTCCACAACAATTTGGCGGCAAAAGATTTACGAAGAATAAAATACGGAAAAACGAGTTTTTCGTAAGACAATTTTATCATGGAGGATTTTTAAAATATTTTAGTAGAACATAAAATACCAAAATGAACAGCAATAACAACTCCAGGAAAGAATGGAAGAAAAATGGCAAAAACAATTACTACAAACGCAGGAACTAATATATAAAGGTAGCGGGTAACAAACAACAAAATACCGAAAAAGAGGCGACTTTTTCCCAGGACACAGTGTGGAATACGATAGAAACTTTTAAATACTCTCTAGAAGAGGATAAAAATTTCGGGGATTATTTCAGACGCCACGAAGACATCTTTAACATCGATTGTCAAAACTGGACAGAAGCAAAAAAGCTACGTCTGTTGCTCAGAAAACTAGGAACAGAGGAATACACAAAATTTGTGGATTACATTTTGCCAAAAAGTCGAACGAATTAACGTTTGACGAAGCAGTTACATGTCTTACAGAGCTTTTCAGTCCAAAAACGTCACTCTTTAACAAGAGGTAAAAAATGTCTTACCCTGATAAAGGGCGAAAATGAGGACTATTCCACGTTTGCCGCAATCGTGAATAAACATTGCGACGACTTCAAGTTGGCAGAATTAACACCGGACAATTTCAAGTGTCTCATCTTTGTTAAAGGGTTAGTCTCAGCAAAAGATCGTGAAATGCGCAAAAGAATGCTATCAAAACTACAAAATGAACCTGGACTAACACTACAACAATTATCAGAAGATTGCGAAAAATGCCTGAGTATAAAGAAAGACTCGAAGAACATTGAGGAGTCAGGAGTATCACATATACGTAAGTTAAACAAAAGTTTACGTTCTTCAACCTCCCCAGAAAGAAAACAAAAATTAAGGGAAAAGGTACAACATATAGGAAAAATTATGACGAAAATCGAAGCAAATATAATCCCCCCTCCCATCTGCATGTTATCGATGTGGAGGACTACACTGGAATAAGGATTGCCGTTTTAAATATAAAAACTGTCTTGTGTGTGGAAAACTGGGCTAGAAGGCATCCCAATGTAGGAGCAGAAAAGCTACTAGTAGGATCAGAGCTACGAGGATGCATGACGAAGACAATACCAACATAAGGAAATATGTGGAACTTGAAATCTTAAATAAAAGGATAAAATTGCAACTAGACTCGAGTTCCGATCTAACGATAATTAACCTACAGACATGGAAAAAGCTAAACAGACCAACCATGTTACATACACAAAATATTGCTAAGTCGGTGACAGGAAAGCGTATAAAATTCGAAGGAGAAATAATTGTAAATGTTAAATTTCACGGGAAAACAAAAAACTCAAGATATACGTAATGAAAGATACAGAAAATCTAGTGGGCACAGACTGTATGCAAAAGTTCAACGTATGGAATTCACCTATCAGCTCGTTTTGTAAGGGTGCAGCTAGAATTGAATTGAAAGAAAATGTCCAACCAGTATGTAAAAAAAGCGAAACGCGCCATTTGCTACAACAGATGAAAACAGTAAAGAGTTATACAAGGCAGTAAAGGAACTACCTGTGACCTTGCGAGAGATAAGAAAAGAAGCGAAAAAGGATGAATTTATTCAGAGGACGAAGGAAAAAATAAATAAAAACCGGTATACACCTACAGTACTCAAGAGATCATTCAAACAAGAATGGGTCTATTTCAGTAACAATATGGCTTATGAGGAACCAAATACAATAATTAACAGACTAGGAAACGTGATGACACAAAAGGCGAAAAATTTACCCACAGAAAACATATTGACCAAATACAAAAAAACTTGTTGAAGAGACAAGCTCGTCACCCGCAGAAAATGATGAGTCGATGGAGGCGATCTTTGAAGTTTTTGAGATTCAAAGACCACAAGAAGACACAGAAATTGGAAGGACTAGCAGGAAGAGAAAATTTACAGTGCTTCTAATTGTCGAATATAAGAGAAAGGAAAAGGTACTAACTCCCTATCTAAGGAGGGCGTGTTAAGGGGTATCCTCTTTTCACACAAATGGACTCATCCAGTGTATACAGATACTACTACCAGTGAATACCCGAAGAGTGAAGGAGTCGAGACGGAACGAAAGAAGAGTAGTAGTAGAGTAAGTCACACACAGAGGCTGCCGCAAGCGTCACAGTTAGCGAGCACGTAGACTCAGTAAGGAGTCATCCACGATACTTCAATACATATTAGTGCTACTAACCCGCATTCCTGGATCTACTAACCAGTATTACCAGTTTGTATTATTACGTTAATACATTCATTTTTCTTATCCATTCCTGGCGTTTGTTATTTATTGATATCGGATTTCATCCCGGAATCCACAACATCCATACTCCTGAGAGGATGCTTCCCAGATCGCTACAATCTTGACCTCTTCAAGTCTAGGGTCAACCGTTATCTTTCCTATATATTCTCATAATCAGCACATCTTACCTCCTCCTCTTAACAACCTCATTCACACTCCCGAGAGGATGCTTCCCTGATCACTACAGTCTTAACCTCTTATATAAAAGATAACGGTTGCCCCTAGACTTAGTCAACCGTTATCTTTACTACATATTTTCCTAATTAGTACTTTTTACCTCCTCCTCTTACGTTCATATAACAACCACACTCATACTCCTGAGAGGATGCTTCCCTGATCACTACAATCTTAACCTCTTCAAGTCTCTGGCCAACCGTTATCGTTCCTATATATCTACATAATCAGCACTTCTTACCTTCTCCACTTACGTTCATATAACAACCTCATTCATACTCCCGAGAGGATGCTTCCCTGATCACTACAATCTTAACCTCTTCAAGCCTGAGGTCAACCGTTATCTTTCCCATATATACTCATAATCTGCATTTCTTACTCTTACATCCATAAATTTACCTCATTCACTAACATTCTACCTTGAGTGGCTCTTGGTAAGGGCAATGAATGAACAATAGTATAATGTAATTGTGAGATATTAATTTTAAGTAGGCCTGCTTGAGTAACGATTTGTTTATTTGCAAGTCTTAAAATTAATCCCAGCAAACACAGATAACTTTTTGTCCGGTAGATTTCGTTTAGGTAAAATATGGTACGTTGTTCTGTATCTAGTCACGAATTACTACGTTTTGGTTTCTCGTAATAAATCATTTATTTCCTTCTTATCAAAAATATTTTTGTCTCTGTCGAAAGAAGCGCGTTTGAAGTGTCAAGTGCTTAAACTGTTCCGTTTGCGTAAATTGCAAGTGGAAATCGATCCAACATATAAATTCTTCCTATGGTTTGAAAATGATTTGAATTTTTTCTGTTTAACAGCATATCAACCCCTTATGGGTTTGAAGTAATAAAATATGTTATTATATTGTTCTGCTTTCACAAGTGAATACATGGTAGATGATACTCTCCTGGGTATGACGATAAACTACATCAAACAGCAATGTCTCTGATCAGAGGGGTTTCAGGAGCGTGGAACTACCTCTTAATTGCTGGTGTTCTCAGGTCCACCCTGACCCGGGTGGTAGCACCTGCTAGGATCCTAACTATGGGCAAATGACCTCATATATACTCCTGAGATGATGCCTCCCTGATCGTTACAATCTTGACGTCTTCAAGTCTAGGGTCAACCATTATCTTTTCTACATATTCTCATAATAAGCAAATACAAATGTAAAAAAATATCAAGCAGCTGGCGGTCTCCATTAATTTTACTGAAGAGCTTCGCATTAACGCAGGTGGCTTTTGTTAGTAGAATTAGCTTGTCATTCAACAGTGCTCAACTGAAATATATTTTCAAGAGCTAAATTATGTATATATATATATATATATTATATATATATTATATATTATAAATTATATATATATATATATATATATATATATATATATATATATATATATATATATATATATAATTAATAACTAAATTATATATATATAACAATTTATTCGAAAATTATAACATAAATATGTTATAAAATCACTACAAAAATAGCCATTTTGTTTCAACACTTCGGGTGTCTTATCAAGTGATGGTGTTGAATGTAGAATAAAGGGTTTTAAAAGGTTCAAATCAAACAAACAACCCTCGTTAGGGGAATCGCTGTTACATAAGATTAAATGGCGATTCAAAATACAAGTATATGAGAATTGAAAAAACTTGACAACGGACTTTTGTTATAATAATTATTTAATGCTTTGATGTTAAGGTTATACTAAAATAGAAATCATTCTAACTAATTAATATTAAATTATACTATAAAATTAAAAATTACCAATTTTAAATTTTATATTTAATCTATATTAAGTTTAAAATTATAAAATTATTTAAGGAAGAAACTGAGAAAAAATGTATGTTTTTCTATTTATTTTGTTTTTATTGAAATTAAATTGGAATAAACGTTGAGATCTAATGCTGCACTGAACTCAGTTACAACTTAGATACATTTGAAGCAAAAATATGAGCAAGGGGGGATGAAATCTTGTTAAAGACAACACATACACAATCAGATTATAATACACAAACACGCAAACATATTTAGGTATATAAACACGAAATAAAGCGACGAGACAGGAAATATGTCCACTGCCCTAAAAAAACAAAAAAAAAACGACAATATATACATACAATGAAAGGCACATATAAGCGATTATACACACATACATTGATAAAGACACGCACATATACCCACCAAGAAATATTCAAATTTGAAATTGTTATTAAACGAATTCTAACATGCTATTAAAATATAGCTTATACAGGCAAAGATATATACAAGGTAACCAAAAACGTTCTGTCCGTTTTTAAAGGAAAAAAATAAAACGCTTCACAGTATGTGTAACTTATATTTAGTCTTTGAAGTAATCGCCATCGGCATCTAGCACCTTCTTCCAACGTGTCTCCAGCTGTTCAGTGCCCTTGCGGTAGAATTCGGAGGGGGGGGTTGACGCAAAGAAATCCGTGAGGGCTTTGTGCAAGTCTACTTCATTGGTGAAGGTTTTCCCACAAAGATGATTATCCAGGGAGTGGGAGAGGTGGTAATCGGATGGCGCAAGGTCAGGTGAATAAGTTGGATGGCACAAAGTCTCCCACCCAAGTTGCTGTATGGTATCCCTGACCACTCGCGTAGCATGCGGCCTGGCGTTGTCATGGAGGAAAAGCACACCTTTGCGATTCACCAGTGCTGGCTCCCTTTGGCGCAACGCCTGTTGCACACGTTTCAATTGCTGTGACCGTTTGGCCCGTTGGTAGCAGTTCATAATGAACCACTTGACGACCTGTCCACCAGACACAAAGCATAATCTTGCGTGGGTGCATAGGCGGTCTTGCGATGTGAGGGACAGCATCCTGAGGAGACAACCAATGTCTGGAACGCTTGGGAGTTTCGTACACAACCTACTTTTCATCACTGGTAAGCACTCGATTGAATAAGGATGCGGTACGGTGGCGAGAAAGCAGCGATACGCAGGCTGCCACTCGTTGTCTCTTGTGGACCTCCAACAGCATTTGCGGAACCCACTTGCACAGTTTGTACGTCTTACCAAGGCGGTGCAGGTGAAGTCTAACTTTTTCATCTGAAACGTTGAACTGTATTGCAAGTTCCCCACACGTTAGACTACTGTCCTCTTCAATGGCCGCCTTCAGGACTCCGTCATTCAAGACCTGTGGTCGTCCACTGCGAGGCTCATCATGGAGAGACAAATCTCCAAACTTGAATTTTCGAAACCAACGCCTTGCAGTACGTTCATCCACAGCACTATCCCCAAACGCTTGACATATGCGG
>OZ038477.1:137841671-137879171 GCA_964036315.1 Acanthosepion esculentum
TCTGAAATTTTTCATGCAACAAAAACAGACTATCATTATTGTTTCGTCCGTGTATTGTTTGATATATTGGAATGTCATTTGTTTACATTTGATACGCCATGAGCAGTTATGAATTTACGTGAGAGATTCATGGAAGATTGAAGTTTATAAGCAGTAAATTCGACCTTGCCAACCGAACGATCCTTTGTGGTCAGGCTATATGACGGTTCCGTATAGGATACAGGTTCGAATCCTGTCGGAGGACGAATATTTTCTATGAAAATTTCTCGGACATTCAGGCCGGTAAATGTTATTTAATACTGTTTATTATAAACAGAGCATTTACTTAAATACTTGTTTCTATAAAAAGAACAGTACTGTATATAAAATATCTTATAATAATGTGCACTGTATGTAAAACATAAAAATATAAGAATAAAAATACAGTATAAAATATATCTGCAAATATTTAGCCGATTACAGTATAGTATAAAAATACAGTATAAAAACTATTGTAATACTGTATAATAATACAGTATATTATTGTTCTATATAAAATATAAAATAATATAATATATAAAACGTAAAAATATAAAATACAATATATTTTGATACGATTAAAAAGTATTTGCGGTACATTTGCATTTAATATCTAGTTTGAAATGCAGTGGAGAGAAGCCCATTCTTCATTTTGTAAGTGGAAACGAATGCCGGTGCGTACAACGGCCGAAACGTTGTAATAAATATGACGACAAAGGTGTGGACAATAGTCCGAATAATGTAAATAATGTACATAATACCTCATATCAGAAATATAAACAGATACTGAAAGGCCAAAACGTTGTAATAAATATCGCAACAAAGATGAGGACAATAGTCCGAATAATGTAAATAGTGTACATAATACGTCATCTCAGAAATATAGACAGATACTGAAGGGCCGAAACATTGTAATAAATATGGTGACAAAGATGAGGAGAATAGTCCGAATAATGTAAATAGTGTACATAATACCTCATCTCAGAAATATAAACAGATACTGAAAGGCCGAAACGTTGTAATAAATATGGCGACAAGATGGGGACAATAGTCCGAATAATGTAAATAGTGTACATAATACCTCAGCTCATAAATATAGACAGATACTGAAAGGCCGAAACGTTGTAATGAATATGGCGACAAAGCTGAGAACAATAGTCCGAATAATGTAAATAGTGTAAATTTTTGTTCCTATGGCGAGTTTTTCGTAAGTGGAGGTGTTCGTAAGTCAAGTTACCACTGTAATTTTTTTAAGTAAATACTCCATCTGGTTAACAGATTTTAGCTGTTAACCAGGCGCTTCTCTGTGGCTGAATAGTTAACAGCACGTCAGATCAAATGACGGTTCCCATCAGGGTTACAGGTTCGATCACTGTTAGAGATTACATGTTTTCTACGACATTTCACGAACATTCAGGCAGGTAAATCTAATTAATAACGTTTAATTAAAAAAAACGGCACTTTTACTTAAAAAATATATATCTTTAAAAAATAACGTATAAACAGAAAATATTTTAAATAATTGTCATGTTTAATCCATTTTCTTATATATATATATTTGTGAATGGTTGTACTTGTCTTGTTAATTTTATATTTACAGAGGGTGAAAAAAATATTCATACACATACAAAATTTTAATTTATTGTCTTTCCAACTAATGAATAAACATACTTTTCATATATTTAACTGTACACAGATGCAAAATAACTAAATATGCATACAAAACAGAAAAATATTTGATTTAATAGAAATAAATCCCATTTATCCATTTTAATGGGTAAGAAAAGTATTCGGACAATGCAAATTTCAGATGTTAAAAATTTTAAATTGCATTTATACTCGAAATTATTTAAGTGGAATATTCTAGAATGTTCCAATAATGTTATCAGTGGTTATTTTTAGCCTAAAAAGAACAAATAGAACATTCTGTAGTTGATATTTGTGCAAGAAGGTTATCATCATAGCAAGAGGTAAAGAACTGAACAATTCGCAAAAAAACTGACGTTAATAAATGATATTATATATATATATATATATATATATATATATATATATATATATATATATATATATATACTAAAATATTTGTATCTATAAAAATAACATATAAACAATAAATGAGGTAAAATAATTTTCGGACTTAGTCCATTTCATATCTGATGTCATTTGTTTACTTTAAGATACGCTTCGAACAGATATGAGCGCTCGAGAGAAATTATGGGAAATTTGTAGTTTAAAAGCAGTAATTCGAGATTGCTAACCGCAAGGTCTTCTCAGGCCAAATCTCGTCTTGACTGAGGAGACCTTGTGGTCGAAACCCGGGTTTCGAGGTAGGATAGCATTTAAGCCATTTCTCATATATATATATATATATATATATATATATATATATATATATATATATATATATACATATGCCGTAATTCCCCATATATAATACGATTTTTTTTCTAAAAATTAATAAATAATATTTTGGGTGCATATTATGCACAGCTTTAAAAAATCCTTAAAATTTGACATAAAATAAGAATTATCATGAAACTAAATATAATAATATTATTTTATATTTAAAACCATTTTTTTAATAACTAAGAATAGGAAACGCTGGCCATAATGAAATTGGAGAGGTACAATTTATAGGGTTTGATTACCAAACAAGGGGTGCGCATTATGCATAAGTAGAAGCATTTTCCCATACTTTCAGCACAATTATAGATGCGTGCATTATGGATGAAAGCGTATTATACATGGGGAATTACGGTACTTATATATATGAAACGTAAATCAAACAACTTTACTGCTTCCCTTTTCTGTGCTAAACAGGACGGAAAGCAGAATCGTTAAACAAGTTTAAGATACGCTTGTCTTCATTTCGCGGTAACTTTTGAGAAATCTACGGATCCGTGCCATCTCCAAAAATCATAACAAGAAAAAATGTCGATGGTTGTCAGAGAAAAAAAAAGTGGTTAAATCAACCCGCTCTTTCGTTTTACTTATTTATTAACCCCGCCAGCTTTACCTACCCCCAAATGTTCTGTCCAATATCAACCTTGACAGGGGACAATAAAGGTAAAAACGTATCTCAAAGGGACAAAAAAAATAGTTGAAGAAATCCGACCGTCGATTCAACCAAAAGAAAAGATGGAAAACAAAAGACAAATCCTCATCCTCCCATTTCTCTATTTATTATTATTATTATTAGTAGTAGTAGTAGTAGTAGTAGTAGTAGTAGTAGTATTACGATTATCATTATTATTTTCTCCAACTTTATTCTTTTTTATTAGTCTTTCGTAAAAAATAAAAAGTATCGACTTGTATTGACAAGAAAAAATACGGTCAACATGTCGCGGGGTGGCGCTTTGAATCTTTTTGCCGGCGGTATAAAAAGAACCGGGTGTTATTCATCGTGTGTTTTATGTCATGACTTCTGGCTATTCTTAACGATAAGGGGAGGGCGACAAGCAAACGTCTCGACATTCATCATCTTAAAAAAAGAGTGAGGTAAATTTATAGCAATTTCCTAGGCTTTGGTTAGGCTGGCATGAGAGAAAGAGAAGTGAGAGTTGACTTCACTAAGCAAACGAATTACCCTCTGAGACGGTCATGGCTCTCCACAATTTCCTATTATTTGTAGCTCTTAGCAATCTCTCTCTGCACTATTCGTCTTGCTCTATGTTTTGCAGTCTATTTACGCAAGCTTGTTATGCAGGCTATCCGCTTTTTATCTCTATCCCTTCAGGCGATCATGGCTCTCCACAACTTCTTATTATTCGTAGCTCTAAGTAATGTTTGATAGCTTACTATACACAAACTCGTTAGATTTCTCGTTTTTTTCTATGTTGTTCATGTCCGTCAGCGTAAAATTCTCTAAGCACGCTTTCCTCATTATCGCAAAAATGTCAATTGTCTCCTTCTGATTCTAAGTGTGAGTGACTTCTAAGTGTCCATCTTCCTTAAACATCCTAATTAATAATACTTGTTGTTACTAAATTCAGTTTACATTTGGTACAAGGCCAGATGTATGAGGCACCTAGCGAGGGTCACGTTAACTACTCAGTTGTAATTGCCAAAGAGGTTAGCTTGTTAAACATTACCCCACACCGTGGTACCTGTTACTACCTTACTAATTATTATGCTAGTTTAAGAAAGAACATATTTAAATTGACTTAAATAAAATTAAATAACGCCTTTTAAGAATCTGTCTATATTTCTGAGATGAGGTATTATGTACACTATTTACATTATTCGAACTATTGTCCTCATCTTTGTCGCCATTTTTATTACAACGTTTCGACCGTTGTACGCTCCGACCTTCTTCAGGCGATTGGAATGTCGAACTGAACACTTGATTTCGCTCACTGGGGTAGACTGTTCTAGTTCCACGTGCCATGTTTAATGGAAGTCAGATGTCAGTTATCTCCTGTTAATTCCCCTCTCCACGTCCTCCGCTGCCTTAACCAGGTATTGAACACACACTCTTTGGGTCCTGTCACAGGATTTAACTAACGCCTTTATCCACTGTGTTCAATACCTGGTTAAGGCAGTGGAGAACTTGGAGAGGGGAATTAACAGGAGATAACTGACAACTGACGTCCATTAAACATGACACGTGGAACTAGAACAGTCTACCCCAGTGAGCGAAATAAAGGGCTCAGGTCGACATTCCAACCACCTGAAGAAGGCCGGAGCGTACAACGGGCGAAACGTTGTAATAAAAATGGCGACAAAGATGAGGACACCAGTCCTAATAGTGTAAATAGTGTACATAATACCTCACCTCAGAAATATAGACAGATAATAAAGGGTTCAGTTCGATATTCCAACCACCTGAAGAGGACCGGAGCGTACAACGGCCGAAACGTTGTAATAAATATGGTGACAAAGATGAGGACAATAGTACGAATAAAGGTTGAGTTACCATATCTGCAAAACTAAGTCGCAAAGAAAAGTTTATATATATATATATATATATATATATATATATATATATATATATATACACACACACACACACATATATATATATATATATATATATATATATATACACACACACACTAAATACAATTGTTTGCGTTTAGCATTAAACAGACTGTCACCTCTGATTATTGTCTTCAATGTCCACTTTACCTATATATGTATGCATGTATTTATGTGTGTGTGCGTGCGTGCGTGCGTGCGTGCGTGTGTGTGTGTGTGTGTGTGTGTGTGTGTGTGTGTGTGTGTGTGTGTGTGAACGTGTGTAATGGCGCAACGGTGGTTGGCTCGGCTGAATAAATTAGCAAATCGTGTTTTATTTTCGACTGTGCTCACATCGTTAGGACAAGTATGAATCTAGTCCGTTAATTAAGACCAAAATAGCAGGGCAATTGGACCTTTTGAATTCTGTAAAACCGACCAGCTGAGAAAGGCTACGTTGAAGGCTTGTCAAATTTGATAGCTGGTCCCCAAACTGGTGCTATATGCATATGGATTGGCGCCAGGTTTAGCACTTCGGGCTCGTAAATATTTAAAACTGATACGGAATGAAAGAATGTTTCACATATCGCTTAAAATGGAGACAATAGGCCTCTATCCACAATCTTTATGCATTGCTTACTACCTATTATACTTAAGCTGTGATCTAAATGCTAAACTGGTTACCAATTTGAAGATAGAAATTGGCTTTATTTAAAGAGCTAATCAATTTAACTCTTCAAGCCCTCACCAAATAATCTCCCTATGACGACCGCATAAAATAGACTGGAACTGAATAGAAAAAATACAGCTGTTTTTTTTATTGAATTTTAAAGCAGTCATATCCGTTAAATAAAAACAACTAAGTTGGACAAGATCTAAGACACGTGTCGGTACACATAAATGACAAACACAGCATTTCTTATGCGGTCATTGATTTCAGTCCGAGACGGTTTCCCCAACCAGCAATGCTTTTTACACAGAAGCCAAACAAAATGGTGTGTGTCAAAAGGGCGGTTTTCCCATAACACCGCTATTATTTTAACTACCTTTACTCCTCACCACTGTTTATTGCTTTAAAAAGCGTTGGTTAAAAGATTAATAAAACCTAAACATATGAAAGTGAATTTATATATTTTTGATTCTTGAAAATTTACAACAAACATATTAAATATTATTAGATTGCTCATTTACAAAAATAATTTAATTACAAGTTTATTTACAAGTTTATTTACAAGAAAAATTTTATATTGACGACATTCTAAAATTTAATTAAAACAAATGCAATGCAATATTTATCATTTACTGATTTGTAAAGAAATAAATTAGAAAACAATTTTTTTATTCATAAATTTATAAACATTTACTAAATTATTGAAATATGTGCACCAAGTGTAAGGAAATCCTTATTATTTACTATATTATAAACTTTGAATCGATTCGCAATTCATCGATGTTTTGCCAACCATTCCAATAAATAATATAATAAATTGTGTAAATGTTGTAGAATACCGAGCACCCCTTCAGATGACCTGTCTCATAGAATTAAATAGTCTACGGCTAAGGACTTCAACAGGTGCTTAATAAGTATGATACTAAGCTGATTAATATTCAGACTGATCTTACTTCGATTGGCTATACGACATTTGACCCTCTTCTATTCCTTGTAAGTTGTCTTGTTAATTGTTTTGTAACATATTGTCCCGTGTTTCCGGATATTAGTGATAAATAAATATATTAAGCACTCTGTGTATCATTCACATCGACGATACAACAGTAAATAAACAATCTAATAAATTAAATAGTGTTTATTATTTTTATTGTTAATTCTTAAAAAAAAAGAAAATGTATAAATTCACTTTCATATATTGAGGCTTTATTAAAATTTTAATCGTCGCTTTTTAAAACAATAAATATTACCAAGGAGCAAAGGTAGTTAAAATAATAGCGGTGTCATCGGAAAAACGGCCCTTTTGACACACACCATTTTGTTTGGCTTTTTTAGTTTTTTTTGTCGGGAGACAATATTTTTTTTTATCCTTGTTCGTCTTTCTCTTCGTCTTTATATATTTTTCATATATTTATATATACTTTTAAAATTTCTGTTTTTTTTTTAAAGCACGGATAAAATCTTTACTAGGGTTCGATCCCTGGAACCAGTATGAAAAGCACAACTGCCTCAACCAGCAAGGAACCAAGTCCTGTCCACGTGTTTACCACAAGAAAGCAAATATTTTCTAATGAGGGTAAAAAAAACTGTTGATATTCAAATAAATCACGCGTTTCCAACCAGTTACATGTGGTTACATTTGTGTACGAGATTTGCATGTGTTCTTTCGGTATCATCTCATTACGTTCCGCGCCGGCCTTTCTATTTCCTTTTTGGTTACACGACGCACAGACAGGCACCCAGTAACATCACATGGAACTCATTGGTATAAGCTTTAACAGACTTTTTAGAAATAGTTTTAAATCACTCCCCCACCAACATTTACTTCTTTGTATATATATATATATATATATATATATATATATATATATATATATATATATATATATATATATATATATTGCAAACTGTCTCTCTCGCTTTATATAGCGAGAAAGAAAGAGAAAAGGAGAAATAGGTTGTTATATGTGTGTGCGCACGCGTATGTGGGATTACGTGGATTGCATTTTTCTAAAATAGTTACATTTTCGGAACAGGGACCAAGATCGGTGTTCGAACCCGTATAAAAGATCGAATGCCGATTTTCGAGGTACATACACCGTTGGGTAAATGGCGTATCGCTATCTCTGTCTCTTCATGGCTATTTACTCTCTCACCCAAAGTTCACTCTGCCTCCTATTCTTACATCTCTCTTTTTCTCAGTCTTGAAAAAGAAAATTAATTTAAAAATTTAAATTTAAAAATAAAAATTAAATTTAAATTTAAAAAAAAAATGAATTTAATTAATTAAATTTTAAAAACATCTTCACATCTTCAACGTTTCCTCTCAGTACATAACTGTAACCGAGGATATCGTTTTTATATATCCCCCTCATCCTCCTAACTCGCATACATAATTCCATCAAAAAAACATTACTTTCTTCCGATGAAGTCCTTCTAGAAAAGGAAACGCAAAATTTGTCCAATTCGGCATTCATTTGCCTAATATATATATATGTGTGTGTGCGCGCGCGTGTGTGTGTGTATGTGGCCTGACGATTGCGTTTAGTATGAAACAGACTGTCGCTTCTAAGTGTTGACTTCAATGATCACTTTTATATTTACACACGCTCTATCTCTAATATTGAGCACTTTATCCCATAAATATAGCACACTTTAAGAGTATATTTCTTCATATATATATATATATATATATATATATATATATATATATATATATATATATATATGGGGGGGGTGCTGACGATTGCATCTAGCATGAAACAGCCTGTTCCTCTATAAATATTGACTTCAATGATCACTTTTATATTTACACACGCTCTATCTCTAATATTGAGCACTTTATCCCATAAATATAGCACACTTTAAGAGTATATTCCTTCATATATATATATATATATATATATATATACATACATGGGGGGTGCTGACAGCCTCTTCCTCTATAAATGTTGACTTCAATGTTCACTTTTTTATTTACACATGCTCTATCTCTAATATTGAGCACTTTATCCCACTCAATAATCACTTAATAATCACCTCAGTCAGTAGCCTGACACCGCTATTTCTACACCTGGCGTAGATATATTCATAAGTCCAGAGTGTTATGCTCGAACATCGGTGTCAGTAGTTACTCATTTTCTTCCGACATAACAGAAAAAAAAGAAAGGAAGAAAAAAGAAAGAAAGTGAAGACTAAAGGAAGAGAAAGAAAGAAAGTTTGTGACGTACAGTGGCCGTTAATAATTAAGTATAACTTAAGACTTCAATGTTAAAATAAAATAATATTTAATTACAACCGCAAATAAATATTTAACAAGTACAAAGAAGTAAAAGTCAACCAAAGATAATTAACAATTTCAGTGAATACCTTGTTAGTAGCGCGGCTCGGTTTAACGTCCGGTAAATCCTAAATCAAAACCCAAATTATCGACGCACAATAATTCACACTAATTCGACTGGATAGTTCCATTTAATAATCACTCAATAATTACTGCAGTCAGTAGCCTCAATTCAACTAAATTTCAATAATTATATTGAGGGTCTCGGCTCTCGCTTTTGAAACATGAGAACTCTTAATGTAGCGAAGGAATCATATTTTTAAAAAAATATTATATATATATATATAGTCATCTACAGACAGTTGCTAGACAACCTATTGCTTCAAGCCGGGATCGAAACCCCAGCGATTTGGTATCAGCCAAAGATTCTACCCTTGCGCTATCCTCGTAGAGAGGAAGGGAAATTTTAACTTTTTTCTGTGCAATTCAATTCGGTTGAAAAGCAATGCGTTAATGCTTTTAAAATTATCCTTTTCTCAAGAGAGCTCAACCAGATCTTCTGGGAGCATATATATTGTCATCCACACACACACACACTGTTTCGCTGTATCACAGCTCTTCAGTCTGGGTAGACGTTCGATTACTTCAATCGAAACACGCCCGATTTGGTATCAGTCAGAGATTCTTCTGCTATCATCGCACGGCAAATTTTTATTTTTATTATAAAAGATTATAATTTATAAAAGATTTAAATGCTACGAACAGTGGAATTTTACTCTATCTGTTCTTTCTCTCATTTGTATATATATATATAAATTATATATATATATATATATATATATATATATATATATATATATATATATATATATATATATATATATATATATATTGGAGGAATCGAGACATTTCTCATACAGTCTCAGTTACGGTGGCCTGGTCATGTCTCGAGAATATCTGATGACAGGATACCCAAGATCCTAAAGTACAGCCAGTTAGATCAGGGTTACAGGAATGTAGGACGCCCATGGCTAAGATACAAAGACAAGTTGAAAAGCAACTCGTCAGCAGTCAATATACCACATAACACCCTTGAGCGCTTAGCTTTGGAGCGGGTAGAATGGAGATCAACTTGTTTTAGTGGACTCAGCAGTTTTCAATCTGCTTGTCTGAATTATCTTCAAGAAGCGAGAGCAAGGTCTAAAAGGTCAGCCAATCTAACGGTGATCTCATCTCACAATCCTCACACTTGCTCCATATGTGGCCTCATTTGTAAATCACTAGCGGGTCTTAAATGCCACTTAAGATTATCGCATAAAATTTCATAACTGAATCAACTAAGCTGTCAGATCCTCATACGTCGAAACCGATGGAGAGTCCATTATATATATATATATATATATATATATATATATATATATATATATATATATATATATATATATATATATATGTCCTCACAAGTAGCACATATCTAAGTTTCATGCACAGCGCATTGCTCAGGTGCTGATTGATAACTGACCGTTACATAAATTAGATTTAAATTAAATTAATATGTGCATACTTGTATTTTAATTATAATTACATTTTTGTAATTGGAGTTATATGAATTGTGTGGATGTAGGGTTTTTGCATATGTTTATATGTGTTTATAGCATCTGTCTATATTTCTGAGATGAGGTATTATATACACTATTTACATTATTCGGACTATTGTCCTCATCTTTGTCATCATTTTTGCTTACCCCTTAAATAATATGGACAGCTCCACTATCATCATAGCCCGGTATATATATTTAAATTTAAATTATCTTAAAGACAATTATCAATCATTACTAGAATATTACATCGTACATAAAACTAGTTTTGCTATCGGTGAGGATAAAAGTGTATATTTATAATTAACTAGCTTAAAAACCGCAATCTGGTCATCTGTTAGCGAAGATTTCTCTTTTGCGTGGCATACTGTTGCCGTATGCAATAGACAAAAATAAACTACAGAAGAACTCAAAATTGATTGCTGCATTTAAGTATTACATTAATATTTAAGCTTTCCTTTTAAAAGTTCAACGATAAGTCTTCTGCCGTTACTTAATTTAAAGACAGTTTGATGTACGTAGGTCCTTCCTTATTTTCCGTACAAACAATTATTTTTATTTCATGTGAGACTTTTCGCTGGATTTCGCAATTAATTTCAATTATTCCCAAATTTATTTCCAAGTTAGAAAAATTGTTATTGTAAAAAGAAAATGCGTCTCAATATATCGCCGAAAACAATGAAAACTTGATAATCTAAAATTTCAAGATTGTGGGTCCAGATCCAGCCTGGAATGTTTTTTATTTATTGTTATGGGTCCTTACCTATAACTACAGAATGAACTCTTCCTAACACTATGTATACTAAGCCCCTCAAGAGAGAGAGACGTATCGAGTCGAGTCGATAGTAGTTCACTCCAAACCAGACTGACAGTCATACTAACACCTTACACATCTTGTATTATTATTCGGTGTATTTCGTTATTTCTACTCTTGTGTTCGTGTTGTTCTTCCTTGGTCCTAACCTGGACCATAACATTTACTCACAGAGTAGGCCTGATTTCAAAAATGGTATGATGGGCTATGGCCTCTGGAAGTAAAAAAAAGTTGAAAAAGTGTGACACACTGACATTCGTATTTATTTATATAGATGTATAAATTGTGTTTGTTTTTCTACATCGAACCCTGTTTTATTAACACCAGCACTCGATATATACTGAGGAAAAACACGTATTCATACACATACAAATTTTAAATTTATTATATTTCCAACTAATGAATAAACATACTTTTCATATAATTAACTCTACACAGATGCATAATAGCTAGACATACGTAGAAAACAGAATTTAATTTAATTTTGAAATATTTCAAAGTATTTTGAAGTTTATTTGAAATGTTAAATTTAATCTATTAAAAGTTTAATTTGTTAAATTTATATTTAAATTTAATTTATGAAATATTAAATTTATGAAATGTTAAATTTAATCTATGAGCCTGAAAGTAAAACTTAACTGAACGTGGCCTGACATTTGGCCGACAGACATTTGGCCGACAGACATTTGGCCGACGGACATTTGGCCGACGGACATTTCACCGAAAAAGTACAAGTAAAACTCGTCACAAGCAATACTTTAAGTATGTTAATTAGCAGTATTATAAGGTAGAATGGGACTAATAATTACCATTGAATTTCAAGTGATTAAATTAATAAATCTAAATTTAATGTTAAAAGTTTTCTTATTTGAATATTTGTTTATTGAAATTAGTATTTTTTAAAATATTTGAGCGTATTTGGGTAAAAAGTAGCACCTAATTATTTAAATTCGTATTTAACAGTAAGATAAAAACTAGTTCATCCCTTTAAAATAATGATCATTAAAAGTGAAATTGAAAGATCTTTCTTATCGTAAAAGCTTAAGATTTTTGCTGTAGTAAAATGGACTTTTTCTCCAAATACTTATCATCTTACAGTAATATCTGAAGTAAAACATAATATATACAGAATAGATTTTTTAAAAAAGCCTGTCAAAAACAAAAAAAAACGAAAAATTATAAATTAATCCAGTAAATAAATAAAAATATATATAGAACATTACGATAAAGAGTGTGACAGACACATGTAAGTACGCCATTACATTTTCGGCTAAATGTCCATTTGGTTAAAAGTCCGTCGGCTAAATGTCCGAGTACTTAACTGAAAGCTTCAAGAAAGATTTTTCATTTTTTTAAATTAATTTTAAATATTCGGTATCGCTTTTATTTCAAGGTGCCAATACATTCAGCAATTATTAAAAAGAATAAATATTTTATGTGTTTTAAGTTTATTGGTCGTTTTTAGCATACCAAAATATCATTACGCAAATGCGGCTGTCGTTGATCTATAAAATAGCCAAATTTTGTATTTTGTACAAGCTTTCGACTCGCATGACTCATCATCAGGGATCTGAGTAAGAAAACCGAAGGAAAGTAAAATAAGTGTATTTTCAGCAGCGCATATGTATATATATATATTTTTGTTTGAAAGCTAAATCTAATGCAACAGAACACACGTCATGTGTCAGCAACGTGTATATATATATATATATATATATATATATATATATATATATATATAACATATATATATATAATATATATATATAACATATATATATATACATTACATATATATATATAACATATATATATATATATATAACATATATATATATATGTATAACATATATATATATAACATATATATATATAACATATATATATATATATATATATGTCATATATATATATATGTTATACATATATATATATATATATATATATATATATATGCGTGTGTGTGTCTGAATAATGAATGCGCCATCAGACATTTCTATTCTGACTAAAATTTAATTTTTATTACAAAATATCTATCTCGCTCTCTTCATGTCTTTGTCACCCTGTGCATCGCTCTCTCTCATATACTTTCTCTCTATCTCTCTCTCTCTTTACGTCACTCTCTCCTGCACTCTCCTCCTTTATATCTTTCACTCAATCTCTTTCTCTCTCACTCACTCTTTCTATCTCTTTCTCCCTCTATTTTATTTCTCTCTCTCTTTATCTCACTCACTCACTCACTGTTTCTTTCTTCATCTTTCTCCCTTTCTCACTTTCTCTCTCAATTTTTCACACTCTCTCGATATATTTCTCTTTCTCTTTTTTCTTTCCTTAGCTAATGTTATTTATATCAACCAATCTATCTGTAACTGCCTCCCTCAGTCTTTCACTCTATCTCAATATCTATCTTTCTTTAACTTCTCCACATCTTTCTCTCGGTGTGGCTTTCTGCCTATCTTTCTCTCTAGCGCCATCATTTATCGTCATAGCAGACACAAAATCGCTAATGAAAAACACGTACAATTCTAGGAATGCCCTTGACGTCTTCGTATCAAACAGAATTCTTATTTACCCATCATCCATTTGGCGGATAAATTATGTTGCGTAAACGTCATCTGCTCCCCCCCCCCGATCTAAACGAAGAAAGAAAGAAATTCTGCCTTCAATTCATATCGTTTCTTGCTCTGCGTTTTTCAAACAGCTTACTCAGCAAAAAAAACGTTAAAAAAGAATATGGCGTGATATGAAAAGCAGAAGATGTCCGCACCCCCGAAAAAAAACCAAAGATGTTGTGTTTCTCTGAACGATCTCGTACTGTGGTAAGAAAAAACAAGTAACATTTTTTAATCACTAAAATGTAGATACAATTCTTATTTGAATGTTTTGAAGTGGTCGTCTATTGTAACGACAAAAGTTCCCCTTATCTGTGGTTTCCCTTTCTGTGTCTTCTGTTACCTGCGACCAACAAAATAAAATTACCGTATTTTTCGGCTTACAAGACGCTGCGGCTTGGAAGACGCACCCTAATATTGGAAATAAATTCCCTTTTTTTTACATTAAACGTTTCACCCCAGGCAAGGCGGCAAGCCACTAGCACGCAAGGGGTTACAGAGAATTAGAGTGAGACCAAATAGGAGTGATAGAGGAAAGGATGAAGAGAAGGATAGGGGGATAGATCAGGGCATCAGGAGACGTCGATTGACATTACATTTGAATAGTTGGAGATTATAGCTATCATGGAAACAGGAATAAGGACGGGAGTTCCACAGGCGAGATATGAAGCTATTGGAGTAGAAGAGATGGCTACATTTAACAGTTTCGACAGTGAAATGGTGTGAGCGAGATGCCAGATTGTCTATATTTCTGAGATGAGGTATTGTAATTATTTACACTATTTACATTGTTCGACCTGTTGTCCTCATCTTGGTTGCCATATTCACAAGGTTTCGGCTGCTGTACGCTCCGGTCTTCAAGTAATTGGAATTTCGAACTGAACCCTTTATTTTTCCACCTGGGTTCTAGTTCCGCATGCCGTGCCTCTTCCGGATGTGTCAGTTATCTCCCTTTAACTCGACTCTCCAAGTTTTTGTTCACCACTTCAGCAGCCACAACTCGCAACTCAAGTCACTGGATCCAACCAACGCTTTTATCCACTGGGTCATGTGTCGTTCGGCGCATGAATTATTCGGACCTATAAGCATAATGCCACCGTAACTATTTTTTAAAATAGCTCATATTGCAATTTTGGTGTTATTATTACTTTTCTCTAGCACTCCTTATTCTCATAGTGTATTCATTTCTATGCTTGGCCGGCTTAGGAGATTTTCATGGCCTAGCATATGTGTTGATTCATCACCTGATGAGGACCAGAGCGTACAACGGCCAAAGCATCGTGAATATGGTAATAAAGATGAGGAAAACAGTCCGAACAGTATAAATAATGTATATATTTGGCTATATAGTCTCTGAAATTATAATATTAGCCCTTTCTATATAAGAGTAGCCACGGGTGATAAGTTATACCAATTTTAGTATTTGCCATATTATTAATTAAAAAATCCGCAATCGTTTGCTTAGGGAGATTCATATTTATTGAAATAACATACAATATGGACGCCTCCTTTTTGTGCACTTAGTTTCATTTCTTTCTAGGTATTTCTTTCAAAATAATAATCTTGCTTTTTATTAAACATACTTGTTTCGCGTTCAGCAAACCATCATTCATCTATATACTTATTTGCCATCAAGTCATGTTACACGATTTTCCTGACATACAAAGTACTTGGGACAATGACACACAGCCTCCTCACCTATAAAGTAATTGCCAAACAGCCAAGATATTTGTTTGTTTTTTTTAGTTCTAATATAGTGTAATGAATTGTAGATGTCGTGTTATGTATGCGCAAATTTATTTAATAATGTTTATGTTTCACACGCATAATATTTGGAATATAATATGCAAGTGTTTGTTTATATACGCAGGTTGATATAAGAATGTGTATCGAAAACAAATACTGAATTTCCTATTAAAAATGGCGTGCAAACATAAAAAACCACCCCAGCTCATGAAACCCTTGTCTAATTTTAATGTAATTTAGTACTGCACTCGGCGGGGGTTCATGGTCGAATATACTCATAAATTGGTTGGGGTATTATGTATCGTTTAAGCTGTATCTTGTGAACAAACACAGATACATAGTGGATTAGAGTTTTTGTATTGTATAGATAGCTATATTGTCATAATTGTTCTACTTAATAATTAGTTTTTGTACCTAATAAGATCTACGCTAATGATATATTAGAGTCTATTGTTATAATTGTTCTATTTGATTATTAGTTATTGTTGTTAATCTTTTATTGTGCCTAATAAGATCTCCGGTAAGAACGAATCTTCTGTCATTACTTTTATTACATTATATTGTTATTATTGTTCTATTTTATTATTGTTGTTGTTAATCCCTTAATGAACCTAATAAGATTTACAGTAACAACGAATCATCTATCCATCACGTAACTTTTATTACAGTCTAATGTTAGGATTGTTCTATTTTATTGTTAGTTATTGTTGTTAATCTCTTATTGTGTCTAATAAAATCTAAGGTAATAACGAATCTTCTCGTCGTGATATATTAGTGTATATTGTTATAATTGTTCTTTATTGTTGTTAATCTCTTATTGTGACTAATAATATCGACGGTATTATCGAATCTTCTATCCGTCAGGTAACTTTTATTAAAGTATATTAGATACCCCAAAGAGATCGTTAAAAATCAGCATACCGTGATGAAAACATGCTCTAAACGTAATGAAAACATCGTTTTATCATCAAAATCTTTGTTGTCATTATTAAGAGGAAGGATCAAACTATTTTTTGGTTGTTTAATTAAATTTGTTACTCCTTTTTAGAAGATTCGAAATTTTGATTAAATAATTTGTTTTTTCTTGAGTTAGCGGTTTATCCACATTCTATGATTTCTACATGAATTATCTAAGATATTTATCCACATTCTATCAATTCTACATAGATTATCTAAGATATTTATCAACATTCTATCAATTCTACATGGATTATCTAAGAAATGTATCCACATTACTATCATTTCCTACATGGATTATCTAAAATATTTATCCACATTACTATAATTTCTGCATGGATTATCTCGGATATTTATCCACATTCTACCATTTCTGCATGGATTATTCTAAGAATTTTTTGTCAAAATTCTATCATTAACTAAGATATTTATCCACATTTCTATAATTTATACATGAATTATCTCGGATCTTTATCAACACAGCTATAATTCCTCTATGTGTAATCTGGGATCTTCATCCCCATTACAATAATTTCTACTTGAATTATCTTGGATCAAGGGACTTGGCATTTTAAAAAAGAACACGCGATAAGTTCATGTAGGCACCGGAGATCCTTTTTCAGACAGCATTTGTGCAGTACTCGTTCATAAGCCAGTCTGTCCAGTTAGACACTGAATGTGCCTTTTTGATTCTGAATAACTCTAGCTGAACAAACCTATTTTTAAGTAACAATTCTTCCATAGCCGTTATACATGAGGGTAGGTAACTGCGGAATGGTGTTTTCTACTTTTCCTGCCAACCGACTACATTTCTCCTCTACGATGGCGATTGCTGTGAGAACAACTTTTCGCCAGGCATAGTGATTCGTCGCTATCTCTCCTCCTCCAAATTGCACACCCTAATATCATCGGTCTTCATTAGTAGATGCCACTTTATGGTATCAGTAGTCCTGGGTATTACGATAAACTACATCCGGCAGCAAATTCCTCCAATCGGGCCATTGGAAATTTTGAGGAGCGTGAAACCACCTCTTAAATGTTATTGTTCCCAGGTCCACCCTGAACCGGGGTAGTAGCACCTTTTATGGTCCCATCTATGGCCAAATAGCGAACCCTTAAACAAAACACTATGAAAGTATAAAGGTACATTTTTAATGGTAAAATACCAGCAATAAATATATATATATATATTTATATTAAAAAAATGACCAACAATACATTTTATAGCAAAATTACCAACATTTACCAGAAATACTTTTTGAAAAAAATAAAAATCTTGTCGGCATTAAATAACCCATTGAGGTTGATAAGCCGTAAAATAAAACAAAACAAAGTTAGGATAGCTGTGCTTCGTCCCAGGTGATTCCAGCTCCGGGGCAGAACTTACACTGTCGTGGTGTGTTCTCATGCAGTCATAGCAAAGGCCGCGGGGAAATTAGCAACTTTTTGCTGCTTCTACCTAAGTCGACGCCTGAGCCAGTGCCACGTTTGCCGTCGCGGGGTGTGGAGAGGCAAATAAATACAAACATCTGAGTTTCTAGATGCCTTCAATTGATTAATGATAATTTCTAGTGACGTTTACAGGTTCAAACGTTTAACGAATAAACATTAATGATTAACGCATAGATAGTTTTTTGTAATGTTTTGCTTTCTGCAAATAAAACGTTAAGCTTTTTATTTATTTATATTGTAAAAAGAAAAACGTCAGAGTGATTAGAAAACTCCTGCCAAGTTCTAGTTTTGTATAAATCTTCCACATCTAAGAGAAATTTATTTCTATTTCAGCTCTGTGAAATATATGTTAGAGAGTGCTGAAAATTTCTCGGTCTAACCTACTACGAAAAAGCTGACGAAATGTTCAAATATATTTTCTTTTGAAAGGGTTTCTTGGTCGGGGCATGAACATTTCCCGTAGATTTCTAGAGTCAATCATTTTTATTTTATTTTTTTATATTTTTGCAAGAATAGGTATTTCTTGTTTTGTTTTTGTTTTTGCGGAGTGGGTATTACCATCTTCTCTAACGACGTATTTAACTAAGAGGTTTTCTAGCTCTAATGAATATTTATTTATATTTCTAAAGAACTTGTCATTCTCTCATTAATTTTAGATAGTTTTATTAATATAATTTTTCTTTGCTTTATTTCTTTTTCGTTTCGATTTTTTTCTTTTTCTTATTCATTCTTCATATTCCTTACATGTATTCCGGGTGTAACATGAAAATTGTCCAAATCTTGTTACAGCATAACTGTCCAATCCACAAAATGTTTAATATCTAAAAAAAAAAAAACTAAACTAACTGAGTTTCTTTTTTACAGGTTTTTACATAAGACGTTTAGTCATCTTGATACCATTTGTCGTAAGAATCACTGAAAAACCCTTTGAGTTATTCAGCTTGAAAGAGAATAGGTTAAAATCGTTTTATGTCAGCCCCACTGTCTTCCCAGCTGAACAAGTGTGAGAGGAAAGAGATGATTCTGGCCTTCAGTAATGGTACCAACATTCATACTCTGTCTTCCATCTTCAAAGTCCATTCAAGAACCATCAAGAGAACGGTGAATAAGTTTTAAAAAAAGAGGGAACGGTAGGGAGGAAAACTGGATCACGGCAGGAAGAGGGATCCTCATTTCAACTTAGAGCTAAAGAGATAAATTAGAAAAGATCCAACTCAATTCATAAGACGTTTGGCACGCGAGAAAGGAGTTTCAGCTATCATAGACAAAAGAGCAGTGAAAAAAGTCTTGAAAATGAAATCGTACGTTAAACGTGTGAGGCAACATGTTACTACAGGAGAGAAAGTTAAAAGATTAGAGAGGGCAAACATCATATTAAATAAGTTGAAAAGTGATCCTGAAATATATATATATATATATATATATATATATATATATATATATATATATATATATATTTGAATTTTATTTCAATCCTTCATGAGTTTCCGATCTTTAGCTAGTTTCGTTTATGATCGATTTCATCACGATTATTCTGTTATGCATGGAGAGTAATTATACATCCTTATTTTTCAAAGTAGAGTCCAATAGTGTTATAAAAATCTCGTTAAGATATCTTTAATCATCTCCAGTAAGATATCTTTAATTATCTCTAAGATACCACACTTCAGAGCTTAATCTAACAATTGGACATTTTTGCTGTTACACCCGGTATAAATAGATATATCGTCGTCGTCGTCGGCTCCCAGTCGTGTCCCAGTATCGGGTTCTGTCATGAGTCCTATCTTCGCGATTGATGTTTATGTTTGACATGGCTTGCGAGGCCCAGTCGATGGTGGAATAGTCGCGGACAATGCTCACATGGGAGGGGAGTGGAAGGACGGGGTCGTTCACATCGCTCTCTCCTCCTTCGTCGTCTTGCCTCTTCATTCTCCCCCCCTCTTTTCCTCGAAGTACGCGATGCCATCGCGTATTGATCTCCTCCACGTTATTCGGTCCCTGGTCACGAGGACGAGCTAATGTTGGTAAGTGTCAGGGTGAGCTTTAGTTGGTCTTTGTAGCGCATTTTGGGTGCTCCTCGTGGTCTAGTCTCGATGGCCAGCTCGCCATATAGGATTTTCTTGGGGAGCCTGGAAGGGTCCATCCTGTGGACGTGTCCTGCCCAGCAGAGGCGGTGATGGATGATGGTGGCTTCGACGCCGCTCACTCAGACTCTGTTCAGCACTTCTGTGTTGGTAGTGTAGCTCTCCCAAGAGATGTTGAGGATTTGCCTTAGTTTCAGTTGCTGGAAGCGTTCTAGTATTTTTACCTCGCTTGTATATAGGGTCCATGTTTCGCAAGCGTATAAAAGTGTGGAGAAGTGGAGAATATATATATATATATATATATATATATATATATATATATATATATATATATATATATATATGAAGAAATATAGTTTTAACGTGTGCTATATTTATGGGATAAAGTGTTCAATATCAGAGATAGAGCGTATGTAAATATAAATATAAAAGTGAACATTGAAGTCAACACTCAGAGGTTGCTGTTTCTTGCTGGAAGCAATCATCAGGCGGCCTGACGATTGCGTCCTACATGAAACAGCCTGTCGCCTCTGTGTGTTGACTTCAATGTTCACTTATATCTATCTATATATATATATATATATATATATATATATATATATATATATATAGTAAGTTACACCCGTTACATATACATATTTCTCGCTTGTGGATGAATTCATTGTTTCTTTTTTCACTTCTCTTCCCTGTGAGATTTATTTTCATCTACTCTGCTACTTCTTATTCTTTACTGTGCCCTCTGTGGCTTCTTTACCCCTATCAACTCATCTCAATACTCTGAGATGTCTTTCTGCATTCTGCTACACCAAATTTACGTCTCACAGTCCGCTTCTTCGCATCTTAGGCATCCAAGAGTTCTTCTTTACTCTGAGATTTCGCTTTTTCAACGTTCTGCGATATTCTCGTTTCTCGTCACTTCTGAGATTGCCTTTTCTTTCAGAGATTTCTTCCCCACCTTCTATATTTTGACATCTCTTTCTCTACTCTCTGTCCGATGAAATGCTTGTTTCTCGTCAGTTCTAAGATTATGTACTTTCTCAGAGATTTCTTCATTCCCTCTATAATTCGAGATTTCTTGCTCTACTCTTAGATTTCTTTATTTTCACCGTTCTATGAGATTCTTGTTACTCGTCACCTCTAGGTTTTCCTTTTCTCCAACAGATTCCTTCCTCCTCTCTATATTTTGCCATTTCTTTTTCAACTCTCTTAGATTTTGTTCACTAAGACTCTCTTTCATCTCTCTACGATTTCCTTCTCTCTCCTGCTCCCTCAGAGTTCATCTTTTATTTCTCTCTGTAAGATTACCTCTTCTACACTGGCCTTGAGATTTCTTTCACTCTTTTTCTCTCTGGGTCTCCTTTCTTTCCTCTCCTCTCTAAAATTCCTTTTTTCTTCTCTACATTCTGATATGTTACCCTCACTCTTCACTTCATTCGTCTCTCTCAGTTTTGTCTCCTTAGAATGTAGTTTTCTGCACGGCTCTTTTATTTAAATAATTACGTGAAGGTAAATATCAAACATTCTTCTCGGATCTCTTCCTGATTCAGTGTCAATTCATGTTGTGATCAATAGTAATTTCTTTTTATTAAAACAAGACTGAAATGTTAACACGTGAAATGAAGCTAAATAAAAGAAAGATCGATGAAAAAAATTGAAGGTAGAAAATAAAGTACATATATATATTTTTTTTGTCATCCACAGACAGACTGTTTCGCTGTTTCACAGCTCATCAGTGTGGCTAGACGTCCGGTTGCCTCGAAACCCGACTGAATTGGCGTCAGTCGGAACTTCTACCACTAAGCCGTCGGCTCACGGCAGGGATGAAGGTGAATTTTAGCGTGTTTATTTTTAGATTTAGATAAACACACAGTGACTGACAGTGACTCAATTCTGCCGAAGAGTCATATTATGGTTATAAGTATGGTGACCATACTTATAAACACGCGCAAACCACAAGATAGCTTATTCCCAAATTCTCGCTTGACGATGAAGCGAGACCAGACACCTTAATTCAACTTAACTACAGGCTAAGAGGCACAATTTATGGAGATATTCGGAATATGGAAAATAACGGTCAACTCTAAATTTAAACAGGTTACGATTGTAATGAATGGTAAGCATCCACTTGGGAGTCGATTCCACAAAGCAGAGGTTCGTGGGAAAAATCTGCTTAATTGGAACTTGCATTTTACCAATGAAATTCGGATGTAATGAAGGTGATTTGCTACAATGGGCCTGGTATGTCGAGTTAGAACTGGTATAACTAAGGATTCTATAATATCTCTTACAATACAATAACTATATTCGCTTAACTGACATGAGTAAATACGATTAGTAATCGCTAAAAAGGGGCGTAAGGAAAAGATGTGTCTCCTCACCAGACTTATTCAACCTATACAGCGAGGCAATTCTGAGAGAATTAGAAACCCTACCGGGATTTAGCATTGGCGGCCACAATCTTACCAACTTAATTCACGCAGATGACACCGTACTGATAGCAGAAACGGAAAAGAAACTACAAAACTTCCTACAGAAGGTAGCGGCAGAGAGTGAGAAGAAGGGACTAAGCATAAACTACAAGAAGACAGAATGCATGGTCATCAGTAAAAGGATGAGCCTGAAATGTAATTTTCAGGTCGGAGACCCTAAACTCAAGCAGGTGCAGAAGTTTAAATATCTGGGAAGTGTTTTGACAGAGGACGGCAAGTGCGACGCTGAGATCCGTAGACGTACTGGGATGGCCAAAGACGCGTTCCAAAAGCTAGGCAGAGTATTACGAGACAGGAGGATTTCATTGGTAACAAAGAAAAGGGTTACGTGATATCTGTCCTCCTTTACGGCAGCGAATGTTGAATGGTCTCAAAGATGAAGAGACCGAGGCAACGGAGATATGGTTCTACAGAAGGATACCGAGGATATCATGGACCGAGCGTGTGAGCAACGATGAGGTTTTGGAGAGGATGCAAACAAGGAAGAAGCTTATACTTAACATCAGGAAGATGCAGCTGAAATTTCTGAGACACGTAATGAGAAAGGAGGGCGTGGAGAATCTGATACTCACAGGTCGAACAGAGAGAAAGAGAGACAAGGGAAAGCAACGCATGACATATGTGGCGGGCTTAAGCAAGTGGATGACAGAACGCATCCTGGGGGAGGTGGCAGAAAGACTAAACTTATTGAGAGCTACAAGGGATAGGGGTAAGTGGAGAGCCATGATCGCCTACGTCCTGAAGGGACACGGCACATAAAAGGAAAGAAGGGAAAGAGAGACTAGGGAAAGCAACGCATGACATACATAGCAGGCTTAAGCAAGTGGATGACAGAACAGGGCCTCGAGGAAGTAGCAAAGGGATAAAACTTATTGAGAGCTACAAAGGATAGGGAGAAGTGGAGAGCCATGATCGCCTACGTCCTGAAGGGACACGGCACATAAACAGAGAGAAAGAATCGCTGGAGTGATATATTGTCGGCTATGTATACTATATAAATCATATCCATTGTCTTAAACAAATGAAACTCATCAATTTAAAGTGTGCCTATCAGTCTGACATCGTCATTTCAGTCTTCTCCATCGAAGTTAACTGCAAGAAACATATACACATACATGATAAAACTGTATCGATATTTTCGCACTTAATTTTCAAACCTACATCCACATGAAATATATTATTATTTGACCAATACGCAATGGCCCAACAATTGTTGGCATTTTTGCTACAACAAAAAACCTCGTACTATTGCTATAACACTTGGTCACTACAGCTACAAATGACGCCTTGCACAGCTTTAGTAAACTGAAAATGTAAACTATTTAGTAATTTGCAGGAGAAACAGCAGTCACGTAGGTAAAAGAAACGTGTTTTTGTATCTGTCTATATTTCTGAGATGAGGGATTATGTACACTATTTACATTATTCGGACTATTGTCTTCATCTTTGTCGCCATATTTATTACAACGTTTCGGCCTTTCAGTATCTGTCTATATTTCTCAGATGAGGTATTATGTACACTATTTACATTATTCGGACTATTGTCCTCATATTTGTCGCCATATTTATTACGACGTTTCGGCCTTTCAGTATCTGTCTATATTTCTGAGATGAGGTATTATGTACACTATTTACTTATTCGGACTATTGTCGTCATCTTTGTCGCCTTATTTATTACGACGTTTCGGCCTTTTCAGTATCTGTCTATATTTCTGAGATGAGGTATTATGTACACTATTTACATTATTCGGACTATTGTCCTCATCTTTGTCGCCTTATTTATTACGACGTTTCGGCCTTTCAGTATCTGTCTATATTTATGAGATGACGTATTATGTATAATATTTACATTATTCGGACTATTGTCCTCATCTTTGTCGCCATGTTTATCACAACGTTTCGGCCGTTGTACGCCCCGGCCTTCTTCAGGTGGTTGGAATGTCGAACTGAACACTTTATTTCGCTCACTGGGGTAGACTGTTCTAGTTCCACGTGCCATGTTTAATGGATATCAGTTATCAGTTATCTCCTGTTAATTTCCCTCTGAAAGTTCTCCACTGCCTTAACCGGGTATTGTACTCACATTCTTTGGGTCCTGTCACTGGATCTAACCAACGCCTTTATCCACTGTACCATGTGTCCTTGACACGTGGTACTAGAACAGTCTACCCCAGTGAGCGAAATAAAGTGTTCAGTTCGACATCCAACCACCTGAAGAAGGCCGGAGCGTACAACGGCCGAAACGTTGTGATAAACAGGGCGACAAAGATGAGGACAATAGTCCGAATAATGGAAATAGTGTACATAATACCTCACCTCAGAAATATAGACAGATATTGAAAGGCCGAAATATCGTAATAAATATGGCGACAAAGATGAGGACAATAGTCCGAATAATGGAAATAGTGTTTTTGTATGTATTTAATTTAACTTCACCTCCATTTGCACAAAAAAATGAACACAACCATATATACACTTGGAATATCTTAATCAATTTTATGGGGCGACGTATACATGAGGAATGTCATGAATTAATGATATCTTAGTAAATTTTAAAGGGCGACTTATACACGAGGCACATCAGGAATCTAAGGAGCAACCTATACATAAGGAATATCATGAATTAAGGATATGTTAGTCAACTTTAAGGCGCGACTTATGCACGAGGCACATAGGGAATTCATGGGATAGCCTATACAAAAGGAATGTCCACAAATTAAAAATCTTTTAGCCAATTTTAAGTGGCGATTTATTCACGAGGAAAATCAGGAATTCAAGAGGCAACCTATACACAAGAAATATCATGAATTAATGATCTCTTAGTAAATTTTAAGGGGCGACTTATACATGAGGCACATCAGGAATTCCAAAGGGAAACTATACACGAAGCATATTATGAAGTTAGGCCAAATTTGACTTATACACGAGACACATTAGGAATTCAAGGACCGACCTATACACAAGGCATACCAAAATTTAATATCTTTACTGGAAGCATATCATGAAATGTGAGTTCTTGACTAAAATGATTAGTCGATTCATAGATGCAGTATATCAGGAATTAAAAATCTCTTGACCAAAAGCACAGGTCAACTTATACACGAGTTACATCATGAATTAAGGATCTCAAACCAAAATCCAAAAAGATAATGTTTTCCGACAAAGATGAATTGAGCTGTGTGTGGGATAAATAGTGAATGTTTACGGCAGTTTTTGAATAATCTGACGTGGCCTGCCATAAAAAAAACTGACACGCTATTTTCATTTAATAAAAAGGAAGGAGGGCTAAATGAATTCATGAAAAAAGTACTCGGTGAAAGCCAGCCTCTCTTCACATTAAAGAAAAGCCTAACATCCTATTTTTTTCAGTTTGTCCTAATCATTAAATACAAAGGAAAGACAGCAATAACTTTGAAAGAAGAAAAACCCGACCACTCCGACACATGGTATACACCTATGGCTCTTTCAATAAATCTTGATTGAATCAATTAAATCCTGTGTAAGGTAGGTAAAAATGTAAGAATAACAAGAAACTTTGGAATGAAAGCAGAATCAACAAAAACGGAAAATTACTTTTTACTCGCAATAAAAATTCTAATTACGTCTTTAACACAAGAGTTGTCGAGAGTTGAAATTCACATCAACGTGACTCACGTTTATGCATTGAGGTTCGTCGGGTGGAACAGAAAAGGAAGACACTTTTAAAAATAGTTTCAAGATGAAGAAGGCCTATCGATTCGCTGCCAGTAATTTTCTTTCGCCTTAAAACGTTGTTCTTGATCTCAGAGGTTATATGCGATAAAAATCGTTCCAAAATTAGAATTGTAATGAAAAGGATTTTACATGACAACGGTAATAACTACAATTTATTCCCGATCTAAAAAATGTTCATCTTTATTTAAAGGTTAGAAGATTTGATCTTCTGGTTTGGAGGGGCGATTTATTTGAGTATCACATTTACCGAAAAGACTTCATATTTTATATTCTCTAAGACTGATTCAGATTTGTCTATGTTTCTGAGATGAGGTGTTATGTACACTATTTATATTATTCGGACTATTGTCCTCATCTTTGTCGCCATATTTATTACAACGTTTCGGCCGTTGTACGCTCCGGCCTTCTTCAGGTGGTTGGAATGTCCAACTGAACACTTTATTTCGCTCACTGGGTAGACTGATCTAGTTCCACGTGCCATGTTTAATGGATGTTAGTTTTCAGTTATCCCCATGTCCTCCACTGGCTTAACCAGGTATTGAACTCACACTCTTTGGGTACTGTAACTTTCCACGTGTCATGTCTAATGGATGTCCTCAAGGACACATAGCACAGTGTATAAAGGCGTTAGTTAAATCCAGTGACAGGACCCAAAGAGAGTGAGTTCACGGCGTTTTGGATGATGATCTCGATAGAGTCAAAAAGTGTCTACAAGGCTACGTAGATGATGATCCAGTCTTGATGAGTCCAAAATTGTCTACGTGGCTTTGTGGATGATGATCCAGACTCGATAGTGTCTAGAATTGTCTACACGGCTTCGTAGATCCTGAACCAGTCTTATTGAGTCCAAAATTGTCAACACGGCCTTGTGGATGCTGATCAAGTCTTGATGCGTCCAAATGTGTCTACGCGGTTTTGTGGATGATGATCTGGACTCGATAGAGTCCAAAATAGTCTACCCGGCCTCGTGGATGCTCATCCAGTCTTGCTGAGTCCAAAATTGTCTACACGCCCTTCTGGAAGCTGATCCAGTCTTGATGAGTCCAAAATTGTCTACACGGCCTTGTGGATGCTGATCCAGTCTTGATGAGTCAAACATTGTCTACACGGCCTTGTGGATAATGATCGTCTCGATAGACTCTAAAATTGTCTACGCGTCCTTCTGGATGATGATCCAGTCTCGATAGAGTCCAAAATAGTCTACACGGTCTTGTGGATGCTGATCCAGTCTTGATCAGGCCCAAATTGTCTACCAGGCTTTGTGTGTGACGATCGGTACTGGATAGAGCCAAAATAGTCTACACAGCCTCGTGGATGGTTAGCCAGTCTTGCTAAGTCCAAAATTGTCTACACGGACTTCTGGAAGCTGATCCAGTCTTGATGAATCCAACATTGTCTATACGGTCTTGTGGATGCTGATCCAGTCTTGATGAGTCCAAAATTGTCTACGTGGCTTCGTGGATGATGATCTGGATTCGATAGTGTCCAAAATTGTCTACACGGCCTCGGAGATGCTGAACCAGTCTTATTGAGCCCAAAATTGTCTACACGGCCTTCTGGATGCTGATCCAGTCTTGATGAGTCCAAAATTGTCTACACGGACTTGTGGGTGCTGATCCAGTCTTGATGAGTCCAACATTGTCTACACGGCCTTGCAGATGAGGATCGCCTCGATAGATACCAAAATTGTCTACGCGATCTCGTGGATGCGGATCCAGTCTTGATAAGTCCAAAATTGTCTACACGGCCTTCTTGATGGTGATCGTCTTGATAGAGTCCAAATTTTTCTACATGGACTTGTGGATGATGATCCAGTCTGGATAGAGTGCAAAATTGTCTACACGGCCTTGTTGATGGTGATCGTCTTGATAGAGTCCAAATTTTTCTACATGGACTTGTGGATGATGATCCAGTCTGGATAGAGTGAAAAATTGTCTACACGGCCTTGTTGATGGTGATCGTCTTGATAGAGTCCAAATTTTTCTACATGGACTTGTGGATGATGATCCAGTCTGGATAGAGTGCAAAATTGTCTACGCGGCCTGGTTGATGTTGATCCAGTCCCGATAGGGTGCAAAATTGTCTACACGGCCTTGTGGGTGATGATCCAGTCTTGATGAGTCCAAAATTGTCTACACGGCCTCGTGGATGCTCATCCAGTCTTGATGAGTCCAAAATTGTCTACGTTGCTTTGTGGATGACGATCCAGTCTCGATAGAGTCCGAAGTTGTCTACACGGCCTTGTGGATGATGATCCAGTCTTGATGAGTCCAAAATTGTCTACGCGGCCTTGTGGATGATGATCTGGACTCGATATTGTCCAAAATTGTCTACACGGCCTCGTGGATGCTCATCCAGTCTTGATAGGTTCCAAAATTGTCTACACGGCCTCGTGAATTCTGATTCAGTCTTGATAGAATCCAAAATTGTCTACGCGGCCTTGTGGATGATGATCTGGATCCGATATTGTCCAAAATTGTCTACACAGCCTCGTGGATGCTGACCCAGACTTGATAGAGTCCAAAATTGTCTACACGGCCTCGTGAATGCACTGCAGATGTAGCCGCCCGTCGGGTCTCCTTCCAGAGGCCAGCTCTCTATACAGGATGTCTTCGGGGATGCGTCCGTCTTGCATGCGGTGGTCGTGGCCCAACCAACGGAGTCTGCGCTGTCTGTGCAGTGTGAACATCCTGGGCAGGACCTTTCTCCTTACACTGTGAATATGTATTAAAAAAAAGTACTTTAAAATCTTACAATAAGAAACGGCTTTAATGCAGGTATAGATACAACAGATGAGCATACACACAGGCGCACACATACTCTCCGCCTGAACATTAGGAGGTGGTATGTAATTTGGTTTATGATACTCCCCTATCCTCCGAGATCCCAAGACATTTTCTCCACGGACAGTTTTGTCCTTCTTTCATTTTAAACTGAGAAACACAAAGAGTTCATAAGCTCAAGCAAAACGCATCTTTAATAAAATTTTTGACTTTGTGTCATGGCTTTCACTTTTTTTTGGGTACTATAATGCACCCTGCAAACACAGACCTCTTCCTATGTAACCCTCCACCCCGTGTGACACTTGTGCGTTGTAAATATTAAACCTGATTCCCAAAATTTGTCACCCACAACGACTTCGATTTAACGCTACTAATCCCACTCTGATCCAGATATCATTCAAATGCCGAATTTTTTTTCTTTTTATGTGCCCTGTCCTTTTAGGACGTAGGCGATCATGGCTCTCCACTTCCCCCTATCCCTTCTTATAAATTTCGTCTCTCTGCCACCTCCCCCAGACCACTTTATGTCATTCACTTGCTTAACCCCGCCAGGTATGTCATACGTTGCCTTCCCTTGTCTCTCCTTTCTTCGATTCAACCTGTGAGTATCAGATTCTTCAGCCCTTGTTCCTTTGCTACTTCCCAGAGGCTATGTGCTGTCATCAAATTGCTTACGCCCGTTAACTATGTCATAGGTTGCTTTCCATTTTCAGTCTTTACCTTTATTTGCCCTGTAAGTATCAGATTCTCCAAGCTCTCTTTTCTCATTACGTGTCCCAGAAACTTCAGCTACCTCTTCCTGGTGTTATGTATAAGCCTCCCCCCTCCTTTGCAATCCTCTCCAAAACCTCATCGTTGCTCACACGCTCAGTCCATGATTCTTCTGTAGAACCACATCTCCGTCGCCTCGAGTCTCTTCTTTATCTCTTAGGAGATCGTCCAACATTTGCTGCCGTAAAGGAGGACAGATGTCACGTAACAACTCAGTATTTTTTTCTTTTTTACCAAAGCAATCCCCCCTGTTTCGCAGTCCTCTGTCCAGCTCTTGGTCATCCCAATTCGTCTTCGGATCTCAGTGTCGCAATTGCCGTCCTCTGTCAGAACACTTCCCAGATATGATTTTACCTGCATGATTTTAGTGTCCCCGGCCTGCAAATCGCATTTCGGGCTCATCCTTTTACTGATGACAATGCACTCTGTTTTCTTATAGTTTATGCTTAGTCCCTTCTTCACACTCTCCGTCGGTACCTTCTGTAGGAAGTTTTGTAGTTTCTTTTCCGTTTCTGCGGTGTCATCTGCGTATCATATGTTGTTAAGTGTTATGGGTCCTTACCTATAACTACAGAATTCTAGAGTCAGTTGTTATCTTCCCCTCCTATCCATATAATCTACCCCTTATTGTAACTCTCTAGCTGAGTGGCTCCCTTGGCTTTGTACAAAGTGAACCTTACTGTAGAAAAATAAAAAATAAATGCGCGAATGCTTCCGTAAACACTACAGTCTTAAGCTCTCCAAGTGTTATGGGTCCAGAATGAACTCTTCCTAACACTATGTATACTACGCCTCTCAAGAGAGAGGGACGAATCGCGGGTGGTAGACAAGCACTGAACCCGTTTATAAGGGTTCTTAAGAGAGTATTTTTGGCCGAGCTTACGGGCTCGGAGAAACCCACGTTAAACTCGGCCTTGTGCCACATACTTTCCTCGTGGGAGGACTGTTAAATATCGAATCGAGTCGAGCCGATAGTAGTTCACTCCAAACCAGACTGACAGTCATACTAACACCTTCCACATCTTGTATTATTATTTCGTGTAATATATCTTCGTTATTTCTACTCTTGTGTTCGGGTTGTTCTTCCTTGGTCCTAACCTGGACCATAACATTAAGATTGTGTCCGCCGATGCTGAATCCAGGTAGAATTTCCAATTAGACATCGTAAGACAGGACTCCTTGATAAACCTTTCCAAAACAGACAGTATGATCTCGAATTGGAATGAAAGCAGGCAAGACCTATACACTGAATCTATCATAAAAATTCAGAATGTGAAATTGATAAATACTAAACACTTCAAAAAATTTAAATACCCCGGTGTATGGATCGATGATGACAAAAAAGAGATAAGAAAACTGAATATAGAATAGGCTTTGCTATGAGTAGTTTTATCCAACACTACAAGATGCTACAAAAGCAAAAAAATTAATGTAAATACTCAAGTAATGTTTTAAATAACCTCGTTAAAATTCAGAATGTGAAATTGATAAATACTAAACACTTCAAATACCTCGGTATATGAATCAGTCAATTTATTATAGGAGAAAAGGAAATTAAACATGAAAAAAGCTGTGCTGGCGATAATTTTGCTCAACCCTAATCATTAAATCACCAAAACATTAACCTAAGAACTCGAGTCATGTTCTTAAAAAACCTCGTCAAATGGAGACTTTCATATGGCTACCATGCATGACACCAAAAGCCGTTGAGAAATATCTAAACTGTCAGCTGTATACAACCGCTTTCTGAGATCAATGATTAAAAATGGCTTCAAGCGAATGAAGGTGATAGCGAGGACAGTATTTCTCCGAACAGGACAGAATCAAAAAGAACAATACCGAATAACAGAAACCACATCACTTGAGAACTTTCAAAAGCAGCAACCTCTAAAATCGATATTACTTGGAACTGAAAAAGAAAATAATGGCGGTATTCCACACTACTTCAAATAAAAGAATAAAAAGGAATCCCCTATCAGTAGTGGAAAGAGCAATAACAGTTACTGGACTTGAGAATCCTGTTTGCCGGAAAATAGAATAATTTAATAGAATGATTTTATAAATTTTAACGGACCGGCTGCTAGATCAATGAATGCCGAATGTTTCCTTATATAGAATCGGCTAATATTACCATTACCAATGGAGATGAGTAGAACAGGTACTACACTTTGATCCCAGCCCGATGGCCTGTGAGTGAAGAAAAGCGTAACGAAAAGTACTGGCTGCTCGGTCAATGAATGCCGAATGTTTCCTTATAAGGAAACGGCTAATATTAGTATTACCATTAGAGATGGGGAGGAACAGATACTACACTTTGATCCCAGTCCGATGGCCCTGGAGTGAAGAAAAGCGTAACGAAAAGTACTGGCTGCTCGGTCAATGAATGCCGAATGATTCCTTATAAGGAAACGGCTAATATTACCATTAGAGATGAGGAGAACAGATACTACATTTAGATCCCATTCCGATGGCCAGGGAGTGAAGAAAAGCGTAACGAGAAGCACTGGCTGCTCGGTCAATGAATGCCGAATGTTTCCTTATAAGGAAACGGCTAATATTACGATTAACATTACCTGCCATCAGAAGTCGTAAGAGTAAATTTGATCATCAGTCAGTAATGAGACTAGTAATTTTTCCCACCATTAGACATAATTATTTTTTCAAGCATTTACAGGTTCAGAAGTAAATAGATTCACCTGTAACAAGTTTCACACTTCTCCGAGTTCTTCTGAACAAGAACAGAGTTTTATCTTTTGTTTCTTGTTTAGGATTGTGTTTCCGGTTCCTTCTAAAGTCTTTTCATTCTCTTTCACTCCCAGTAGGCCCCCTTACGTGTTAGTGGCATTAACGCCTTCCTTGGGGATAAATTGATTAAAACCTGCCTAGTGGTTATTGTTGGGAATTGAATAATAGTCTCTTCAAATCTTCAGTCGTTTCTTCTTCCTATTCAAGCGTTTTCCAATGTTCTTAGAGGAGACATGCATCAATGAAGCCACTCCGTTCGACGTAAGGAGGCATACATTCGCTAAATGCCTTTCATGCGGAGATTTCGCAAGTTTCAATCAAGCATAAGATGTACGTAATGAAATTTATTCCTGAGTTTCGTTCGACAACGCTTGAATTAACTCGATTCAACTAACAATTTTAGGCGATAACTCGTTGACCAGCATTGGAAAAATGGTATAACATATTAAAAATGTTCATTTATGCCTAATCCCTTTCATTTTCTTTTTTTATTTACTTATTTATTTTGTAGATGGGGCGCTATGCTTTCTTTTTATTTTATTTATTTGTCTTGATTTATTTGTTTTTTTTTAGTCATTTATTTGCTCAAGGATTTATTTTTTTATTTGCGGAACCCATTTTAACAGGAATGAAAACAGAAAACACGAGTATGAGGATTGTCCAGCGTCCCTGTGCCATGTTAAACTCTATTTCGAAAGTTTTCGTCGTTTCTCATAAAAAAGAGCACGATCGGGAAAAATTGAGAAGAAAGATAAAAACTAAAAAGAATTGTTGGAAGATAAAAGAGTGGGAAGAGAAAATAAATAGAATATAGGAAAAATGAGGAAATAAGAAATACGAATAGGAGAAAAATGAATAAGAAAAGAGAATGTAAGGAGAGAAAGAAAAGAAAGATCTTTCTATATCTCTGAGATGAGGTATTATGATTATTTACATTATTCAGACAGTTATCCTCATCTTCATTGTCATTGCTTCGGCCCTTGAACTCAACTCTTTATATCTGTCTATATCTCTGAGATGAGGTATTATGATTATTTACATTATTCGGACAGTTATCCTCATCTTCATTGTCATTGCTTCGGCCGTTGAGCTGAACTCTTTATATCTGTCTATATCTCTGAGATGAGGTATTATGATTATTTACATTATTCGGAGAGTTATCCTCATCTTCATTGTCATTGCTTCGGCCCTTGAACTCAACTCTTTATATCTGTCTATATCTCTGAGATGAGGTATTATGATTATTTACATTATTCGGAGAGTTATCCTCATCTTCATTGTCATTGCTTCGGCCCTTGAACTCAACTCTTTATATCTGTCTATATCTCTGGGATGAGGTATTATGATTATTTACATTATTCGGAGAGTTATCCTCATCTTCATTGTCATTGCTTCGGCCGTTGAGCTGAACTCTTTATATCTGTCTATATCTCTGGGATGAGGTATTATGATTATTTACATTATTCGGAGAGTTATCCTCATCTTCATTGTCATTGCTTCGGCCGTTGAACTCAACACTTTATATCTGTCTATATCTCTGGGATGAGGTATTATGATTACTTGCATTATTCACATTATTCGAACTGTTATGCTCATTTTCGTTGTCATATTCGCAATGTTTAGGTCGTTGTACGCTCCGGCCTTCTTAAGTTTATTGAAATTTGAACTGAACCCTTTATCCAGTGGGTAAAGGCGTTGGTTAGATTCAGTTACTAACTTACTGTTTAACTAAAAAAAAACTTGGAGTGGTGATTTAAAATGAAATAACTGAGATTATTGCTCAGGAAGAGGCATGGTACGTGGAACTAGAACAATCTACCCAGTGGAACGTTGTGAATATGGCAATGAAGATAAAGATAACAGTCCAAATAATGCAAATAATATAAGAAAAGAAAATATAGTGATAAACAGGTTATTATTTTCTAATGATAGTTCCTTTGCGAAAACCTTAGATAGATACTAAAGCATACACATACATACATAATAGCTGGCCACCCGTCCCAGGGACATTTGTTTTTCTCAACACCCATAAAGCCCACCTGCGGTTTATACATTGATACAGTATTATTTAGCGTGATCAATAATTTGAACAAGGCCTGCACGCGCAAGGTCACGATCGCTCGTGGCTTGGTGCTAGCATAGTTATCGACGGCCCACAAGAATTCCTTCTACCCAGTTTCACTCACAAGACTTGGATATGGTTTCCAGAAAGTGAGAACGATCCACATCATCAAGACAAATCCTTCCGGACAAATCAACCGCGGTGAGATTCAGTCTCATGGTCAGAAAGCGAACGTTCTAACCACTCGGCCACGTGCCCATAGATAGATAGATAGATAGATAGATAGATAGATAGATAGATAGATAGATAGATAGATAGATAGATCTGACAAGGATATAGATTTGAATACATTGAGATAGATAGATAGATAGATAGATAGATAGATAGATAGATAGATAGATACGAACAGACTGAGATAGATAGATAGATTGATAGATAGATAGATAGATACGAACAGACTGAGATAGATAGATAGATAGATAGATAGATAGATAGATAGATAGATAGATAGATAGATAGATAGATAGATAGATCTGACAAGGATATAGATATGAATACATTGAGATAGATAGATAGATAGATAGATAGATAGATAGATAGATAGATAGATAGATAGATCCATCCAACAACAAGCAGAGAGAAGATAGCTGGCAACAGATCAAACTGCAGGATCCGGGAAATGGTCGTCCGCTGGGTGTTTTTTTGTTTTTTTCAGAGACTTCCTTCTCCCAGATGGGTTGCCTTCACCACGGCTCACCGGAACCCTTTCTACCCCCTTATTATTTACTGGGTAAATCATGATGATAGCATTTGGCATGAAGCAAACTGTCGCCTCTGAGTGTTGACTTCAATGTTCACTTTTACATTTATATATATATATATATATATATATGTGTGTGTGTGTGTGTGTGTGTGTGTGTGTGTGCGTGAGCGCATGCGCATATTGGATTAAATAAAAACGGAAATTCTTTCTTTAAGATTTTTGTAACTTAAATTTTAAATACATCAAAACAATTTTCAGGTTTTCGTAGAGAATTGGAAATAAATTATCCAATGTCTTCAAAGTACTTTCGGTTTCAAAAGCTACTATCAAAGAAAATTGTGTGTGCGAGTGCCTGTGTGTGTATAAATCTTCTTTGTATATGTGTGTGCGTATGCGTGCGTGTGTGTTTGCATGTGAGTGTGCGTGTTGATAGGATTGTGAACATGCGTATACACAGTGTTCCGTGTTTGTTTTAAGTGTCTCATCCCATACGTCAAGTTCACTTGTTTTTAATTAGTTGTGAAATATATTCCTTATGTTTGTTTCCCAATTGAATGACATTTTATTGATTTTGTTTTTGTTATGGTCCAATATCCTGTCCAAGGTTAGGACCAAGGAAGAAAAACACGAACACAAGAGTAGAAATAACAAAGACATATTACACAGAATAATAATACAAGATGTTGAAGGTGTTAGTATGACTGTCAGTCTGGTTTGGAGTTAACTACTATTGGCTCGACGCGATTCCGACTCGATTCGTTCCTATATTTAACAACCACCCCACATGGGTCGTATATGGCACAAGGCCGGTTTAATGTGTGCTCCCGAGCCCGTAGGCTTGCCCCAAAAAAGCAAGTGGATGACAGAACAGGGCCTTATTGAGAGCTACAAGGAATAGGAGGAAGTGGAGAGCCATAATCGCCTACGTCCTGAAAGGACACAGCACATAAAAGTGAGAGATGTGCTCTCCTCATCTCTAATGGTAATGGTAATATTAGCAGATTCCTTATAAGGAAACATTCGGTATTCATTGCCCGAGCAGCCAGTGCTTCCCGTTACGCTTTTCTTCACTCCCTGGCCATCGGGATGGGATCAAAGTGTAGCATCTATTCTCCTCATCTCTAATGGTAATATTAGCAGTTTCCTTATGAGGAAACATTCGGTATTCATTGACCGAGCAGCCAGTGCTTCCCGTTACGCTTTTCTTCACTCCCTGGCCATCGGGATGGGATCAAAGTGTAGCATCTATTCTCCTCATCTCTAATGGTAATATTAGCAGTTTCATTATGAGGAAACATTCGGTATTCATTGACCGAGCAGCCAGTGCTTCCCGTTACGCTTTTCTTCACTCCCTGGCCATCGGGATGGGATCAAAGTGTAGCATCTATTCTCCTCATCTCTAATGGTAATATTAGCAGTTTCATTATGAGGAAACATTCGGTATTCATTGACCGAGCAGCCAGTGCTTCCCGTTACGCTTTTCTTCACTCCCTGGCCATCGGGATGGGATCAAAGTGTAGCATCTATTCTCCTCATCTCTAATGGTAATATTAGCAGTTTCATTATGAGGAAACATTCGGTATTCATTGACCGAGCAGCCACTGCTTCTCGTTACGCTTTTCTTCACTCCCTGGCAATGGGGCTAGGATCAAAGTGTAGTATCTGTTCTTCTCATCTCTAATAATAATGGTAATATTAACAGTTTCCTTATAAGGAAACATTCGGCATTCAGTAACCGACCCGCCAGTGCTACTTTCAGTTGAAATTTATAAAATCTTTCTATTAAAGCAATTTTTCAGAAAAATGGTTTTCTCATGTCCACTGTTATCGATCTTTCCAGTACTTATGAGGGGTTTACTTCCCAACATTTTGCTTGAGGCAACATTTTGATGATGTCATTATTTTCTCTTCGAATTACACATGCTATACATTTTAGCTGTTGTTGCTGTTAGAAGTCTACAAGTGGTGTGGTGTCTGTTATTTGGT
>OZ038477.1:137884171-137924171 GCA_964036315.1 Acanthosepion esculentum
AGATAGATAGATAGATAGGAAGTGAATTAGATACATATGAAGTGAATTAGATAGATAGATAGATAGATAGATAGATAGATAGATAGATAGATAGATAGATAGATAGATAGATATGAATATACACCAAATAATCAAAGTAGTTAAAATTTACGTTGTTGAAATTCCTTTACATCCAAATGTTCATCTTATAAACAACATGAGATTTCTTACCGTTTCCTTATTTCATTAGATAGATAGATAGATAGATAGATAGATAGATAGTATCAAATCCATAAGTGGAAAGCATAATACAAGTAAGTCTTTTTTAATGTAAAATATTAAAAAGATGGATCCATAAAGAAAACTAAATGCTTAGAATACAGACCAATATGATATACATCAAAGAAAAACTTAACTCATCATCGAAAACACGGTTATAAATTATAATTTATTTCAACATGTAAGTTTTTAACACAGGTCTTATCAAACCGAAATTACAAGTCGGTCTGATGAGACGTGTGTTAAAAACTTACACATTGAAATAAATTATAAGTTCAGTTTTTTCCTCTCTCTCTCTCTCTCTCTCTCTCTCTCTATATATATATATATATATATATATATATATATATATATATATATATATATATAAGCTCTTATCTCAAATAACAACTTAAAAGAGTCTGTTTGACCAACACATGGAATGTTGAAAAATTCATGTTAAAAAGATAAAAAAAATAAAAAAACAAATGAAAACTACAGACAAAAGTTAATTTTCTCCATCAAGACATTCATTTCTGTAGTTCACTGCTACCAGCAAGCAGAAATAATTTTTTCTCCTGATTATGGCCATGTTGGCCGAAACTAGTCGAGGAATCTAAGTGAAATAATAATAAAAAAAACGAAAGAATATTAATCTACAACCCAGTGTGTCTGAAGATTTTAATTTTTTTAATAATATTTTTAATAATTTTTATTATTCAAAATACATATATATATATATATATATATATATACAGTGTAACCCGGATATAAGAGAGTTGTCGGGACCGGATAGGTATCTTATATCCGGGTTTCTCTTATATCCGGGTTTGGTCTAATATATATACATTAACACAGGCTCCAATTTGGGACCCGAGAAAATCTATCTTATATCCGGGTTTCTCTTATATCCGGGTCTCTTATATCCGGGTTACACTGTAGATATATATGCCGGTTTGATTATGTAGAACCGTCGTTTAATTTTTATTGATTTTTCTAATGCTGAACTTTTTTCGAAGTATCTGAGACATATAATGTGGAAAGATGGCTTGGAGAATATAACATTCACAAGAGTTTATGCAAAATAGAATATAGAGCAGCAATGGTATGTGTGTGTGACTGTATGTGTGGGTGATTTTTGGGATTGCATGTTGGAATTGCTTACAATTTCGTATATCTAGAGAAGAAGAGTTCTAATAGCAGATAGAGTTTATATAAATATAGATGAGGGCACCTCGAGGAGGTGTAATGGCTAGCAACCTTGTCTCGCTAAAGCATTTACGACTGAGTGGTGAGTTCTATCCGCACTGGGTGCCCCATACTTTTGGTCTTGTTCCACATCTAAGCTATGCTTGGAAAATCACTATAAACATAGAAATTGTGGGCGTAGGAATTCAACGTGCCTTGCCCATATTCTCTCCTTCTCTCTACTCTCTCTCTCTCTCTCTCTATATATATATATATATATATATATATATATATATATATATATATATATATATATTCAGTTATATGGATATGAGTGTGTGACCCTGTGTTTCGCGCATTTGCCATCATCAGACAAACTGGTTTATTTTTTAAAAATTGAATCTAGTCATGCTTTTTTTGTGTTTGATTATGTTTGGGGGTTGGAGGAGAAGTTTCCTCTGGGTCCGTTTGGGATGACACTCTCATGCACACACACATACATACATACATACATACGCGTATACGCATTATAGTTCATACAAACACACCCATATAAACAATTCGAGATGAGGCGCAGATACACACCCATACGTTCGAGCATACATACATACATACATACATAATTGTATTATTTATATGGCTATGTTTGCGTGTACTAAAATGCGTACACATGTATGTATGTGTGTCTATGCGTGTGAGATTGTCATCCAATAAAAACATAACTAAATTCGCCACCCACCACCAAACATAGTCAAACAAGCATAAATAGATCCAATTTTTAAAAAATAAACCAGTTTGTCTGATGGTCACAAAAGTGTAAATCCCAGGGTCACAAACTGATACCCATAAAGCTGAATATGTTAGCTCTATCACTGATATTGAGCACTTTCCACTAAGTACTGCGTATAATAAATAATATATATATATATATATATATATATATATATATATATATATATATATATATATATTTGTTAAATTCAAAGAAAATTTATTTAATATGGATTTGGTCCTCCTCTAGCCTCACATAGAGCTTTAATACGTCTAAAAATGGAATCATACAGCTTCCTGACTTCATCCAGAGGAATTTTCAGCCATTCTTCCATTAACACCTGCTCTAGCTCTTTAAGACACGACGGTGGAGGATAACGGCTCCTAACTTGTCGCTCCAAAATGCACCACAAATGTTTAATAATATTGATATCTGGAGATTGGGGAGGCTACACCATGTGTTCTAGGTCACTTTCATGCTCTTCATACCAATTCTTAACCATTCGAGCGGTATGTATCGAAGTATTATCTTCTTGGAAGATGCAGTAACCATTAGAAAATAAAGTCTGAGCTATTGGATGAACATGATCTCCCAGAAAGTTCAGGTAATCTTTGCTGTTTATTCTACCATGCAGGGCAACTATTGGACCGAGACATTTCCATGATATGGCGGCCCAAACTATCACTGATCCACCTCCATGCTTCACTGTTGGAAGAAGGCAGTCAGGGTTGTAAGCTTCTTTCGGCTGCCTCCACACATAAACTTGCCCTGAAGTTGGGAAAAGAGAAAAACTGGACTTGGTTTTGCTCATCTCAGAAATATAGACAGATACTGAAGGGCGGAAACGGTGTAATAAATATGGCGACAAAGATGAGGACAATAGTCCGAATAATGTAAATAGTGTACATATTACCTCATCTCAGAAATATAGACAGATACTGAATGGCCGAAACATTGTAAAAAATATGGCGACAAAGATGAGGACAATAGTCCGAATAATGTAAATAGTGTACATAATACCTCATCTCAGAAATATAGACAGATAGTGTAGGTGTTATATTCGGTCTTTGGTGGTTGTTTAAGATTCCTGACGTCATAGGTGCCATGTCGGTATATTTTTTCTCCTTAATCGTCTGGGTAATTACGTATTTTTCTTTGGTTTCATTTGCCTTGTGTCATACATAGCAATGATGACTAATAGTCGTGTGCAAATATTTTCGGCGAAAAGCGGACTTTCAACTGAATGTTTATGCTCAGCCTTTAACAAAACAAACGTTTGGGATCATTTGCAAACATCTAACATGAAAAGTAAGATGGCGGAATCACTAACAAACAAACAAACAAATGAATTTACAAACAGACAATAAACGAAACTCATAAAACCAGTATTTGTGTTTGTGCGTTTATTTTATTTTATTTTATCTTATAACCCGACTTTTTTGTTGTTGTCGTGTCTCGTTCGTGGTTAATCTGCATTTAAAAAAATTATTTGCTGATCCATTGTAAGTTAAAAGACGATTTTTCAAGGCGTGTTTGTTTTTCAATAAAACAGCCTTGCTCGCCGCTATTCGCTTCTTTGTTTTAAATATTAAAGAACGCCTCCAGGCTCGGAACGTATCGGCATTTGTCGACCAGAATTGATCTTACGATTCTATGCACATAAAACTAACCTGTTTTCTGTTTATTTTTTTACTCTTATTTATTTACATTTACTTATATGCTCTCCTTTCTGGGGACGTCGAAATGATAAACAGACAAAGGCCCCCTTTCAAATGGGGACGGTTTTTCCTAAGACACCGCTTTGTTAACTGCCTTCACTCTTCGACAATGTTTATTGTTTTAAAACGTGACGATTAGAATTATAAAAACCTAAAACATGATGAAAGAGAATTTATACATTTTTTTGTTCTTGATAATTTTCAACAAAAATATTAAACACTATTTATTATTGCTTATTTACAAGAATAATATAATGTTATTAATAATATTAATATAGTATACATAATATAGTATTAATAATAATATTATTATAGTATTGATAATATCGTATTAACAATAAAAATAATATAGTATTAATAATAAAATTATTATAGTATTAATAATATCTAGTGAGGCGGACAAAATTAACCTGGCAGCTCAAATTGAAAAGGACCTCCAATCGGTTGTGGACTGGGGAGAGAAATGGATGGTCAGCTTTAACGCCTCTAAAACAAAACTGCTCTCCATTAACCACCACAAGGACCCATCCCTGCATCCCATTAGAATGTCTGAGGACCAACTTCTCGAGAGCTCCTCTCTGCGGCTGCTCGGTCTCACGCTGTCCGCTGATCTGAGATGGAACAAATACATCAAGTCAGTTGCATCATCCACCGCAAGAAAAGTTGGTTCCCTGTGCCGAGCCAGGAAATTCTCCTCCCCGGAATCGATCCTCCAAGTCTATAAATCGACCATTCGCCCTTGCATGGAGTATTGCTGCCATTTATGGTCTGGGGCCCCTGCGTGCTGCCTCAGGGTTCTTGATAAGATCCAGAGACGGATATGCAATGTGATTGGCGCTGATTTGTCATCTCGTCTGCAGTCGCTCTCTCACAGACGCGATGTTGCATCGCTCTGCCTTTTCTGCAAGTACTTCCACGGTAATTGCTCCGAGGAGTTGCTTTCGCTTGTCCCTAAGCCTCGTGAATTTAAGCGTCCTACGAGGCTGGCATCCCGTTCCCACCCATTCACCGTTGAAACTGTTAGATGTAGACGTCTTTTCTACTCCAATAGTTCATGTCTCGCACATCTCGCCTATGGAACTCCCTTCCCTATTACTGTTTCCCTGATAAATACAATTTCCAACGGTTTAAGTGTAGCGTCAATCGTCATCTCCAGTTGCCTTGATCTATCCACTTCCTTTCTCCACTTCCTTTCATTTTTCATTCCTATCTGCTCTCGCTCTAAATCTTCTGTAACCCCCTTGCCTTGATCGACCCTCCGTCCTTCTCTTTCTCCACATCCCTTCCTTTACCACTCCTATCTGCTCTTCCTCCAACCCTTCTGTAACCCCATGCGTGATAGTGGCCACCAGCCTTGCTTAAAAAAAAATATAGTATTAATAATAATATTAATATTGTATTAATAATATCGTATTAATAATAATATTATTATAGGATTGATAATATAGTAATAATATTATTAATATTGTATTGATAATATAATATTAATAATAATAATATAGTATTAATAAAATAGTAATAATAATAATATTTTTATAGTACTAATAATAATATTAATATTTTATTAATATTATAGTATTAATAATAATATTAATATAGTATTAATAATAATATTAATAACATTCTAAATACTAATAAAATAGAACTAATGAAATACAATATTTATCAATTATCAATTTATAAAGAAATAAATATCAAAACTATTTTTATTCATTAATTTATAAACACTTACTAAATTATAATTAAATAAAAGTTCAATGGACTTCACTTCTTGACCGACTTCAGAGATTCGCGTCGAAATGCTCGTCATGGCCAGATGTTCGATAAATCTATAGATTAATATACAATAGTTTTACCGAATACCTAGCCCCGACGAGCGTTTTCTCGCTCAAATCTGTAGTCGCTAAAGAAGATAAATACATTGAATAAGGTGTAGATTTAAAAGGACGGTTTTTCCCATGACACCGCTTTTTAACTGTCTTCACTCGATGATCAGAACTGTAATAAAACCTAAACATATAAAAATGAATTTATACATGTCTTTTATTAATGAAAATTGACAAGAAAAATAATATATATATGAAGTAACTATAACGAAATCCGTAGTATTCCCTATATGATACAGTTTGAATCAATTAGCAATTAGCCTTTTTTTTAAAATATTATTACCTAGTTGAATATTGAGACACTTTTTGGTAATTCTTCTGCTGGTCTAAATACAGGATGCGATGGGAAAATTGTCGCTTAAATTAAGCAAAAATGAAAATAACAAGCATCTCATCATGACAGATATATATCAAAATTATGAAAAAATTCTCAGAGTTAACCTGTAGAAAAAGACAATATTTTTAAATGTAAAAGACAATAGGAAACTGTAATAGTTGCCGACGCGCTTCGTCCAATGTGGACTTTTTCAAGGCAAAAACGAAATGAATTTATTAAAACAAAGTAACTGATAATAACAAAACAAACTGTCTTTACTAACTGGAAGAATTTAGAGAACTCTATTTTCATACTGTTATCTGTGACAGTAATTGACGTAATTTCAGTTAACAGTATGAAAATAGCGTTCTCTAAATTCTGTTAATTTCTCTCTGAAAGTTCTCCACTGATTTAACCTGGTATTGAACTCACACTCTTTGGGTCCTGTCACTTGATCTAACTAACGCTTTTATCCACTGTGCCATGTGTCCTTGAGGACAGATGGCGCAGTGGATAACATGAGATAACTGACAACTAACATCCATTAAACATGGCACGTTGAACTAGAACAGTCTACCCCAGTGAGCGAAATAAAGGATTCACTTCGAGATTCCAACCACCTGAAGAAGGTCGAAGCGTACAACGGCCGAAACGTTGTAATAAATATGGCGACAAATTATAAGGACAATAGTCCGAATAATGTAAATAATCTCCGTTACGGATTGTTGTAATCGGGAAGTAAAGAAACAGAAGCCCTGTTTCGGCCATTGTTCAGACATAACTTTAAAATTGCTATTTTTCCTCAAATAACGTTCCAGAAATAAATATTTTATTTTTGCAAGATTTTTAAAACGGAAAAATAAGTTTTGTTTACAGATGTCTAAAAAAATGGCTGACGTGATAGATTTTACTGAAAAAATGAAACTCTATTTCAATCAATAAAATTTGTCTGAAAGACACCAAAGTATTTTGCTTACTGTGTATAGTAAATTTAATCCTTTAGATTTTTATTTAAAGCTAAATTGAAAGCTTTAGGAAAGCTTTTTCATTTTTTAAATTTTATTTTAGACATTACGTACCGAATTCGTGGAGTTACCTATCATATTATGTATGTACGAATAAAAATAGGAGTATCGCGTCTACAAACAGAAGTCGACAGAATAAATTGCGTTGTCTTTGTTATTACTGACCCCCTTACCAAATTGTGCCACCGATGTTCCATTTTATCGGAATCCACTATATTACACACACGCGTGAACATACACGAGATTCTCGCATACGAGATTTTGTCATCTCTCCATGTTAGTTTAAAGGCAATTATATCAAATTTACGCAAGCCAGGATTCGCGCCTAGTATTTTTTTTTTTGTTACAATGTCGGGAAATACATTTCATTTATTACTTTTAACCGTTTAAATAAAATTCATTTTTTTTTTTTTAGTGCAGTATGAATGATTTTATTTCGTTATTTATTACAGTTACTTATGTCTTTAGTTTTTTATTTAAAAAAGAACATCAGCTAAATCAACTTTATTGCTTTCTTTCCTATAAAATATATTTATTTTATTTGATGGTGTTGCCGTTCGTTCATTTTAATTTATGTTGCAGAATGTAAGTGAATGCTAAATACAGTTTATGGAAAGGGTGATAGATAGAACCGTATGCGAAAATGCTCACTTTCCTATTTTGATAGAGTTCAAAAGCGTCTACACCTCCTTGTGGATGATGAATTATTTTTCACCCTAGAATCCATTTTCCACAGAAAAAAAAACATCACAAGCTTCTAGCTACTCTATCGTTATTTACATGGAAAGTATTCAGACAAACTACATTCTTTAGTTCAATCAGGTCTAACCCTCACATCTAAAACCCACCATTCCACAAACATTGTAGCGAAACAACATCATCCCCTTCGTATTCCCTTGCTTAAAAACAAGTTTCACTTCAACTTCTTCCAACAAACAGTTCTTTTGTGGAATCCACTCCCAAGATAATGTTTCCCAGATCATTACTTTCTCAACCTTTCAATCATTATATTCCGCACATTTCCCCATAAACTGTGTTTCTTACTCTGTAAACCTCTGGTGGCGTTTGGGACTTTTACAAGGTGAACATCATCGTAAAATTACGACATCTTCTAAACGGGTCACCAGTTTCCAGCGAGACGAATTGAGCATCTTTTAAAATTATTCCGTATAGACATCTTTCGTCCATTAGTGAGCTGAAAACAGATGTAAAATATAAAATTAAAAAAAAACGAAACAGCTTAAATCTTCGTTCAAGAAGCCAAGCAAAGATAGATATAGTTTCATGAGTGTAGTTTACTATCGGATAAATATAGTTTGGTGTGTGGGGGGGGGGTGAAAACTGTAATGTTTATAAATGGGTGCTTACAGGCTAGGGAAGCTACATGAATTTAAAATATTTCGCCAGCTCTCCCGTGGGACAATAGACTAGCGCGATAAAGCGTTCGTTCGTGAATTTTGTGGCATTTTAATTGTGAGCTCAATGTATGATGTTGGTTATGGCTAAGTGTTTTTGGCGAAAATGTTCAGCAAACGAAATTGGTAAAGTTTGCAATAAAAAAATAGAGAAAGAAAAGGGTAAAACAATACTAAACAAACAATATCAATTCAAAACTAGGCAAATCAATAGTAATAAGGCAAAGAGTTCACCAAGTAAGAATTGTCTTCACACGCAAAAGGGATACAGTCAGATTATTGTAGCGTTCTGACTCCAAGATAAGAAATAAAAAAAAATATGGCGGTTGCGACAGACAAGTGGTGCAAATTTGTTAGGAAGTAACCCCAGCATGCATCAGTGGGAGGTTATATATTTAGAGACGGAATATTTTTTACCGATCATTGGCATACCTGTTGGCAGGTTAGTATTGATTTAGATTCAGTAGAAACAGCATTAACTGAACAAGACAGGATACCTGTAGACGTGAACAGCGAAACAACAACCCCCGTTGATTACATAAAGCCTTCAGTTCGATATTGTTTGAAGGTTACTCAGAACGTCAAGCACCTGACGACAGCCGGTGGGACACCGGCTAAGACGGTGTGATAATAGCAACATCAGTCCAAGTATAAAGTATATTCATGATATATTGAAGTTATGGATAATCTTCAGATACGTACATGAAATAATATTTGGCTTAAAGGTCCGTAAAAACAAACATATTTATGCTAATCAAGAAGATGTGAAACAGATGTTTGTGGATCAGAAACATAATTGTACACATCCTAATCTATAATCCTAATCTATAATCTATGATCCTAATTGTTGTGGTGGGATCCACCTAATCTGCATAGGTGACTACCAACTATATAAATAATGGTTGGTACCGGAAGACGAGGAGGAATCACGAGATCCAACTAGAGACTCTGATCGACTGCGACTAGTCAACACATTCTCCAGGAACGTCTTCCCAGAAATATACAGAAATACTATATGTACTTATTGTGTACACTTTCTTGTTATAATACATTCTTGTTCTAAGTACATTTTGTGTTGCATTATTATTCCATGCAATAGGCGAGATTCAACATTTAGTCAAGACTCAACACTAATCTATAATAATAATAATAAGAAGAAGAATGCGAGGGTTAGTAAAAAAAAAAATAATGCCTTTTCTAATTTAATTTCAAAGTTTTACACAGAATTCCTGAATTCGTGTCTTAAATTTTTAGAATCCCAAAGGGAAAATCTTTGGTGTTATCTTCTCTTTGCCTACGCGTAAATTTATTTTAAAATGGCTGCCATTCTGGACGTATGAACAAAGCAAACAGTTGTAATAGAATTTCTGTTTTTGAAAGAATAAAATGCTGCAAACATTCACATGAGGTTTGTGAATGTTTATGGAAAGGCTGTACTTAATTTAAAGCAGATAGGTGCTTGTCGATCCAAATAAGCTTCAAGGAATATCGAATATTATTTAATCTACGGAGGTATTTTTAATGACAATCCTAGAGATAAAAAATAAAAGAGCTTAATGGTAGGATCCCCAGTGGCAAGTCAACTGCTGCTGCGAATGATAATAAGTTTAAACAGGTTGATGCTTTCACTACGGCTGAGAGAAGAATCACTGCTGAAAAATTATGTGTAGATCTTTGGGTCAGCCATGGTTGTGACTGTAATTTAGTGCAGATGCTTGGGTACTCAAAAGTTTGTGTAAAATAGGTTACCTGTTGGAGCGCACCCACCTTCACAACCATAATAGACTGATCCTATTATTATAAATAGAACAGTAGTTCTAGAGCAGGGTAGTGCAGTGCAGAGTGAGACTTCTGTATTGATCAGTTACACTTCCGTTTCTCGACCGGAAGATACCGTTGGACTTTATTACTATTACTTATTGTTACTACTAACCTACGTTCGTTCTACTACTAATCTCTCTGATGTAAATACCTCTCTGAATATACCAGTATTTTTCCCTACAACTGTGTTTATTCGTTATTACCATATACTCACGCGGAAACACTCAACATCTCAACATTACCAGAATATCAAAAATCTTCAACAGGTCCTGATCTGAAACGCTCAGATTTTTTGAACCGATGGGAGGGGCATACAAATGGCATTGTCTGTCCAGGAATGAAGAAGTGAATGCAATAAATTGTATATAACTTAGAAAGCAGCCAAGAGGTTTTTACAAGACGACTACGCACACATACACACACAAGGACACACACACACACGCGCGCGCTTGTGAAATTCTCTTCCGACTCCATGTTTTCCGACGAACTTTGATCTTCAAAAATTTTAATGCAATGCCAATCGCTATTTATTGTCCTCCTGATTACTTTTTTCCTACTACTTCTTTCTGTTCCTAATTCTTCTACAGCCAGTAACCACTTGTTTCTCTTGTTTAATTACAAATATATATCTACAAATATATATATACAGATATATATATACAGATATCTATATATATATATATACAGATATATATATATATATACAGATATATATATACATATATATATACAGATATATATCTACAGATATATATATACATATATATATATACAGATATCTATATATATATATATACAGATATATATATATATATACAGATATATATACATATATATATATACAAATATATATCTACAGAGATATATATATATATACAGATAGATATATATATATACATATATATACAGATATATATATATATACATATATATATATATATATATATATATATATATATATAGAGAGAGAGAGAGAGAGAGAGAGAGAGAGAGAGAGAGAGTAGAGTTAAAAATTTGAACCTTTCCCAAAAATTAGCATCGGACAGAATTTGACAGAAGCGTGAAAAACAAATAAAAAATAAGCTCTCAGAATCATTAAAAAAGAATGGAATCAATTATCAACCTTATACTTTAAGAAATCTTTGGAACGAATGCCAAAGATTTGTGCTGCAGTCATCAAGGAGGATATTTTGACCTGAGCAAAATTTAATCATACTTTTTTTTCTTTTTGCCATAATAATATTTTTCATAATAATCATGTCGCACCTTTTTTTTAACCTTGTATAGTAATTTAATTCATTTAAAGTACAAAAAACTACTTTGGAGCCAATTCAATAATTTGCCAGGGGTAACCGCAAACTTTTGAACTGTAGTGTATATATTTTAAAGGTGGAATACCATGGGGGAAATCTGTTGAGTATTAGATTTGGATTACTGAGATTTTTTTCTCTCCATTTCATGAATTATTTGGTGATTGACCCCCGTAATAATAACAATAATAATAACATTTACTTGTTGTTATTCGGACTATTGGGGCGGGAGGATGATATCGGAATCAGCAAACGAATCATTGTGGATAAAATGGATCTTGACAGCCGTAAAGTATATGAATTGCAAAAATCCTAGTCATTCATTTTTCTCCCATCTTATTATTTACACTATTTTCATGCGGCCTATTGTCTTCATCGTTATTTTTGTTATCACAACGTTTCGGCTATTGTGCCTTCCGGTTTTCATCAGGTGAATGTTGATCAGAATAACCTACAGGGAATTTCTAACTGAATCCTACGTGGGTAGTTTGTTCTAATTCCACTGTTCACGTGTAGGGATATCTTGTCTAGTTCCTATTTTAGCACTGTTCAGTTATTGTTCGCCCCAATTCCGCTGATTCCAAGTGCACACTAATCTGTCCAGGAACTGAACTCAACATTTAGTCCTGATTATGACGATAAACTAAAACCGGCAGCAAGGCATCTGATCAGGAGATTGAAAGTTTTGAGGAGCGTGGAACCACCTTTTCATTGCTGTTGTTCCCAAGTCCACCTTGACCCGGGTTAATAGCTTTTGTTATGGTCCCAGATATGCGTGAACCCCTAAACAAAATCAAAATACTGTGAATGTGTGAAAGTGCATTTTTTATGGTAAAAATACCAACAATGTATTTTATAGCAAAATGACCAACACTATATTTGATAGTAGAATTACCAATAATGTATTTCATAGCAAAATGACCAACACTATATTTGATGGTAGAATTACCAATAATGTATTTCATAGCAAAATGACCAACAATATATTTTATCGTAGAATTACCAATAATGTATTTTATAATAAAATGACAAACACTATATTTTATCGTAGAATTACCAATAATATATTTTATAGCAAAAAGACCAATAATACATTTTTATAGCAAAATGACCAACAATACATTTTATCGTAGAATTACCAATAATGTATTTTATAGCAAACTGACCCACAATATATTTTATAGAAAAATGGCAATTTCATTTGTAATTGAAAGCATACATTTGCATTCAAAATATATTTAGTTAAAGCCGTAAAATTGTCTTTCGAATATTTAGATTTCGGCATTAAATAACCCATAGAGGTGTTGATATGCCGCAAAAGAAAATCAACCAACCAACTCACAATTACTATGCCACCGAATTCCCGAACCAAATCTATAATCTACTAGCCAAATGAAGGTCGAAGAGCAAAACAGCCGAAACGTTGTGGTTACAACAACAAAGACTTGGACAGTAGTTCACGTGTAAATAGTGTATGTCATAACTACATCTCCTCATCGCAGAAATTTAGACAGAAGCTCTCACATTGTGCGTGGATTTCTCTCAGTGACCACGACTATTATATTTTCTTCCTCTCTGATTGCGTATCCTATCATACAAAACATTACCTGTTCAAATCTCTGCTTGAAACTTGGGGGTAATTCACACTACGCATAGCAATAATAATAATAATAATAATAGGATTCTATGGATTTACACCATTTTTAAAGACAGGAAGATTGAAGCAAATAGGCAGGATATAATTGTCAAAAACCGAAAGAAAAAAAAACTTGTCTACTAATTGATATGTCTTGCCCAGGAGACTGTAAGATAGCAACCAAAGATTTGAAAAAATATCGAAGTATAAAGACCTGGACATCGAAATAGGAAAAATATGGAAATTGAAAAGAAGAATAGTACCAGTCATAGTAGGAGCGCTTGGAATGATAAAAAAGGAACACAACAACACATTGAAAAAATACCTGGAAATTTCAGCTTAAGAGAAATACAAAAATTGTCTTGATAAGTAAAGCCTACACACTAAGACCGTTGTCCATGTAACGCTATTGGAGTTAGAAAAACAAAACATGAAATATAGCCATAACAACACACCATTATCTGTCTTAGGTCTTCCCGCAGACTTGGTAGGTAGTGTGACCATAGCAGATATCGAAATATAATGATAATAATGATAATACGTATGACACATGGCACAGTGGATAAAGGCGTTGGTTAGATCCAGTGACAGGACCCAAAGTGTGTGAGTTCAATACTCAGTTAGGGCAGTGGAGAACTTGGAGAGGGGAATTAACAGGAGATAACTGACACCTGACATCTATTAAACATGGCACGTGGAACTAGAACAGTCTACCCCAGTGAGTGAAATAAAGGGTTCAGTTCAACATTCCAACCACCTGAAGAAGGCCGGAGCGTACAACGGCTGAAACGTTGTGATAAATATGGCAACAAAGATGAGGACAATAGTCCGAATAATGTAAATAGTGCAAGTATGAATTTAAATAGACTAGACATAGTAATAAAAATTTCAAAAAAGGAACCTGCTAACTAATTTATATTGACTTGACTACAGTTATCGAATGTTTTTAAAACAAAAAATCGAATTAACAAAACTGCGGAAACTTAAACGATTATCCCTGTTTTGATAAGGGCATTGGGTATGATAAAGATGGGTACCGAAAATCATGTGATCACAACTCCTGGAAAAATCAGCATCTCAGAGACACAAAAGATTACTTTGTGCGGAACTGCACATAAAATCCGCAAAACCATATCCATCTAAACGAAACGCCTGCAGTTGTTTTATAATCGCATGCTGGGTCATAACTAATGGCCTAGGGTAAGCGAAGAATATGACTGTTTTTGTTGTTTCCACATAATTAGACAAGAGACAACTATTAGGAAAAAAATTTAAATGGACAAAGAACTTCGCATGATATGATCTGTGCTTGATAGAACTATTTTTTTTTAATTTCCCGGGGAGTGATTTTGTTGATTTCTTGTTGAGTTCCTTTCTTTATCAGGCTCAAAGCTCCAACCACAACAAGAACATGTTTTATTTTTTAAGTGCCCCATTTTTCTATTTCTTTCTCTCGGTCTTTGTATTTGATCAGTTTTTTGGGATGGATTTGTTAATAAACGAGGACATTAAGAAAAAAATCTAAACAATAAGAAGAACCTGCAAATCTGAAAAATCAAAAATGTGGAAACTTCAAACAACGATTATCCCTGTTTCGATAAGGGTATTGGGTATGTTAAAGATGGGTACCGAAAATCATGTGAGTACAACTCCTGGACACATCAGCATCTCAAAGACACAAAAGATTATTTTGTGCGGAACTGCACATAAAATCCACAAAACCATCTCCATCTAAACGATACGTGCTAATAACTCACCTACAGTGCCTTTTTTTATACATAGACCTCGGAAGGGAATTGATAAATAGGCTCTTGAAATTACTCGCTGTCAAGATGATATAATACACAATAATAATGATAATAATAATAATAATGTTATTAGACATCGCACACAAAAAATGGACCTTCTTATTTATATGGCAGTCCCTGTAGACTGAAATGTATCTTGAAAGATCTTCAAAAAGCTATCAAGATACAAGGACCCTGAAATCGAAATCTCAAAAATGTGGCACATGGGAACATCAACAATCCCTGTTGTAGTTGGAGCCCTCGGATTGGTTAGAAAAGATTCCAGTAGACTAATTGAAGGGATCCCTGGAAGCCCATGCCTTAAAGAAATACAAAAAATTGTTCTCACGAGTACAGCCCATACCTTAGGAAGGGCTTTGTCTACGTAATTTTTTTCCGGTGGAAAATGTCATAATGCCATTTCTGATCTTAGGTCTCTGGGCGGGACCCGGAAAGAAATGAGTACACACAAGAAATCAAAGGAAATAAAATAAAGATAATAATAATAATAATAATAATAATAATAATAATAATAATAATAATAATAATGTATACGAATTATAATTCATGCATTTCAATGAATAATGAGATATTTTGAGATGCATTAAAGAATTTAAATGAGAAAAATGTTTCTTCGCAGCTTTGGAAAACGTGTTTTTAATTGATAAAAAGAAGTTAGTCATTTCCATTCTCCTCTCGAACGTGAAGGGACGAACGAATGAAGAAAGAGAGAGGGAAAGAGAGAGATACAAAGGGAGAGAGAGAGTAGTTGAAAGAGAGAACTAAAGAGAGAGCGCATAGAGTAGGGCTAACAATAGAGAGGCGGGTTAAGAGAAACAGGGAGTGGAAGTAAGTAACGATAGAGAGGCAAGGTAAGAGAGAAAGAGAGAGAGAGAGTAGTTGAAAGAGTGGTAGAATAAAGGAAAGATAAAACTAAAGAGAGATAGAGTAAGGTCAACAACAGAGGGGCAGAAAAAAAGAAACAGAGAGTGAGAGGAAGAAAAGTTAGGCCAGAGAGGTGAGATAAGAGATGGCTAGAATTTGAAAGAGAGTTAGTGTAAGAGAAAGAGAGAACTAAAGAGAGAGAGAGATAGAGAGAGATAGAGAGAGTAGTTGAAGGAGAGGTAGGATAAAGGAAAGATGGATATAGGATAGAGTAGGGTTAACAACAGAGGGGCAGGGAAAAGAAACAGAGAGTGAGAGGAAGAAAAGTTATGACAGAGAGGTGATATATATATATATTATATATATATATATATATATATATATATATATATATATATATATATATATATATATATATATATCAACAAGTATATGTATTAAACAACAAATTTACAAGTGACAAAGACATCAACATTTATGTTTGTGTGTGAACGTAAAGAATTTGTATATTAGTGAATGCTCGTACGTACGTGTATGTGTGTTTAATGACGTTTTCCCATAAGCGAACAAAACGCTGATATCTACGAGAGATCACTTTTTAAATGTGTCCGCTGAAATGCAAAGTAGAAAAGAGAACAAGGCAAGAAGTTGCCCACTATTTATAGTGTACGGAGAACGACCCCTAGTGAAGAAATTAGGGACTTTAGGAGGAGCTAACTCCGACTGAATCATGTGAGTAAGATTCCTGGGCACATCAGCATCTCAGAGCCAGAAATGATTATTTTGCGCAGAACTGCACAAAACATCCGCAAAAGCCTTCTCCGTCGAAACGAAATATCTCAAATGTGCAGTTTTCACGCCAAGACCCTAGCGGACTCGGGAATTAGGCACATGAAGTCACTCTCTGGCAAGATGATACCACATACAATAATAATAAGTAGAAACAAAAAATATCTAAGACAAAGTTAACCTGACCAATCTCTGGTTGACTAGGACAAGAAATGGCTTGTGCCTCCAAAACGAATCCGCTCTCATTTATCCACCATAGAGAGTCCTGCCTGCCTCTTATCAGCACGGCTGATACTCAACTCCACGAGGGCGTTTCTCTGCGCCTTCACGATCTCACGTTTTCCACTGAGCTGAGGTGGAACAACTACATTGAATCAATAGCTGTATCTGCTGCAAGGAAAGTTGGTTCTCTGTGTCGCGCCAGAAAGTTATTCTCGCCCGAGTCCATCCTTCAAATCTAAAAAATCTACCATTCGTCTTTGCATTGAATACTGTTGACATATATGGTCTGGTGCCCCCGCTGTTAACCTCGAGGTTCTTGACAACATCCAAAGACGGATATGCAATGTGATACGTCCTGACCTGGCAACTCGGCACCAGTCACATTCTCACAGACGTGATGTGGCTTCCCTCTGTCTTTTCTACAGATATTTCCACGGCAACTGCTCTGACGCGCTTCTTTCACTGGTGCTCCAAATGCATGAATTTAAGCAAGCTACTAGGTTGGCATCACGGTCGCACCCGTTTACTGTCGAAGCAGTTAAATATAACCGCCTTTCCTACTCCAACAGATTCTACTCTCGCTCTTCCCAACAATGGACCTCTCTTCCTCTTATTTGCTTCCCTTGTGTCTATAATCCGCAATAATTTACTAGTAGTAGGATCGATTAAAAATGTAAGCTAATCTAAAATTAAAAAATTCTCGATCTTATGATCTAAGACACATAACAGTGGGCTAAATAAACTCTTTGAATGAGATGCACTCAATAACGTTCTCAGAAAAATATTCCTTTACTTGAGGTCACCAATAAAAGAATTCTTAAAGGATTTTATCAAAAACTAAAATAAGGAATCTGGGAAAAACATAATAATATAATGGATTTATACAGTCTTGAGACATGGACATGATACAAAATTTCGAATAAAGGTCCGTAAAAAGAGAAAATATATTTATATATCCTAATACAAGATCAGAATGAAAAACAAACGGTTTAGTGAGATTATTTTCTGTCAATTATCTAAGTGGATAGGACGAAATCTTGGTTTGGCTCCAACACTAACCGCTGTCATCGTTATGAAACAAGTAAGTATTTAGTTAGTTTCTTTGGTAGTATGGTGCGTATGTATGTGCGCGAGCACGTGCGTGTGTGTGTGTGTGTGTGTGTGTGTGTGTGTGTGTGTGTTTGTGTTGGGTATGTTTTAAATCTTACAGCAATGTCATCGTTTTACCGGTTTTAAAGAGAGCATTTAAGCGTCCATAACCTAATTGGCGCTGACAGACTATCATCGCTCGAATCATTGGCACTGACAACTGTTATCACTCCACCATTAGTCTCGTACGCAGATTTGACCGCCCCCCGTACATAACAGCTATTTTCTCCATATATATATATATAAATATATATATATATATTCGAAGGTAATGAACTTATATATATATATATATATATATATATATATATATATATATATATATATATATATATATAAATATAAAAGTGAACATAGAAGTCAACACTTAGAGGCGACAGTCTGTTTCATGCTAGACGCAATCGTCAGGCCACGAGTGCTGTTATTTTTTTCGGCTATTTATATATACGGGTCAGTGGTGCATTGTGGGTAGTCTATTTTGGCGGTTATTTTGCCGGAAGTCGATTATTTGTTCATTTATTTATTTATTTATTTTTATTTTTATTTTTACTTTTTATTTTTATTTCTTATCTTGCATATTTATTTTTTTATTTTACTTTTACACACGCTCTATCTCTGATATTGAGCACGTATCCTATAAATATAGCACACCTTAAGACTATCTTTCTTCATATATATATATATATATATATATATATATATATATATATATATATAGTATTAAGTTGTAAGAGTTTGGGGGTGCCAGAATTGCTGGTTCTTTTTCCCTAGTTTACTGGTGAGAAAGCATTTTTTAGCTGGCAGATTTTGTCATAAAGTGCTCGATATAAAAAGGTAAATATAGAACATTAAATAAAAAATTTTAAAAAAGAAACTTATCACTTAACTGAGTGCTGTTGGTTCAGTCACGCCGACTTCGAAGTTTCGTGAACGCATTGCAGTCATACTTTCACTCTGCAGGACTAATGTCTTCTCTGAACAGTGAAAGCATTACTGCAATGCCCTCCCGAAATTAACGCCACTCAGTTAAGTGATAAATTACTCCACATTAATCATATATATATATATATATATATATATATATATATATATGTGTGTGTGTGTGTGTGTATGGTGGACTCTCCCGTCGTATTCGATGTATGAGGTTCCAACAGCTCAGTTCCCAGGAACCGACAGCCCAGACACTAGCACATATTATTTGATTATAGTGGTGAACCAACCATACTTTTGAATGGCCGAATACAGTGATTTGGTGCACTAAGTGCCACAAGGTCCCCAAACATCCCCCCGTAAGTTTTGATTTCAGAGTTGTCCTGCTACTTACCCATAGCTGAAGGGAGAAGAGGAGGATTAATACCTTTCCCAAGGGTATTAGCACGTAAGTGAATGTAATGAATTCGACTGGAATTCGAAGTCGGCTCTCCGAGCCGGTATCTTTTACTCCACCGTGCCCTCAAATATATATATATATATATATATATATATATATATATATATATATATATATATATATCCTATCATTCTATATATATATATATATATATATATATATATATATATATATATATATATATATATATATCCTATCATTCTATATATATATATATATATATATATATATATATATATATATATATATATATATATGCGTGTGTGTGTGCGGATTAAATATGGATTGAAATCCGGCAGAATGATAGGATAAATAGGAAACGTTTATAAGTATAACATGCTTCGCTTTTATTTAAGCTTCATCAGAATTTTTGGAAAATGAATTATGGAAGAGAATGTTCCAGTACTTTGAATTCTGTGTTGTTTGTTTTTCATTGGTCAAGTAGTTGTCACGTGTTTCGTTCCATGCGGTTTTAGTGTATACGTATGCGTGTTAGTGTGTGGATTCTAATGGGTAGTTTTGTGTTTGTCTGTTAGTGTCCGTGTCTTTTAATTCTTTAAGATAATTTTGAGAGTAAGACTAGGCAGGAGTGTTCGTGTCTGCGTGAATCAGATTTCTAGTTAGTCTTTGATGGGAAATTGTTGGTGTTGGTACGTGTATTAATTGTTGGGTAGAAGAGCATTATTAGTGTTGGGCTAAATTCTAACACTGAGAAAAAATAATCATGTATATCTGAAACTGTCAGGGTATGCAATTGTGAGCGTGAGGGGGTATGTGTTAGTTTAATTCTATTATAGATATAATTATTGTTATTGTTATTTTATAAGTATATTGAGAGTATCGAGTGTATTGAAAGTTTTGGTGCCTTGGATTGAAACACTTAAATTATATCGTCCGCAGATATTTGAATTTTACCAAACCCATACTCAAATAATGTAAGACCCAAAATAGCTGACCAATAAAAATCAAACAGTGTATAGAAAAGTATCAATATTTTCTCTTCCATAACTCTTAATATAAAAGTAAAACATGTTAATGTTAAATTTAAATATATATATATATATATATATATATATATATATATATATATATATATATATATATATATATATTATGAAATGGACAAAGTCCGACAATTATTTTCTATGATAATATTTGTCGGACTTTGTCCATTTCATAATGTGTGACGTCATTTGTTTACATTTGATACTCTATGAGCAGTTATGAATGTACGTGAGAGATTCATGGACGATTGAAGTTTACAAGCAGTAAATTCGACCGTGCCAACCGAACGATCCTTAGTGGCCGAAACTGTTAAGGCACGTCAGGCTATATGACGGTTCCGTATAGGATACAGGTTCGAATCCTGTCGAGGACGAATATTTTCTATGAGAATTTCTCGGAAATGTTATTTAATACTGTTTATTATAAACAGAGCATTTACTTAAATACTTGTATCTATAAAAACAATGTTAAATATAAGAATGTCATTATATATATATATATATATATATATATATATATATATATATATATATATATATATATATATATATATATATATATATATATATATAAAGAGAACTGGAACAGTCTACCCCAGTGAGCGAAATAAAGGGTTCAGTTAAACATTCCAACCACCTGAAGAAGGCCGGAGCGTACAATAGCCGAAACGTTGTAATAAATATGGCGACAAAGATGAGGACAATAGTCGGAATAATGTAAATATTAAAGCTTTTAGGTCTTTTCAAAATATAAATAGGGAGTATTGGACAAGACGTTTTTGTTTTGGGATAAGCAGTGTGATAGGTCTTGATCTGGCATTTCGTCTCCAGTTACTTTCTCGCAGACGTGCTTTAGCTTCCCACTGTCTTTTCTACAAATATTTTCATTGCTGCTGCTCTGAGGTACTTTCACGGGTACCCCATCTGCATGAATTTAAGCGTGCTACTCGGTTGGCATCTCGGTCCCAACCTTGTCACCGTCGAAACAGTTAAATGTAACAGCCGCTTCTATTCCAACAGCTTCTTCTCTCGCTTTTCCCTCCTACTTCCTTCCATGATGGCTATAATATTCAAATATTCAAATGTAATGTCAATCGTCATCTTCTGATGCCTTGATCCTGATTCCCATATTTCTGCATATCCTTTCTTCAAAAAAACACTCTTTACTCTTTCTTTTACACTCTGTAACCCCTAGCGTCCTAGTGGCACTCCAGCCTTGCTTGCAATGAAATGCTTAAAAAATTCTTTTATTGGGCTTCCAGGCTAATATATGGTTCACAGCTTATGGGCCACAAAATGGAAGTCATTTTTTCAACTATAATATTTTTATGGGCCACAGAAAAAATATGGGTTAAAAAGTGGAACCACTGATCTAGAAAAACGAAAAGCAATTCAAGTTTCAGTCTTGTCAGGCCGGACTACTATAGATTTGTTTAGAATCATCTTTGAGGAGAAACACCAAAAGTTTCGAAGGATTAGTTGCAGAAAGTTATCTAGTTATTGTTAAGGGAACTTTGACAGATTTCAAGTAAAAAGATCTCTGGAGAAGCTGCAAATTCTTTAAATAAATCTAGAACACTCTCAGTCTGCAACTTATTGGAGAATCCTGACACTAATGACGAAGGGTAGAAACAAGCTGACTAGATATCTGAGAAGACTTGATGAGAAATGATAAGGGTTGCATCAGAAAATTTATCAAAAGATGTTCGGAATATTTCATAAACAATAACACAAGCAGAGCAAGTATCTGGACTTTCCATTCGCAACATATTGGCCAATAACTCTCATGGAGTACTGTTGAGATCTAAGTTGAAATTGTCATTGTATAAACGTCACAAAGAAATCTGACGGCAGTTAGGAGAAAGGGTCCTCAAAGAACACCCTGATGTACAGATTGTGATCTACACAGATTAAAAACGCTTCAATCTTAACAGGTCTTTCTACTACCACGTGGAATACCGAAAAAGATGACGTGAAGCTTTGCTTTGATTTGTTTTGGTTTGGTTTACGGTATATTAACCTCAATCGGTTATTTCATGCCGACAAGATTTTTAGGATAGATTCGTATGAAAAGAATATTTATTCTTTGGTTTAGATTTGTTTGGTTTATTTTGTTTTACGGCATATCAACCTCAATTGGTTATTTAATGCCGACAACATTTTTAGGATAGATCCGTATGAATAGAATATGTATTCTTTGGTTTAGATTGGTTTTGTTTATTTTGTTTTACGGCATATCAACCTCAATGGGTTATTTAATGCCGACAACATTTTTAGGATAGATTCGCATGAATAGAATATGTATTCTTTAGTTTATTTTGTTTTTATTTTGTTTTACGGCATATTAACCTTAATCGGCTATTTATTGCCGACAACATTTTTATAGCTGATAATATTTTTTTTTCAAAAAAGTATCGCTGCTAATATAATTTCCAAAAATGTATTGCTGGTAACAATTTTTTTCTGCAAAAATTCATTGCTTGTAATAATTTTTTACTATAATATATTGCTGGTATTAAAACTATTTTTACACTTTCTTAGTTTTTTGACACCAGTTAAACTATTTTACTATTTGCCCATAGCTGGGACCCTAACAGGTGATACCACCCCAGGTCAGGGTGGACCTGTGAACACCAGCTATTAAGAGGTGGTTCCACGCTCCTCAAAACCTGATCAGAGGCTTTGCTGTCGGATTTAGTTTATCGTCTTACCCAGGGCGGGAAGCTTGGCTTACAAAAATGCCTGTGGGCATTGCTCTTGAGTTATTGTTTACGGAACGTTGACATCACTCAAGTACCAAGAAATGCTAGAAGACAGTTTTATTCCAAACCTACTAAAAATAGTGGAGAAAGGGAAAAATTGATCTTTCAGCAAGACAATGCGAGTTGCCTTTCTGCAACAACAACTGTTTCATACCACAGTGATCACTTCTCATGTGTAATGAAGTCGTCTACTTTGTCTCCTGTCCTTGGGGGATGATGACAAAAGATTCGTACACTGGCAACACCCAATGTTGCCAGTTGAGAAGATGAAACATACTTGCATGGGAACAAAATATTTTTCACTCTACGCTCTCTAAATTAGCAGACTCGACGACAAATCGTGGCATTCAGGTTTTAGAAGCAATGATCACTGCCATGAATTGGGTTGAAATTTAAATGATTCGTAAGGTTTATTTGACGGACAAAAAAAAATGTTTCATAATTTCAGAGCTTGCAAAAGTAAAACTGCTAGAAAATGTCAAAATGATTGGAGGGTAATTTTCGATTTATTTTCGGAATCATCCCAAAACAAATAAATGTTTTAAAAAACCCGCATCCAATAAACAATGTCAGTTTCTTTTTTTATTAACAACGCATTATTTAGCGTAAAGAACCATTGGAAATCGGTTTTCATGTAATCTGTTACCCATTTTGTGTTCCCCATACAGAGCTGTTCGATAAAAGTGACTCACCTGATTTTTTTTTTTTTTTTTTACTAAATGTTCTCTTCTCCGATGAAACGAAATTTGAGCTAAATTCAAAAGGTAAGCGATCTAAAATCCGAAGAAGAAGAAGCTTTGAAAGTTCTTTGAATTTAGCAGTAAGTACTGTCAAGAATCCGTTCAGTATAATGTTCTAGGGATGCTTTTCTTTTCATGGAACTGGTTTCTTAAAACCTATTGAAAAAACCCTCAGGAGCGAGTACTACGAGAGAACTTTAGAGACTTGTCTGCTCCCTTTTGCTGAAAGGGTGCAAATCGACCCCACCAAGCTCATTTTTATGCAGGATAATGCTCCCTGTCACAAATCAAAATTAATGAAGGAATACTTTCATGAGAAGCAGGTAAGTGTTATGACATGGCCGCTGCAATCTCCTGACCTCAACCACATAGTAAGTTATTATTATTATTGCTAGAATAATACCCATAACAATGATAGACTAAGATCAGCGTATCTCTAAGCTCTGTCTATGATCAAAGTGTAGTATGTATTAGCGCTGCTTAACTTTGTAAGTTACTTTTACCCTAATATTTAAGCAGAAGAATTCTAGTGGAGTAGACATGTCATTTCACTCTACGCTCTCTAAATTAGCAAACTCGACGACAAATCGTGGCATTCAGGTTTTTGAAGCAATGATCGCTGCCATGAATGGGGTTAAAATTTAAATGATTCGTAAGGTTTATTTGACGGACAAAAAAAAATGTTTCATAATTTCAGAGCTTGCAAAAGTAAAACTGCTGGAAAATGTCAAAATGATTGGAGGGTACTAACAGAATGTAAAGAAATTTCTTGACGAGACGTGATGACTCCAGTCAGTGTTGGATCTTGCTGATCTGGTAATGTTAATGTTAGAATGAATTCTTTTTGAAGCTACGAAATGTTTAGGTGTCGTAACTACGAGGAAGCAGAATATATTAGAAACCGAATCAAGTTTAAAAAAACATTTGGGAACAACAACTACGTCTCTGTTCTATGAGGAACACAAAATGGGTAACAGAATACATGAAAACCGATTTCCAGTCTTTCTTTACATTAAATAATGTGTTGTTAATAAAAAAAGAAACTGACATTGTTTACTGGATACGGATTTTTAATACATTTATTTGTTTTTGTATGACTCCGAAAATCAATCGAAAATTACTCTCCAATCATTTTTACATTTTCAATGTTTTACTTTTGCCAGCTTTTAAGATATGCATCATTTTTCTTTGTCCGTCAAATAAACCTTACGAATCATTTAAATTTTAACACTCCCAACATGACTATTAATTCAAAGTTCAAGACATCTCTATTTATAAAAGGCAGGATGTGTGTGTGTGCCTGTGTGTGACGAATGCACGGCCGCAATTTTCGACGGATTTGCACCAAAATTTACATGCACATGCTCCAAGTTAGCGGAAAAGGCCAAGACCGACTTTGCATTTCACAACTCCCATCGATAGTGGAAATAATTGATTTTCTCATGCTTCTACGGTAGTTTTCATGTAGTTTGTGGCCATTTTCTACTGGCCAGAGTGAGAGCCTATAGCTGGCTGCCACGAATAGGCAGGAATATTCTATTGGCCAGCGTGAAAGCCAACAGCTGACTGACACGAATGTTAACTAGCATGCTAGCATGCAAGAAAGATCGATAGCTGCATTCGTCACAAGTAGGAAAAATTTAAATCTGCATGGCACTTTACTCCAATTGGCTTATTCGCTTGCTTAAACTCAACGTTGATTCTGATTCCGCAGAACTGGGTTGGGTGTGAAAAATAATTTTGTTGTTAACATTCATTTTTTCATTCGGTTTTTCCAGTTACGAGTACTTTTTTAAAGCTCATCGTTTTGTGTTCATTTTGTTTAGTTCTTTTTTCGTAACAGATTGAATGTTTAGTATAGAGCTTAGAAAAAATTCGCAGTGTGAGATAGGCAAGAAGTAGCAACATCAGCACGGCAAAGGGCACTCCTTTAAAGGAAGGAAGGGCAAAGATATTTTAAGTCAAGTGATAGCGATTGCTGTATGAGTCATACGATTTTTGAATCAAGCACGGGCAACGCCGGGCCATCCTGCTAGTTTCATATAAATAGTTGCCATTTCTTTACATCTGCGCAGAACGAACCGACAAATTTTCTAACTGCGTAGCCAGATGTTGCCATCAATTAACAAACCTTAAGATCCTCAAAGTATATATATAATGTGCGATGGGTAACTTATCGCCATTTTATATTTTTAATTTCGCGCATGCGCATTTGTTGGATTTTGATTTTGTCAACAGCACAGTATAGTAGGGTCAGTAGGGCACTGTCTGTGATAAAAACAGCACCATTACGCAATTCACTCCGCCAGAAATTTGGAAACGGCATGCTGTACTGCTTGGCATTCGCACCGGTAGCTCCAGTACAGTGGTAAAGTTACTGAAAAGAATAATCACACGAAGGTTGGTAATGAACGATAATATACTTAGGACAAGAACAACACATATGAGATTCGCCAGCGGCGCGTAGAAGAAGTAGTCAACTGCTAGAAGTGAGTCAAGTGAATTCCACAATGAATCTCCAACTGCAGGATAGCTACCAACCGCCCCACGCGGTCAGATATGGCACAAGGCCAAATTTAATGTGGGGTATCCGAGCTCGTAAGCTCGGGTAAAATTCCTTGTTGACACCGTATAAAACGGGGTCGAGTAGCTGTTTCCCGAGACGAGACTCTGCCCTTCGACATAGCCTCGTCTGGGGATCCTCTCTGCCCGGAGGGATAGAGTTTGACCAGCACAGCTAGAGACGAATCTCCAACTGCAGACTAACATACAGTATTTACTACTGTATTTATGTGAATGGGGACATACCCATTATCGTCCGTAGGTATGCTACAACAAATATGAACATTTCAGATTGTTTCGGTGTCAATCTAGGGACAGTGCAGAGGATTCGGAAAGAGTTGGTTGAGTATGGTGGTGATTACAACGGCACGGTAGCTCGGAAAATATACACTGATCATTCTGATAAGAAAATCACTCCCGCGTTTGTTGGTGAGAGCCTCAGACTCAATGTGGGAGCCTGCATCAAGTGCTTTGAATAGGGAGTCCTGCCCTGGGTCAAGAGGCCGGCTGCTGGAAGACCCTATGTCTGGAAACAGGACTCTGCACTATGCCACACAAGCAGGACAACCAAGTCATGGATATTGGACAATCGCTGCACACCAAATCAACCCTTACATCTGGCCACCTAATTCCCTAAACTGCAAACCCCCTTGATTATTGTGTGGGGTGCAGTTGAGTGAGAAGTCAACATAACTCCTTGTAACACCAAAGATGAACTGAAAGCAAGGATTATGGCAGCATTCACCAACCTAAATAAGGAGACCATCCCGAAGAGTTGCAGGAGATTTCGAAGTCGTCTGGAGACGGTGGTTTATACCAATGACGATTTTATTGAATAAATCTAATCTTTAGTATTTCAAGATACCTTTGTTTAATTATGGTAAATATATCTGTTGAAATGAGATGCCAGTGTTATTTTCATTTTTGTATCACTTAGACGACAATTTATCCATCGCATCCTGTATATCTGTTAAAATGAGATGTCCGTTTAATTTACATTTTTGCGTCATTTAGACAATTTATCCATCGCACCCTGTATATCAGTTAGAATGAGATGTCACTGTTATTTTCAATTTGGCGCCAATTAGACGACAATTTATCAGTTGCACCCTGTATATCCGTCAGTGTTATTTTCATTTCGGCGCCATTGAGACGACAATTTATCCATCGCACCCTGTATATCAGTTAAATTGAAATATTATTAGTCAGTATTATTTTCATTTTTGAGTCATTTTCAGGAAAGATCACAAAGTATGATATCTATCGCACCCCGGATATCTGTTAAAATGAGATGCCAGTGTTATTTTCATTTTTGCGTCATTTAGACGACAATTTATGCATCGCACCCTGTATTTTATATATCAATGAAACGTGGAAGTGGCTAATAATGTGCTACGTGTATGCATCAAGGCAAATCTTGGTTCCGTTTGTGGGGGAGATTAAATATTAATGGATATTTCAGTCCTACGTCAAGTTGGTTTTGAACGTTCCTGTTACTTCGATGGAAAGAAGATGTCGCCTCTTGCAATGGAAACACCAAACAACAACCAAGAACTTCTATTAAATCTATTATTCCAAACGTTTTTCAGTCCTGAATACGTGAGTTGGTCATCCAAGGAAACTAGGCATAACCCAGATGAAATAACCCAAAAAGTTATTGATTACAACATCTCAGATTCCCGGCCCAGTTAATTTGTAACTGACGTTCGAGTGTGTATTAGAACAGCTCATGGACTTTAATAACCAAACTAGAAACGCCAGCAAAAAATCATAACACACTTTCGCAAACGGAAATTTGGAAAGATCACAAAGTATAACATCCAAGTTTTTGAAAGCTTGTGGAGAAAGCATTTTGTGATAAAATGTCATTAAATTTTAATCAAAGTAATTTAGTCGAATTATTAGATTGGCAACAAGGTCTTATCAATGTACAGTTAGTTTGGTTCGGTTTATTTGGTTTTACGGCATATCAACCTCAATGGGTAATTTACTGCCGACAACATTTTTAAGATAGATTCGCATGAATAGAATGTATTCTTTGGTTTAGATTGGTTTGATTTATTTTGTTTTACGGCATATCAACCTCAATGGGTAATTTAATGCCGACAACATTTTTAGGATAGATTCGTATGAATAGAATATGTATTCTTTGGTTTAGATTGGTTTGGTTTATTTTGTTTTACGGCATATCAACCTCAATGGGTTATTTAATGCCAACAACATTTTTAGGATAGATTCGTATGAATAGAATATGTATTCTTTTGTTTAGTTTAGTTTGGTTTATTTTGTTTTACGGCATATCAACCTCAATGGGGTATTTAATCCCGACAACATTTTTAGGATAGATTCGTATGAATACAATATGTATTCTTTGGTTTAGATGTGTTTGGTTTATTTTGTTTTATGGCATATCAACCTCAATGGGTTATTTAATCCCGACAACACTTTTTATTGCTGGTAATATATTGTTTTGTCCAAAATCTGTTTCTGGTAATATATTTCACTCAAAATTGCATTGCTGGTAATAATTTTTTTCAAAAACCTATTCCTGGTAATAGTTAACTATTTTCCCACAGCTGCAACCCTAACAGGTGCTACCACCCCGGGTCAGGGTTGACCTGGGAACACCTGCAATTAAGAGGTGGTTCAATACAGAGTAGAGCAAATATAATTTATTCGAAAATTGTAACATAAATATGTTATAAAATCACTACAAAAATAGCCATTTTGTTTCAACACTTCTGGTGTCTTATCAAGTGATGGTGATGAATGTAGAATAAAGGGTTTTTATTCTACATTCATCACCATCACTTCATAAGACACCAGAAGTGTTGAAACAAAATGACTATTTTTGTAGTGATTTTATAACATATTTATGTTATAATTTTCGAATAAATTTTATATATATATATATATATATATATATATGTGTGTGTGTGTGTGTCTGTGTGTGTGTGTGTGTGTGTGTGTGTGTGTGTGTGTGTGTGTGTGTGTGTGTGTTTGATTAGTCAAATAATTTAGACGTATTATGCCAATTTATTTTAGTTTTAATCCTTTCAAGTCCATGAATTAATTTCTTGGTGACTGTAGAAAATGGCTAAAGAAAAAATTCAAAAATTTTCTTTCAAATAATTTTTATTTTTCCAAGTCCTTTCAATCTCATGTGAGACCATTTTCAGAGACTGCATATCTATGGATGTGTTATGCATTAACACCGTAAATTCAAAATATTTTTTACCTCTATGCAAGGGAGGTAAATTTTGTGATTTTTTTAATTTTAGTATTTTAATTTAGTATTATTTTAATTAATTATAAACTATACTAAATTTAATATAACCAATCTAGACAACTCTTCTCCGTCAACTAGCGTCTTACAAAAAATAATATAATTTAATTGACCTTCGGGATATTGCAAAATGGTTTTACAACAACGATGATGACGGGAAGGCTTACGTTACATGTAAACGATCATAGTTCAATATTAGAACATTTGAAGGAACACTCATGTCCACATTCACAGTTTAGACAGATATTAACCGAAAACACATCAGTGCTTCAACAAGATAATAATAAGCAAAACTTAAAATTCTAGAAGCGCTTTATATTAGAGATCTGCGGCCAGAATTAGGGTCAGAATTAAAAATATATTGGTAACCTAGACATACCCATAAGTATATTTTAAATTCTGACCTTATGCCTCGCCTCTTTTATTATCCAAAAAGTGGTAATTTGTTCTTTTAAATTTCCCTAATAAACCATTTTATCACAATTTATCTACCATCGCCTGTCGAAGTACAATCTTAGTGCTGAAACATGAAATTTTTTGTGTAGCGATGTAAAATTTGTTATTGTAATTTATTATAATAAAAATATTCTAATATATATATATATATATATATATATATATATATATATATATATATATATAAATACACTGATTAAAATTTTTAAAAATAAATATATAAAATAAGAAATAAAAATAAAAAATACAAATAAAAATAAGAAATAAAAATAAATAATGACAAGGAAAATAATTTTACCCAAATAAATAAACAAATAAACGACTTCCGGTAAAATAACTGCCGAAACAGACTACCCACAATGCACCACTGACCCGTATATATAAATAGCCGAGAAAAATAACAGCACTCGTGGCCTGACGATTGCGTCTAGCATGAAACAGACTGTCGCCTCTAAGTGTTGACTTCTATGTTCACTTTTATATTTACACACGCTCTATCTCTGATATTGAGCACTTTATCCTATAAATATAGCACATCTTAAGACTATATTTCTTCATATATATATATATATATATATATATATATATATATATATATATATATATATATATATATACTACAATCATATTATCGCCCCCGCCTACGCCTTTCTCTGTATTTTTCTATTTCCATTTCTACCTTTAATTTTTTTTCTTTTTCCTTCGTCTATACTCTCTTTATCACGCCTTCTCTCTCTATACTACACTTTTTCTCTTTCTCTTCTTCACGTATCCGCTTTTCTTATTATTCTCTCTTCCTCATTTACTCTATTTCCATTCTTTCTCTCTCTTTTCAAATCTGGTTCTCTTCATTCCACACTTTGCCTTTTTCTCCCCCCACTCCTCTCTCTCTCTCCCTCTCTCTCTCTCTCTCTCTCTCTCTCTCTCTCTCTCTCTCTCTCTCTCTCTCTAATCCATTGTCTTTATCCTTTTTCCTTCATACTCAACCTGATGCCTTTCTTACCACTGTACGTTTACCTCCGATTGTTTTTCTTGCCCACATACTGGCTAACTTAGCTAAATGCTATTAATTTCTACCGCCAGGTAAGTAGCTTGAATCAAAGAAAGAAAAACGGGCTACGTGTCTAATTTGTTAGCACCGGTTTTGTCTTAGCTAATTCCGGAGCCAAGTTTGTTTTTTTGTTTTTTTAAATGCCAACAAAATAACCGGAATAAACATTAAACGGCCACAAAGTTAACAAAAAAAAAAAAAAGATCTTTTGAGTCATTTCAACACTGTATGCCAAAAGATTGAGATCAATCGCTGACAAAAAAAAAAAAATGTAAGGGGAGGTAAGCATTTTCATCTATGCTGTCTAGCCGCCCCTTACCGCATCAAAAAAAAAACAAAAAAAACAGCGAACAAATATCCGTATCTTTTTATTGCATTTTATCTTTCTCTCTCTCTTTTTATCCAGAAGTAAAAAAAAAAAAATGAAATGTGAACATTTAGAAACAACAAAGATATAATCGTATTTGGGCGGAGTCGGTTTTCTAAGGAGCAGGCGAGATGTGCTCAAAAAGGAATTTTTAAGAGGAGCACAAAAGGGCCTCAAAGAAAAAAAAATTCCACCTAAGATAACTGAAATAAGAAAAATGTAATACGGAAGCGAATGGGGTCACGAAATGACGAATGGCTATGAATGTCATTTTTTTAGACGGTCCTGGAAAATCTTTTACGGGAAATAAGTTTTTGGTTTCCTCAGAGAGGAAAAAGGCATCGGCATTTTTCGGTATATCAAAAGTAAAGAATGATACTTTGCGTTAAGAGCAGACATAAGTATACATCACTGCATCATTGTGACTTTTTCAAAGATTGTGCAACTGCACTGCTTTCTGTGGATCTATATTTTCCAGACATTTAATGAGCAGAAAGAAATAATACGATTATCTATGTTGTCCGACGCGAAGATGGCCCAGGGAAGACTTTTATGAGAAGGAATTACAAGCGCGGATTGCTTTTAAAAAAAGCGGGATAATAAATAAAAAAACACAGCAGAAATAAAAGCGAGAGAACGAAAGAATGCGAGATATTGAGATATAGAAAGAAAGAAAGAAAGAAAGAAAGAAAGAAAGAAAGAAAGAAAAAAAGACTGAGATAGATAGATAGATAGATAGATAGATAGATAGATAGATAGATAGATATGAAAAGGTCTGAGATAGATAAAAATTAAATGGCCTGAGATAGATATGAAAAGCAATGAGATATGAAAAGGTCTGAGATAGATAGATAGATAGATAGATAGATAGATAGATAGATAGATAGTTAGGAACAAACACAGATAGATAGATAGATAGATAGATAGATAGATAGGCATGCTCCATACCACTAAAGTGTATCGAAATTCGAAGGAGTGGGCAAAATGTTTACGACTTTACTCACCCACGTAAATCTGGCCAAACATCATTTTTTCATAGTCAAGACAATAATTTTTCAACACCTTCTCGTAAATTTAATTATCATTACTTTCTAATTGAATGTCACAGCTTCTTTGTGATTCGATCGTGTACCTTTGCCTGATAATAAAACTGAATGTACCTGATGCGTACTCAACAAAGAGCCACAAACTAGAATTTAAAAAAGAAAATAACTCTCCTTTTTGATACCGAACTGCATTGTGGGATTTTTTCATTGCTGCGTATAAAAATGTCTGATATTTTGAAAACGCCCAAAAGTTTTAGCAGGTTTAGTAGGGTGTGGCATAAGGTCACTAAAATGAAACGCCCAGTGACGATCAAATTAGCAATCAACAGCCTACAAAACAAACTTACTAACAATCGATACAAAACAAATGATACATATATATATATATATATATATATATATATATATATAGAGAGAGAGAGAGAGAGAGAGAGAGAGAGAGAGAGAGAAAGAGAGAAAAATAGAGAGAAAAGATGAATAAAGACAAAAGGAAAACTTATCTTAGCCGACGCGTTTCGTTCTTTGCGGGTCTTTATCATATATATATATATATATATATATATATATATATATATATATATATATTAATGCATGTTTCATTAAATAACATAGACAAGTTTTGTCTATTTATTTTAAGTAGGTTCCTACATATATATATATATATATTAATGTATGTTTCATTAAATAATATAGACAAGTTTTGTCTATTTTAAGTAAGTTCCTTTCATATTGTCTGATAAGCTTAATAACATTATACTTGAAAGAGGAAAGGAAATCACCATATTGATACACGTTTTAATCCAATCTAAGCTTACATAAGCCATTATCAAAGATGACAATTACATTTCAATATATCAAACAATAAACGGACGAAACAATAATGATAGTATGTTTTTGTTGCATGAAAATTTTCAAAGCAACGACAAACTCGTGTATACGAGACGCGGATTTAAACATGTATCAATATGGTGATTTCCTTTCGACTTTCAATGATAATGTTATTAAGCTTATCAGACAATATGAAAGGAACTTACTTAAAATAAATAGACACAACTTGTCTATATTATTTAATGAAACATGCATCAATGAAAAATTGCTACCTAAATAAACAATATATGTCTGTGTTTGCGTGTGTGTGTGTGTGTGTACGCGTGTGTGTGTGTGTGTGCGCGTGCGTGTGAATAAAGACAAAAGGAAATATTATCTTAGCCGACTTATTTCGTTCTCTGAGGGACTTCAACAATGGAAATGCAAGGATTTTATTTAGTAACAAGTATTTATATGCAAGAACAAAAATGTTATTAGTTTTTCAATTTTTTTAAGTTTAATATTCATGAGGTTAGCTGAAAAGTCTGACAAACTATGGAGGGCACGAATTTGGAATAGGCACAACATTCGGAATAGACACGTCATATGCAATAGACACACCATTTGGAATAGACACACCATTTTATTTATTAAACAGTGCGTATTACATCTCTAAAAATGGGACATCTATTTCAAGTACGAAGTATGCACTTTAATAATGTTTGAAGCAATAAAACAAATATCGGATTAAAAATAAATTTAAGGTGTTGGACGATTTCTTTCACCCTGTTCGGAGGTTTCTGGTTCTTTCTTTTTTTCCAGTCTTTTTCCTCAGATGGCAATTTGTTTGAAAATTGTGCTATCCATGTTTTTTCACCCACCGAGTTTATACAAATTTGCTTTTACATATATATATATATATATATATATATATATATATATATATATATATATATATATATATATATAGATCCGTGTGAGTGCGTGTGAGTAGGTTGTGATTTGCAGGGTTATATATTATCTATATTGTTAAGTTTATAGCTTGGCCCGACTGGACAATGTGTTTTTAAACGTCGTCTCCACTTAGTTTCATGGAATCCTAAAATCTTTCTAATGTTATCTTCTCTAAACTTTTCCATTCTCTCAATTATAGCGAATTTAGCATGGGTTTGAAATCGGTTTTTCTAGGCGTGTGTATGTATATGTATATATATATATATATAGGTGTGTGTGTATGTGTGTTGTAGGTGTCTGGGCGGGAGTATAAGATTTTATCGCCTATGTGGTGTGTATGTCGCCAAGAAATGTATACACTCTTCCGGTATATCTTCGGACGTTTGAAAATACGCATATTTTTCTCACTGAAACCCTTCTTTAAATCTTCTCTCTGTTAAATTTTAATGCCCCCTCCATCTTTGGACCTCCCTGCCTCTCTCGTCTGTTACACCTCTATATATATCTCAGGTTCTCCCACACTCTCACACATATACTCTTACTAATATTTTCCCGGAGTTGTTTTTTCTGTTTTCTTTTTGAATTTGTATGTCTGATGAATTGCATCGTTTTTACGATTCCAATGGAATAAATTATGACCATGGAATATTAGTGTTCAAATCTTTTTATTATATTATTTTATTATATATATATATATATATATATATATATATATATATATATATATATATATATATATATATATATATATATATACGTATGTATGTATGTATGTATGTATGTATTTCTGCCAAAGAGAAAAGGAACAAAAATGTTATTTTGTTTTTTTCAAAATTTTTAAGTTTAGTAACTTTCATAAATATTCATCGGGCAAACTGAAATGCCATGCACACTATGGAAGACACGAAGTGACACGATTTAATGTCTAATGAAAGAAAGTTAGTAAGGGATATTTTTATACCAATTAGTATTTAGATTATTTTAGTCTGGGATTAATTTATTTGTTATTTATTTTGAATACCATGAGGTTATTGATTTAACCTTTTTTTTTTAATTTTTTAAAACATGTTTATAGTCATGTCTGTTGGCTTGGGAAAGTATTAATTCTTTTAGGAATGGAAACATTTGAAAAGAATCCGGGCTACAGATTTATATTTTGGTAAGACTCGATAGCAGCACTCTCCAGAATTTTCCTTCTATGTAAGTTACTTTCTCTTTTAATAAGTGTGGCATTCTTCAGATCAATACATTTGATAAATTGTTACATATAAGATTATCTTTTTTGTTCATTGATACGTTTTTTTAAATTTCTGTATATATATGAGGAAGATTTCTGGCAATTTGTACCTGCTTCAGAATTATTATTTCTATGGGTATTTTTGGATTCCATAATAGTTTTTGCGTTTGCAATTATTTTGTTCTTGTTAAATATATATATTTAAATTAATGAATGGGGTTTTGCTTATCATTAATACAGGAAGATATTTTTTCGTATTTCAATTTTGAGACACTTAATTTTCAATCCGATCTTTACCTTCCAATAGAAAAGAAATTACCCTGCTACGCCCAAGCCCTAATTACTTTTCCGTTGTATGGAATTCAAAGACATTCCAACCCCCACTAACTTACACCAATTTTCATTTGGAAAAAGTTGAATAAATAAAAAGAATATAATTAAAAAAGGCAAACATTCAATCGTAGGATAAATATTTTATATACTGAGGTATAACAAAAAGCGGTCTTCAACACCAGGATATGTAGTATTTCTTTTCTAAGTTTTCATTGTGTGTATTGGCGCTATACAATCAAGAGGCACGATAGAAAAAAATAGGTAACTTTCGAAACATTATGTAAATGTATCATCCCTGAAGTCTGATTGTTTTTTTAATTGTATTTTTGTTTTTATTTTAATCAAAACAGCTCCACCCTGTAAAACAAAAAGTGGTTATCACCGACTTTTTTTAACTATACAACATAACATTAAAAAGCATTTGAGAGCGTAAATTGAAGTCAAATAATGAAATATATACCTACCTAGATAGATAGATAGATAGATTGGAACAGCTTAAAGATAGATAGATAGATAGATAGATAGATAGATAGATAGATAGATAGATAGATAGATAGATAGATAGATAGATTGGAACAGCTTGAGATAGATGGATAGATAGATAGATAGATAGATAGATAGATAGATAGATAGATAGATAGATAGATAGATTGGAACAGCTTAAAGATAGATAGATAGATAGATAGATAGATAGATAGATAGATAGATAGATAGATAGATAGATAGATAGATGGAACAACTTGAGATAGATAGATAGATAGATAGATAGATAGATAGATAGATAGATAGATAGATAGATAGATAGATAGATTGGAACAGCTTGAGATAGATAGATAGATAGATAGATAGATAGATAGATAGATAGATAGATAGATTGGAACAGCTTAAAGATAGATAGATAGATAGATAGATAGATAGATAGATAGATAGATAGATAGATAGATAGATAGATAGATAGATGGAACAACTTGAGATAGATAGATAGATAGATAGATAGATGGAACAACTTGAGATAGATAGATAGATAGATAGATAGATAGATAGATAGATAGATGGAACAACTTGAGATAGATAGATAGATAGATAGATAGATAGATAGATAGATAGATAGATAGATAGATAGATAGATAGATAGATTAGTTTGGAACAGCTTATAGATAGATAGATAGATAGATAGATAGATAGATAGATAGATAGATAGATAGATTGGAACAGCTTGAGATAGATAGATAGATAGATAGATAGATAGATAGATAGATAGATAGATAGATAGATAGATAGATAGATTGGAACAGCTTGAGATAGATAGATAGATAGATAGATAGATAGATAGATAGATAGATAGATAGATAGATAGATAGATAGATAGATAGATGGAACAACTTGAGATAGATAGATAGATTAGTTTGGAACAGCTTAAAGATAGATAGATAGATAGATAGATAGATAGATAGATAGATAGATAGATAGATAGATTGGAACAGCTTGAGATAGATAGATAGATAGATAGATAGATAGATAGATAGATAGATAGATAGATAGATAGATAGATAGATTGGAACAGCTTGAGATAGATAGATAGATAGATAGATAGATAGATAGATAGATAGATAGATAGATAGATAGATCGAACAGCTTGAGATAGATAGATAGATAGATAGATAGATAGATAGATAGATAGATAGATAGATAGATAGATAGATAGATAGATTAGTTTGGAACAGCTTAAAGATAGATTGATAGATAGATAGATAGATAGATAGATAGATAGATAGATAGATTGGAACAGCTTGAGATAGATAGATAGATAGATAGATAGATAGATAGATAGATAGATAGATAGATAGATAGATAGATAGATGGAACAACTTGAGATAGATAGATAGATAGATAGATAGATAGATAGATAGATAGATAGATAGATAGATAGATAGATAGATAGATAGATTGGAACAGCTTGAGATAGATAGATTGGAACAGCTTGAGATAGATAGATAGATAGATAGATAGATAGATAGATAGATAGATAGATAGATAGATAAGGAACAGACTGAGATAGATAGATAGATAGATAGATAGATAGATAGATAGATAGATAGATAGATAGATAGATAGATAGATAGATGGATAGATATTTCATTTGTCTATAAGTGTGATTTAAGCTTAAGAGTAAAAGAAAAATCTTCGGGTATTTTTGGTTTCCATAATAGTTTGGCTGTTGTAATTATTTTGAGCTTGTCAAATGTTTAAGTGACTGAATTAGGTTTTCCTAATCATAAATACCAGAAGATAATTTCTTAACATTTTTTAGTCATTCATCTTGGTTTGGAAAATGAGAAATTCTTTCAGGAATAGAGATATTGGGAAAGAAATCCGGACCGCAGATTTATATTTTGATAACATTCGATAGCGACACTCTCGAAAATGTTCCTTTTAAATAAGTTACTAAAACTTAAAAATCTATTCTAAGCCGACAGTTTTCGTCCTCTGGGAGACTTTTGCCTTCATAAAGCTCCTCAGGAATGTAAGACGTCGGCTAAGATAAGTTTTCCTTTTGTCTTTATTCATATTGTCCTTTTACAGATATACTCTATCTGAAATCTTAACATATATACATATATTATATGATAAAGAGATAGTTTTAAGGTACGCTATATTTATATTTTTATTTAAATATAAAAGTGGACACTGGGATCAACACCCAGCGGCAACAGTCTTCTGGCCTGAAGATTACGTATAAGTACTTTGGCCATATATATATATATATATATATATATATATATATATATATGTAAGAGAAAGGAACAAATTGAGTAAAAATTCACGATTCGTAGCATTTACTTTTTTTTTTTAAGTGCTCAATACAAAGTAGAACAAAATATTATTGTAATATTTTTATTACAAGAGATTATAATGAAAACATTATACATCGCTACTCAAAAGCTTTCATGTTTCAATACAATGATTATACTTCCTCAGGGGATGGTAGAAATCTTGTGAGAAAAATGATTTATTAGAAAAATTTTAAAACAAATCGTTACCTCTATCCGGAAGTTAAAGAGGGGGGGAAAGGTCAGAATTTTAAATATACTTGTGGGTATGTCTAGATTAACCAATTCAAAGTCACATCTCCGCTAAAATAGAAAAATACGGTCAGATGGTGGAGGTGGGTGGGTTATTTTTTCTATGTCACGATAAAGTGACGCTTTGACATGTCATACAAAGATCATAGAAAACATGGCGGCGACAAATGTATGATGGAGGTAGCCACGTATGATTAGTTGACGTAGACATGAAGTTATAAGAAAGAAATTTCATTTATTTTTTTAAATTCGGGAATCTTCTTAAAAGGGCCAATTGATACAATCAAAAATGGGGAACATCTATATACGATGCTAATAATACTGAACAGACAGGAAAACCTGATAATATTAAGGCTGAATAATACAAATAAATAAAATACTCGTATTGGGTGAACCATTATACACTAATAAAATAATGGCTATAAAATTGTAATACGTAATTATTTATGAAATTATTTAACTATATTTTAAGGTAAAAGATAGGCAATGCCGGCATAACACTTTTAAAGCAAAAGATAGACAATATATATATATATATGTGTGTGTGTGCGTGTGTGTGTGTGTGTGTGTGTGTGTGTGTCTGTGTCATTCACAGACAGTACTGTTTCGCTGTATCACAGCTCCTCAGTGCGACTAGACTTCCGAATGCCTCAAGCCAGGGTTGAAACACAACTAATTTGGTGTTACACAACTAAATCAAGCGTATTGTTTTTACGAATGTAAACAAATGCCAATCAGCCAAAGTGCTCCATTCATTTTACTGAAG
>OZ038477.1:137929171-137959171 GCA_964036315.1 Acanthosepion esculentum
CGTTGCTTTCCTTTGTCCTTCTTACCTAAAGGATGTCCTGTGAGTGTCAAATTTTCCAAACCCTCTTTCCACATTATGCGCCCTAGAAATTTGTACTGTCTCTTTCTGGTGTTAAATATAAGTGTCCTTTTGGTTTCCATTTTGTTTAAAACTTCGTCGCTTGTATCCTCAGCATTCTTCTGCAGAACGACATTTCTTTTGGTTCTCGTCCCATTTGCGAGGAGATTGTCCAGCATTCATTGCTATAGAAGTGGATCAATATTATGTAATAGATCATTTCTTTGTTTCTAACGAAATTTTCCTGTTTCTTAATACTTTGCTTAGCTTTTTGACATCGTCTTTCGCTATGTCTATTGCCTTTCGGATTTCGGTGTCGCACCTTTTCTCTTCAAAACACTTCCCAGATATTTAAATTATTGTTCTTGCTCGATTTTTGTATCTCTAATTTGGAATTCGCATATTGGGTTGTCCTTTTTGCTGACAACCATAAATTCTGTCTTCTTACAATTGATGTTTAGTCCCTTCTTCTCTCTTTCCTTTATTTGGTCTCTTTCGTTTGCTGACAGCCATAAATTCTGTCTTCTTGCAATTGATGTTTAGTCCCTTCTTCTCTCTTTCCTTTATTTGGTCTCTTTCGTTTGCTGACAGCCATAAATTCTGTCTTCTTGCAATTGATGTTTAGTCCCTTCTTCTCTCTTTCCTTTATTTGGTTTCTTTCTCTTGCTGGCAACCATAAATTCTGTCTTCTTGCAATTGATGTTTAGTCCTTTTTCTCTCTTTCCTTTAATTGGCCTCTTTCTCTTGCTGACAGCCATAAATTCTGTCTTCTTACAATTGATGTTTAGTCCCTTCTTCTCTCTTTCTTTTATTTGGTCTCTTTCGTTTGCTGAGAGCCATAAATTCTGTCTTCTTGCAATTGATGTTTAGTCCCTTCTTCTCTCTTTCCTTTATTTGGTCTCTTTCGTTTGCTGACAGCCACAAATTTAGCCCTCTTGCAATTGATGGTAGTCCTTTCTTCTTGCTTTCCTTGATTACTTTCTGTTGGAGTTCCTGTCGTTTCCTTTCTATGTCAACTGTTAACACTGTATCATTTGTATATCTTATATCAAAATTGGCCGTCAATAATAAATCATTGTAGAATATTTAATTCCCTCACTATCACCTCACGAAACAATTTGAAAAATTCTTGTTGAGAAGGCATACTTTCTATTTTTATATATTTACTGAATTCATTTTCTATCTGTCTGCGGGTGGTTGTCTGCTGGCATAAGTTTGGGATTATTCTAATATCCTTCCTAATTTACTGCTCGTTATTTCAGTGAAATTATATAAACAAAAATTAGGCTAAGTACCATTTATTTATTTCTATTCATTTATTTAATTAGAATGAAATCAGTTTCTTTCCCTCCATCACGTTTCCTGTACATCAAGAAACGGCCAATCCCAGCAACAACCAAATATTCATCTGAGTGTCGGACGTAGGGATTTGCTTCTGGGTGCTAGCTAGCATCCCCTACCCTCTTCCCATTTGAGGTTTAGAATAAATATCAACAATATCTAGGTGAGTAGAATTCAAGAAATTGCAGCATGTAAAAGAAATCAATTCTAAATGGTTTTTAAAGCACTACTTAAAAACGAAGTAACTTCGTGTTATATTCTGTGCTAATAGGAATATATACTTGAAAAGCACGGTGGATAAAATAAGTAAAGGTTTACTGTAAAAACCAGTACAATAATGATAAAGGTGACAGTTATGCACAAGGTTGTCGCAAGTCAATCCAGTCGTGAGTGCTGCTATTGGAAGGTCGGTCATTTTCACGTAAGTCTGAGTCGTACTCAATACATCCCAGCTAGTAATATTTACCAACCTCCCCACGGGGTAGGATTTGACACAAGGCCGAACTTAATGTGGGGCAATCCGAGCCCGTACGGTCGGCCAAAAATTCCCCGTAACCCCGCATAAACGGGTTCGGGTCTGTCTACCTGTCCGGACGAGATTCTGCCTTTCGGCATAGCCTCGCCAGGGTTCCTCACTGCACGAAAGCAGAGAGTTCGACAACAGCTAAGAGCTGAGAAACAGATCCCACAAGACGGTATCTAGCAACTGCCCCACGCAGTCACGTGTGGCACAAGGCCGAATTTAATGTGGGGTCCCTGTGCCCGTATGCTCGGCCAAAAAATCCCCGTAGACCCGGCATAAACGGGGTCGGGTCTGTCTACTTCCCCGGACGAGGTTCTGCCCTTCGGTAAAGCCTCGTCCGGCTACCTCTCCGTCCGAAGACAGAGAGTTCGACCAGCACAGCTGGAAAAGATCCCAGCTAGTGTATTTACTAACCTCCCCACGCAATCAGATGTGGTACAGGGCCGAATTTAATGTGGGGCATCCGAGCCCGTAGGCTCACCAAAAATTCCCGTAGAACCCGTATAAGAATGGATCGGGTAGCTGTTTCCCGAGACGAGACGAGACGAGATGAGACTCTGCCCTTCGGCAGATCCTCGTGTGAGGATCCTCTCTGCTCGGAGATAGAGAGTTTGACCAGCACAGCTGGAAAAGATTCCAGCTAATGTATTTAATAACCTCCCCACGCGATCAGATGTGGCACAAGGCCGAGTTTAATGTGGGGCATCCGAGCTTTAGGCTCAGCCAAAAAATCCCGTAGACCCCATATAAAACGGAGCTGGGAAGCTGTTTCCCCGAGACGAGACTCTTGCCCTTCGGCATGGCTCTGCCTGGGAGTCCTCTCTGCTCGATAGCAGAGAGTTTGATCAGCACAGCTGGAAAAGATTCCAGCTAGGCTCTGTAGTCCGTTGACTTGCAGATACGTATAAGTAGTTACTACCTATACTGTAGTCACTCATGGGGGTGTCAGGTTATTCCATTACATCACTTCACTAAACAGATGAGGAAGGCCTAAAACTAGAGCAATTGGAACGTAGTGACAAAATCGAACGAACTTTCGTTTGAACAACTTGCATAATAACAATGTCTCGTCTAAGAATTTCAAACAGGCCAAGAAAGCCTGGCAACAGGACGCGAATATTAGCTTTGAACAACTTAATGAATGGTGAAAATTATCTTAGAATTTAAGACAGAAGGCCGAAGAACGAATCGGCTGAAATGCACTAATACAAACAAGGTTGAGAATTCTTGACCTAACATATAGATTATACAACGTGCGGTAGAAATACCGCCCAGAAGTACCTCCCACATACTAGTAAGATATTAGTAGCAATGACGTCTTCATCTAACTAATGTCTTATCATTATTTCTGCCGCACTCTGTAGAAAAGGAACCCTCACAGAAATTCAGTGTTTTGTGTTTCTCCATCATTCTTACTTTTTACCATAACGTATCTACACTTGAAGACTTGATGACATAGTGTCCATAAAGACACTTTACAATTTAAAAATATATTAGAAAAGCAACTGATGATATATCTTAAAAAGAATTGTTCTTTTACTTAGTAGTTATGAAAGTTTTAATCAAATTGCATTTGTGTATTTCAGGTATCCCATTGATGAAACAGGTAGTGTTAAATGAACCCCTAAAAATGCCTACTCCTAAAGAAAAGCTACAATTATGGTTTATTAAAACAAAATCAGATACGCAGATTCAGCAAAACTACAGAACTTCTTTCTATATGTTTTTTTTAAGATATCGTATATCGAAGCAAAAGATCATTGATGCATTTGCCGCCATTGATGAGGCTATGCAACAGCGATCATGGCAAGAAATTGAGTACCGTCTTCATGTGCTTTCTGCAACTAATGGTGACCCTATAGATGTGTATTAAATTAGTTATTTAAAAAAATTCAATATCTACTCTTTATTTTGTAGCAATTTCCATATATTTGTCTGATCATTTCATTTATTAACAGTTTTTTTTAAATTGTAAAGAGACTTTATGGACACTATATCTTTAACAAGCTTTTTCAAGTTTTAAATTTATCCAACTTTGCATTGCTTTCTTTCATTTTTTTTTCTTGTTCAACTTCTTGTATTATCTTTTCTCTTTCATTTCTAATTCTATTTGCCGCTCTATTTTCTTCTCGTTCAATTCTGGCTCTATTTTTCTTTTTCTCGTTCGTTTTTTTCTTTTTTCGTTCTATTTCTCATTCTGTATTCTACTTGTTTTAATTTCATCTATTGATATGTTTCTCGTTCTAATTGTTGTTTTCTTTTTATCGTTCTATTTTTTGCCTTCTAATTCTCGTTCTTTTTTCTCTTTCTATTTTTCTCGTTCTATTTCTCGTTCTATTTTTCTCGTTCTATTTTTCTTTTTCTATTTCTCGTTCTATTTCTCGTTTTATCTTTCTCGTTCTATTTTTCTCGTTCTGTTTTTCTTGTTCTATTTTTCTCGTTCTATGTCTCGTTCTTTTTTCTCTTTCTATTTCTCGTTCTATTTTTCTTCTCGCTACTTCTCGTTCTATTTTTCTCGTTCTTTTTTCTCTTTCTATTTTTCTGGTTCTATTTGTCGTTCTATTTTTCTGGTTCTATTTCTCGTTTTATTTTTCTGTTTATATTTCTCGTTCCATTTTTCTCGTTCTATTTGTCTCTTCTATTTCTCGTTCTATTTCTCGTTTTATCTATCTCGTTCTATTTTTCTCGTTCCATTTTTCTCGTTCTATTTTTCTCTTTCTATTTCTCTTTCTATTTCTCGTTTTATTTCTCGTTCTATTTTTCTTCTCGCTACTCATCGTTCTATTTTTCTCGTTCTTTTTTCTCTTTCTATTTTTCTCGTTCTATTTCTCGTTCTATTTTTTTGGTTCTATTTCTCATTCTGTTTTTCTTCTATTTTTCTCGTTCTATGTCTCGTTCTTTTTTCTCTTTCTATTTCTCGTTCTATTTTTCTTCTCGCTACTTCTCGTTCTATTTTTCTCGTTCTTTTTTCTCTTTCTATTTCTCGTTCTATTTTTTGGTTGTATTTCTCGTTTTATTTTTCTCTTTATATTTCTCGTTCTATTTTTCTCGTTCTATTTTTCTCTTTCTATTTCTCGTTCTATTTCTCGTTTTATCTTTCTCGTTCTATTTTTCTCGTTCTATTTTTCTCGTTCTGTTTTTCTTTTTCTATTTTTATCGTTCTATGTCTCGTTCTTTTTTCTCTTTCTATTTCTCGTTCTTTTTACTCGTTCCATTTTTCTTGTTCTATATTTCTTGTTTTTTTTCTTCTCGTTTTTTTCTTCTCGTTCTTTTTCTTTCTCACCTCAGCGCGACGGCAAACCACGCGATGCAACAGTCTACTGATGGGAGGATTCCGAAGGTGCTTTTGTATAGGGAACTGGCTACGGGCAATAGGACACGATATCGACCTCATGTTCGCTTCGAGGACGTCTGCAAAAGTGACATGAGGGCCATGGACAAGGACATCGAGAGGTGGGAAGATTTCATCGACGATAGCTCACGCTGGAGGCGTGATTTACACCAAGGGTTGGAGCAAGGAAAGGAGAAACGGAGGCTTGCCGCCGGGTGAAGCGTACTCGAAGGAAAGAAGACAACAAGGCGAGATTGGGAGAGAGCGTCTTCAGCTGTATTCGTTGCAATCGAGACTATCACTTCCGCGTGGGCCTGTACAGCCATAACGGATTCTGCGCCGCCATCAGCAATTGACATCGATGTATTTAGTAAATCAGTCGAAATGGTTGAGAGGAGTGTGACTAGAAAGAGGCCACAGTGACATTCCCATGAGAGAGGAAACGTTACCTGTTTGGAAAATCATTTTACGGAAATCAGCATTTTTTTTACCTGTTTTGAAAATCATTTTTCGAAAACTAGCATTTGTTTACATGTTTGGAAATTCATTTTACAAAAACTAGCAATATTTTTTTACCTGTTTGGCAAATTATGTTTCAACAACCAGCATTTTTTTACTTGTTTCGAAAAGCAGCATTTTTATCCTGTGTGCAAAACGTTTTTGGAGAACCTGCCTTTTTTAAACCTGTTTGGAAAATCATTTTTCGAAAAGCAGTATTTTTTTACCTAGTTCCCATGATAAATACGCAACTATTTTCGTAACTAATTCGAAAACGAGAGAACAGAAATGATAAAAGAAAGAAAAACAAACAGTTAAACCAAAAGTGGTTGTGTCTCATGATAAAACTGATATTTTTTAGGGGCTAACACAATAATATGTGTTAATACGCACTTACCTTTTGTAGTCAAATAATTTATATATATATATATAATACTCCACACACACACACACACACATATATATATATATATATATATATATATATATATATATATATATATCTTAAGACATATTTTATGTTAATACGTTCGTTTTATAGATAAAAATATTGAAGTAAATGCTCTGTTTGTAATAAACAGTATTAATGACATTTACCGGCCTGCATGTCCGATAAATTTTAATCGAACCTGTATCCCATACGGAACCGTCATATAGCCTGACGTGCTTTTACCGATTGAGCCACAGAGGAGCGTTTCGGTTAGCAAGGTCGATTTTACTGTTTTTAAACTACAATTCTCCATAATGGATCCGTATAGGATACAGGTTCGATTCCTGTCGGAGGATGCATATTTTCTATGAAAATTTCTCGGATATTCAGGCTGGTAAATGTTGTTAATACTATTTATTATAAAACAGAGCATTTACTTAAATATTTGCATCTATAAAAAGAATGTATAAACATAAAAATGTCTTAAAGTATTTGTCGGACTTTGTCCATTTCATGATGTGTGACATCGTTTGTTTATATTTGGATACGCATCGAGCAGATATGAATGTACGAGAGAAAATCATGGAGAATTGTAGTTTAAAAACAGTAAAATCAACCTTGCTATCTGTGGCTCAATCGGTAAAAGCACTCCAGGCTATATGAAGGTTCCGTATAGGATACAGTTTCGTATAAAATTTCTAGGGAATTCAGGCCGGTAAATATCGTTAAATGACTTAAAATAATTGCCGGACTTTGTCTATTTCATAATATATATATATATATATATATATATATATATATATATATATATATATATACGTTTTTGTGTATGTGTGTGTGTGTGGGGGGGTTAACAATTGAGGGGCAATGTGCAAAATAACGATGACCCACCCGGCGCCGTCCTAACTTAGTCCCGTTGACGCGTGCTGATAACGCTATCGAAGATGGTTCCTATATATAATAAGCCAGATATATCCTCAAGAATACTTTGTTCATTTTTAGAAATTAATTTTAAATTTTTAAAATTATAATTAAAAAGAATAGTGGGGGAAAATAACATTTATTAGGTAATAATAACATTTATTAGGTAATAATTAACATTTATTAGGATAATATACGGATATCTTTCCTTAGGTGTTTATAATTATATAAAATATATGTTATCTTCATATTCATTGCCATATTCACAACGTTTCGGCTTCTATATCTCTGAGATGAGGTATTATGATTACTTACATTATTTTCATTATTCGGACTACTATCCACATCTTCATTTCCATAGTCACAATGTTTCGGCCTCTATATCGCTGAGGTGAGGTATTATGATTACTTGCATAATTTACTTTATTCAGACTGTTATCCTCATCTTCATTGCCATATTCACAATGTTTCGACCGTTGTACGCTCCGTATAAATTAAATAAATTAAAAAAATATCTGATGATACGTTGCTCTTAATAGGACAAGAAAGACGCAGACTCTGAAATTGGAATGTCAAGAATTACTTAGACCTTCGAAAGTTGACACAAAAATATTGTGCTTTGGGAACTTTTACAGTAAACATAATTTTGGTTGTAAATCTGTAACATTTATTAGGATAATATACGGATATATTTCCTTAGGTGTTTATAAATTGTACACTTTTCAATTATTAACGTTAAAAACGAACTATTTTAAATTATAAAATTGAACTTGGATTAAACAAAAAATACTTAAAATATAATATTTATTACTTAGTTAAATTCTCAGATTAATTCTGTGAACAAAACAAATTGGTATAAAATGACAATTGGAAAAAAATCTTAGTTTTTTGCCAACGTGTTTCGTAATAAAATCGAAATGTCTTTGTTGTTATAGTTACATTAAAATATCCAAATTTAAAAATTAACCAGAAAAAAAAACATAAGCGTCTATCTTTTTAAATTTGGATATTTTAATGTAACTATAACAACCAACTCATTTCGACTTTTTCCAATTGTCTTTTTATACCATATATTACTTATAATACATTGCTTCTTGTCGATTCTGACGTCACGGGTACACTAGCTTATTAATAATAATAATTTTATTGTCATGATGGAACCTAACGGTTTGAATAACCATGTAAATAATTTTCGTAAGGTTTAAGCACAAATATATATATTTTATTCTATTTTCAAGTCTGATATCTGCCACGTTGGTAAAGAATCGAGTCATGTTCGGAATCGCTCACAGAATTGCAGATACAGTGTAACCCGGATATAAGAGAGTTGTCGGGACCGGAGACGAAGTCTCTTATATCCGGGTTACACTGTATATTTAACAGGTCGCCAAGAAATTCACAATTTCCCAATAGCATCGAGAATCGAGTAGCCGTGAGAAGGGAGCGAGTCTAAATGATGTACTTGGCCAAAAGCAAGCAATCTTCTCAACTGCATTTTGGAAGGGTAGTATTCAATATGGCGGATTTAATATTAATAAAGAAACAAACTTCTTCACTTGTTAAAATCTATGGCGGATTTCGTCAAGTCGAAAATCTGTTTTAAAATGTAGTGAAAGAACATTTATTTAGTGTGAATTGCTAAAGTGTGTGTTTACGTCATGAAAAGACACGAAAGCAGGTATATATATATATATATATATATATATATATATATATATATATATATATATATATATATATATATATATATATATATTTTAAGCTTATCACCCCAAGCAAGGCTGGAAGCCACTAGCACGGAAGGGGTTATAGAAGGTTTGAAGGAAGAGCAGATAGGAGTGGTAAAGGAGAGAGAGGATGTGGAGAAATATAGTGGATCGATCAAGGCAAGGGGGTTACAGAAGATTTGGAAGGAGAGCAGATAGGAATGAAAGGTGAAAGGATGTGGAGAAGGGAAGTGGATAGATCAAGGCAACTGGAGATGTCGATTGACGTTACACTTAATTAGTTGGAGATTGTATTTGCCAGGGAAACAGGAATAAGGAAGGGAGTTCCACAGGCGAGATGTGCGAGACATGAAGCTATTGGAGTAGAAGAGACGTCTACATCTAACAGTTTCAACGGTGAAGGGGTGGGAACGGGATGCCACCCTCGTAGGACGCTTAAATTCATGAGACCTGGGAGCCAGCGAAAGCAGCTCATCGGAGCAATTACCGTGAAAGTATTTGTAAAAAAGACAGAGCGAGGCAGCGTCGCGTCTGTGAGAGAGCGACTACAGACGAGATGACAGATCAGGGCCAATTACATTGCATATCCGTCTCTGGATCGTATCAAGAACCCTGAGGCAAACAGCAGGGGCTCCAGACCATATATGGCAGCAATACTCCATGCAAGGGCGAATGGTCGATTTATAATCGATTCCGTATCTACACCCTTGTGCAAATGAATTGAAACAAAACGAATAATTCCGCTAATATTTTTTTTCGGATTTTTCTAATGAAACATGACCCAGTACACATGTTACTACTTCGTATGTCCATTCCACGAAGTCGTTCCTATCATTACCCTAGCTTTTCAAATGTAAAATAAAATTTCCAATCAGACAACTTTTTGCTAAAAATCTGCTGCTTTTGCCCATGGAAGCTACCCGGATCACTACAATTCTGGCCTCTTTATTACATATTCACATTTATATTACACACCTCATTCCTCATTGCCGTTTTAACAGTACCTCTCTACCTCGTGTGATTCTTGTATTTGGTGAACTTTAATATGAAATAGGACTTGACAGGCGATCATAATTCGCAACAACTTCCCCTCTTTTGTCGATGTGTCATTTAACTCTTTTGCATCCGTCTTTGTCCCTGTTCTTTCATTTGCGCTAACTCGTTAAGTAGAATACCTGTTGCTTTCCGTTGCTCCTATTTCCATTCTGTACGCCCTTTGAGTGTCAGTTTCTCTAAACCAGCTTTCTTCATTATGTGTATCAAAATGTCAACTGTTCCTTTCCTATATGAAAATATAAATTTAAAATAAAAATTACCAGCAACAGATTTTTGTAAGCGAAAAATATTTACCAGTAATATTTTTTGTAAAAAGAAAAAAAATTACTCAAGCTCCCAAGAAAATTAAATTTTGCCATTAAATGACCCATAAGTTGTTGATATGTCATTAAACAAAATTTCTATGCCGCATATTACATATATATTTCAAAGGAATTCAACACTGTTTTTGTTTTTTGTTTTTCTAACGAAACTTTCCAATATCTTAATACTCTGCTTAGTTTCTGGAAAGCATCTTCGCCATTGCTATACCCTTCGGATTGTACTGTTTAGCATTCGCGCCGGAAGCTCCAACACAAACATTTCAGTGTGTTTGGGTGTCAATCTGAGGACATTGCAGAGGATTCAGAAAGAGTTGGATGAGTCTAATGGTGATTACGAAGGTGTTTGGAGTGATCACTAGTGATGGCAAAATTATGCCACCATTCATCTTCCCACCAGGCCTCAGACACAACACGGACGTCTACATCAAGTGCCTTGAGGAGGTAGTGCTGTCCTGTGTCAAGAGTGTGGCTACAGGAAGACCCTATGTATGAAGACAGGACTCTGCACCATGCCACACAAGCAAGTGAACCCAGTCATGCCTTTCAGACAATTTCTGCAACCACTTACATCTGGCCACCTAACTCCCCAGACTGCAACCCCCTTGATTATTATGTGTGGGGCGCAGTTGAGCGAGAGACCAACAAAACTCATAGTAACACCAAAGATGAACTGAAGCCAAGGATTATGGCAGCCTTCACCAACTTAAAAAAGGAGACAGTCCAGAAGAGATGCAGGAGATTCCGAAGTCGCCTGGAAGTCGTACTTGAAGCCAATGGTGATTTTATTGAATAGATTTTCTCTTTAGTCTTTCAGGATATTTTTGAGTAATTTTGGTAAATATATGTGTTAAATTGAGATGCCGGTATTAATTTCGTTTTTGCATAATTTAGACAACAATTTATCCATCGCGTCCTGTCTATGTGTATCCTGTCCTGTGATACGATCTATCGCTTTAGATGCTGGGAAGGAAGGCCGACTCCATGTGCCACTTCATATAACTGACACCTCTTTTCATGCTTTATCTTTACAAGACTCAGATTAGACAACAAAATGATGCACTGATGTTGTTCCTAGCTTTAAATAACCTGCAAAAGGTTGATAAACCATCAAAAAGCAAATCAATCAATCATTCAAGATTCAGAGATTGGCTACGGGCCACTGGAACCGTGGAAAGTACAGCAAAAGAAGGACTGTTGAATTATTTTAAAGTGATGACCTTCCATTTTGTCTTAGCCTCCAGTTTTTCACCGACTTTGTTATAATTATCAACAGCTGTTTTGAAATTTTGTACATGTTTAAATATTTTAATATCGAAGTTTGTGAGTAGGTATTTTGTAATATATTATTTCTATTGCTAGCTTTTTAACTTTTACTGTGGATAGCGGCTGGGGTTGAGGAATCGGAGAGCCGAGTTCGAATTCCAGTCAAATCCATAACATTCACTTACGTACTAATACCCTTGGGAAAGTTATGAGTCCTCTTCTTCTCCCCACCCCAGGTATAGGTAAATAGCAGGACAGACTATGTTCTATAGCCTTGGATGGCAACCGGTCTACCGTAGAAAGAAATGGCAACCAACTGCGGGAAAAAGTCTGTCTAGTCAGTCATGTATCGAAAGATACATGATCGACTTAGCGTGTATCACGCACATAACTGACTGACTGATTTACTACTTCCTCTCTTTTCGTAGATCGTCACTTTTGTAACATATAATATGTAGTATGTCTGCGAAATTGTTTCACAACCTCGGTATGCATGTTATAGGTCTATAATTACTTTGAATTGTTCCCTTTCGAGCGTCTCTTTGTATCAGAATCCTCTTTCCTTCGTCAACTTGTTTTTTGCTTCCATGTGTAGTTTGCGGAATTCATTTTTTTGTACGGCTGGGAATCGTTTGACACAGAACCAATTGTGGAATGCCTTTCAATGACCAATTATTTTTAGACCTTTTTAATGCATTTCTCTTGTTTTTCTTTCACTTCTCTTGTTTCTCTTCTTTTTTTCTTTTAGTTCTTTTTTGTTTCTATTCTATGTTTTCCCGTTTGTAAAATCTGCTTTTATTGTTCTGAACTATTTTGTCTCTGTTACTAAATTCCATATCTTGCTGCGAATATTTTTCATTTATTTCTTCTCTTGCAGATATTGTTCTTTTCGTAATTATTTATATTTTCCCAGGGTACCTTACCGTATTTATTCACTTCGTACTAATTTTCTTTTTCTTTGTAATATTATTACTAATTTCATTTCCCAACCTTCTTTGACACCTATATTTCTCAGGATATATCAAATTGTTCAATAATTATGCTTGTACCTGCGTATATGAAGTGATTACTGATTCTTTTACACTAGTATTCTTCTTATTATTATTGTTGTAGTTATTTCTACATCAATTAACAGCAACTAAAATCGACTAAAAAATCTCCCCACTTTCTTTTAGCAAAGACATTTTCTTTTCTTTATTTTATTACTATTTATACTAATTACATTGTTTAGACTGTTCTCCTTGTCTTTATTGCCATATTCACGACGTTTCGGTCGTTGTACGCTGAGGGCTTCTTCAGCTGAATTCTTCAGTTGGAATTTCAAACCGAACCCATTACTAAATCCACGGGGGCAATTAGATTATTCTAAATAAACTATTTGTACTATTTACATTGTTTGGATTGTTTTCCTTATCTTTATTGCCATATTCACGACGTTTCGGTCAAAATAGGCCCCAGCCTTCTTCAGCTGAATTCTTGATTTGGAATTTCAAACCGGACCCATTACTTAATCCACGAAGAAGGGATAGATTATTCTAAATAAACTATTTATACCATTTACATTGTTTGAACTGTTCTCCTTATCTTTATTGCCATATTCACGACGTTTCGGCCGTTGTACGCTGCGGCCTTCTTCAGCTGAAGTCTTCAGTTAGAATTTCAAATCGAACCCATTACTTAATCCACGTGGGAGGGAGTAGATTATTCTAATTCTACCTGCCATGCATTTTTTGGCTATCTCAGTTTCAGGTAATTTCCTTTTCTAACTCAACTCTCCAAGTTTTGTTCCCTCTGCTGTGGCCAGGTTTTGAACTCACAACTCTTTGGGTCAAGTCACCTTTTCGATTACTCAACCAACACTTTTATTCACTGGGCAATGTATCTTTGAGGACATCATGAATATGGCAATAAAGATGAGAACAAAAGTCCAGTGATATAAAAAGTGTAAATAGTTATAATACCTCATCTCAGAAATATAGACAGATATTGAAAAATCATTTGTACTCTGTCCAAATATTAAGCCATACAATTAAACTATTCTTCGATAAAGAGCTATAGGTGAAAGTGTTTGGTTTACAAAATTATTTTACTATAAAATTTTGATATTATAAATATCTCTCGGACGTCTTCTCCCTGTCGCGTGTCAAAATGTTTTTGGTGTCCAGAGATGAAAAAGAACTTCAACTAAAGGAATTTTGATTTACTACTTTATCAAATGCATCAACATGTACATTTTTAGCTAACCAGTGGGGTCGTTATATCATCGCTATTGGGGAGCAAGTTCCCTGAGATACGAAATAACCATGTCAACTGCGTATGACGTGTAAAAACTTAACTTAAATACCTATCTATCTGTCTAACATACCCACGATAGTTTCAATCAATCAATGTCGACTTCCTTTGTTTTCCTATATCTGACCTCAAAGGTCAAAATGAGTAAGTCAGGGAAAATACAATTCTTTAAAATAGTAATAGTTTTTCAGACAATTATTTTTTATAAATATATCCACTTGACATGATGAGCATTGAAGTCACTAAATACAAAGATATTTTCTGTCTCTATTTCGGAGATAAGTTATTGTAACTATTTACACTATTGACATCGTTCGGACTTTTGTCCTCATCTTTATTGCCATATTCACGTTTTCATACGTTGTATTCTGCGACCTTCTTCATGTGATAAACTTTGGACAAAACTATTATTTAGTCAATGAAGGGGTTGGGGTGGACTGTTCTAATTCCACGTGCCATGCACCTTTTGTTAATATCTCAGTTTCAGTTAATTCACTTTAGTAACTCAACTCTCCAAGCTTTTGTTCACCTATGCTGTTGCCAGGTATTGAACTCACAACTCTTTGGGTCAAGTCACTTTTTCGATTACTCAACCAACACTTTTATCTACTGCATTCTTTTATTACATATCATGCTTTTTATTGTTTTGTATTTTTTAGATTTAGATTCCTTTTTTTAATAATTTTGTTTTTGTACGTAATTCTATTTCTAGTCTCATCTCCCAACTTTCTTTGGCACCTTTATTGCTCAGGATGTAGCCTCTATGTTTGCTATCGTGGATATTCACTGATTATTACGTTTTCTCACCAGTAGTTATTGTTATTCTTTATCATTTTTATCCTTTCAATACCCTTTTTTTTATATTTCCTGTTTAGATTTTAAGGGAATTTGTTAAAAACGTAGGCGGTTACTTACGTCCATATTTTAAAAATGTTTTATTTAATCAGTTTTTGCTGAATAGGGTCGTTTAGCTTTGCCTTAATTTTTTGTAAGTGGGGACGTGTTTTTGTTTTTGTTTTTGTTTTGATTTTTTTTTTGCAGCTGTTGTCAGTTGAGAAGCACGAAAGAACCCTGGGATACAAATGAATATAGAGTGCAAATTGAAGAAAGAAAGAAAGAAAGAAAGAAAGAAAGAAAGAAAGAAAGAAAGAAAGAAAGAAAGTGATAAAATATGAAAGAAAGAAAGAGAAGAATATAAAGGGAGGAAGAAAGGAAGGAAGTGACAGAATATGAAGAAGTGAAAGTGATAGAGTATAAGAAAGAAAGAAAGAAAGAAAGAAAGAAAGAAAGAAAGAAAGAAAGTGATAAAATATGAAAGAAAGAAAGAGAATATAAAGGGAGGAAGAAAGGAAGGAAGTGACAGAATATGAAGAAGTGAAAGTGATAGAGTATAAGAAAGAAAGAAAGAAAGAAAGAAAGAAAGAAAGAAAGTGATAGAATACAAAAAAAGAAAGAGAGGGTTGAAGTCATAGAATATAAAAGAAAGAAACAAAGTAATTGAATATAAAGGAAGGAAAGAAAGAAAGTGATAAAATATAAAAGAAAGAAAGAGAATAATATAAAGGAAGGAAGAAAAGAAGGAAGGGAGGAAGGAAGTGACAGAATATAAAGAAGTGAAAGTGATAGAATATAAGAAAGAAAGAAAGAAAGAAAGAAACAAACAAACAAACAAACAAACAAAAAACAAACAAACGAAAAACAAACAAACAAAGAGAAAATAAAAAAGTGATAGAATATAAAAGAAAGAAAGTGAAGAATATAAAGGAAGGAAGGAGGGAAGTGATAGAATTTAAAGGAGTGAGAGTGATAGAGTACAACAGAAAGAAAGGGAGGATGGAAGTGTCAGAATATAAAAGAAAGAAACGAAGTCATTGAATATAAAAAGAAAGAATGAAAGAAAGGAAGAAAGAAAGGTAGTGGTAGAATATAAAAGAAAGAAACGAAGTCATTGAATATAAAAAGAAAGAATGAAAGAAAGGAAGAAAGAAAGGTAGTGGTAGAATATAAAAGAAAGAAAGTGATTTGCATATAAAGCAAAAAAATGATAGAATATAAAAAGACAGAGAGAATGAATGAATGAACGTAAAAAATAAAGAAATTTATGGACTATAAAAGAAAGAAAGAAAGAACGAAATTGATAGGAAGACAGAAAGAAAGTTATTGAATTAAAAAATATAAAGAAAGAAAGAACGAAAAGGTATCGAATTGACTTGAAGTTTAAAGCAAATGAAAGAAATATAGCAAAAGAAAATGACAACGAGCCGAAAGTGATTGCACTGAGACACAAGACATCGGAAGGAAAGCAAAAATTTTAAAAAAATAGAATATTCAATTTTGTAAAGTAGCCATTGGTAACCTTCTTCGAACAGAATTCTTCATCCAGTTCAAGAGATTAAATAGTTCTCATTCTGCTGTTCATGCATAAATTTACAAACAACCACAGACCCCTAAAAAAAGGCTGAAAAGATCACGCACTACTGTAATAACCAATATATTGGATATATAAGTATTGAATACATACATACATATATATATATATATATATATATATATATATATATATATATGTATATATATATATATATATATATATATATATATATATACAGGGTGGTCCAAAAGTAGGTGGACAGTAAATAATTACATTTATTTTGAGATTACATAGACATACAATTATATTTATTAACACAATTATTGCATTGACAAGTAAATTTCATTGTGAACACTAATACAAAAGCCCTTAAATTTTATTGTAAACAATAATACAAAAGCCCTTAAATTTTATTGTGAACAATAATACAAAAACCCTTAAATTTTATTGTGAACAATAATACAAAAGCCCTTAAATTTTATTGCGAACAATAATACAAAAGCCCTTAAATTTTATTGTGAACAATAATACAAAAGCCCTTAAATTTTATTGTGAACACTAATACAAAAGCTCTTAAATTTTATTGTGAACAAAAATACAAAAGCCATTAAATTTTATTGCGAACAATAAAACAAAAGCCCTTAAATTTTATTGTGAACAATAATACAAAAGCCCTTAAATTTTATTGTGAGCAATAATACAAAAGCCCTTAAATTTTATTGTGAACACTAATACAAAAGCCCTTAAATTTTATTGTAAACAATAATACAAAAGCCCTTAAATTTTATTGTGAACACTAATACAAAAGCTCTTAAATTTTATTGTGAACAAAAATACAAGAGCCCTTAAATTTTATTGCGAACAATAATACAAAAGCCCTTAAATTTTATTGTGAACAATAATACAAAAGCCCTTAAATTTTATTGTGAGCAATAATACAAAAGCCCTTAAATTTTATTGTGAACACTAATACAAAAGCCCTTAAATTTTATTGTAAACAATAATACAAAAGCCCTTAAATTTTATTGTAAACAATAATACAAATGCCCTTAAATTTTATTGTAAACAATAATACAAAAGCTCTTTAATTTTATTGTGAACAATAATACAAAAACCCTTAAATTTTATTGTGAACAATAATACAAAAGCCCTTAAATTTTATTGTGAACAATAATACAAAAGCCCTTAAATTTTATTGTAAACAATAATACAAAAGCCCTTAAATTTTATAGTAAAAAATAATACAAAAGCCCTTAAATTTTATTGTGAACAATAATACAAAAACCCTTAAATTTTATTGTGAACAATAATACAAAAGCCCTTAAATTTTATTGTGAACAATAATACAAAAACCCTTAAATTTTATTGTGAACAATAATACAAAAGCTCTTAAATTTTATTGTGAACAATAATACAAAAACCCTTAAATTTTATTGTGAACAATAATACAAAAGCTCTTAAATTTTATTGTGAACAATAATACAAAAACCCTTAAATTTTATTGTGAGCAATAATACAAAAGCCCTTAAATTTTATTGTGAACACTAATACAAAAGCCCTTAAATTTTATTGTGAACAATAATACAAAAGGTCTTAAATTTTATTGTAAACAATAATACAAAAGCCCTTAAATTTTATTGTGAACAATAATACAAAAACCCTTAAATTTTATTGTGAACAATAATACAAAAACCCTTAAATTTTATTGTGAATAATAATACAAAAGCCCTTAAATTTTATTGTGAACAATAATACAAAAGCCCTTAAATTTTATTGTAAACAATAATACAAAAGCCCCTTAAATTTTATTGTGAACACTAATACAAAAGCCCTTAAATTTTATTGCGAACAATAATACAAAAGCCCTTAAATTTTATTGTGAACAATAATACAAAAGCCCTTAAATTTTATTGTGAGCAATAATACAAAAGCCCTTAAATTTTATTGTGAACACTAATACAAAAGCCCTTAAATTTTATTGTAAACAATAATACAAAAGCCCTTAAATTTTATTGTGAGCAATAATACAAAAGCCCTTAAATTTTATTGTGAACACTAATACAAAAGCCCTTAAATTTTATTGTAAACAATAATACAAAAGCCCTTAAATTTTATTGTAAACAATAATACAAAAGCCCTTAAATTTTATTGTGAACACTAATACAAAAGCCCTTAAATTTTATTGTAAACAATAATACAAAAGCCCTTAAATTTTATTGTGAACACTAATACAAAAGCTCTTAAATTTTATTGTGAACAAAAATACAAGAGCCCTTAAATTTTATTGCGAACAATAATACAAAAGCCCTTAAATTTTATTGTGAACAATAATACAAAAGCCCTTAAATTTTATTGTGAGCAATAATACAAAAGCCCTTAAATTTTATTGTGAACACTAATACAAAAGCCCTTAAATTTTATTGTAAACAATAATACAAAAGCCCTTAAATTTTATTGTAAACAATAATACAAATGCCCTTAAATTTTATTGTAAACAATAATACAAAAGCTCTTTAATTTTATTGTGAACAATAATACAAAAACCCTTAAATTTTATTGTGAACAATAATACAAAAGCCCTTAAATTTTATTGTGAACAATAATACAAAAGCCCTTAAATTTTATTGTAAACAATAATACAAAAGCCCTTAAATTTTATAGTAAAAAATAATACAAAAGCCCTTAAATTTTATTGTGAACAATAATACAAAAACCCTTAAATTTTATTGTGAACAATAATACAAAAGCCCTTAAATTTTATTGTGAACAATAATACAAAAACCCTTAAATTTTATTGTGAACAATAATACAAAAGCTCTTAAATTTTATTGTGAACAATAATACAAAAACCCTTAAATTTTATTGTGAACAATAATACAAAAGCTCTTAAATTTTATTGTGAACAATAATACAAAAACCCTTAAATTTTATTGTGAGCAATAATACAAAAGCCCTTAAATTTTATTGTGAACACTAATACAAAAGCCCTTAAATTTTATTGTGAACAATAATACAAAAGGTCTTAAATTTTATTGTAAACAATAATACAAAAGCCCTTAAATTTTATTGTGAACAATAATACAAAAACCCTTAAATTTTATTGTGAACAATAATACAAAAACCCTTAAATTTTATTGTGAATAATAATACAAAAGCCCTTAAATTTTATTGTGAACAATAATACAAAAGCCCTTAAATTTTATTGTAAACAATAATACAAAAGCCCCTTAAATTTTATTGTGAACACTAATACAAAAGCCCTTAAATTTTATTGCGAACAATAATACAAAAGCCCTTAAATTTTATTGTGAACAATAATACAAAAGCCCTTAAATTTTATTGTGAGCAATAATACAAAAGCCCTTAAATTTTATTGTGAACACTAATACAAAAGCCCTTAAATTTTATTGTAAACAATAATACAAAAGCCCTTAAATTTTATTGTGAGCAATAATACAAAAGCCCTTAAATTTTATTGTGAACACTAATACAAAAGCCCTTAAATTTTATTGTAAACAATAATACAAAAGCCCTTAAATTTTATTGTAAACAATAATACAAAAGCCCTTAAATTTTATTGTGAACACTAATACAAAAGCCCTTAAATTTTATTGTAAACAATAATACAAAAGCCCTTAAATTTTTTTGTAAACAATAATACAAAAGCTCTTAAATTTTATTGTGAACAATAATACAAAAACCCTTAAATTTTATTGTGAACAATAATACAAAAGCCCTTAAATTTTATTGTGAACAATAATACAAAAGCCCTTAAATTTTATTGTAAACAATAATACAAAAGCCCTTAAATTTTATTGTAAAAAATAATACAAAAGCCCTTAAATTTTATTGTGAACAATAATACAAAAACCCTTAAATTTTATTGTGAACAATAATACAAAATCCCTTAAATTTTATTGCGAACAATAATACAAAAGCCCTTAAATTTTATTGTGAACAATAATACAAAAGCCCTTAAATTTTATTGTGAACACTAATACAAAAGCTCTTAAATTTTATTGTGAACAAAAATACAAAAGCCCTTAAATTTTATTGCGAACAATAATACAAAAGCCCTTAAATTTTATTGTGAACAATAATACAAAAGCCCTTAAATTTTATTGTGAGCAATAATACAAAAGCCCTTAAATTTTATTGTGAACACTAATACAAAAGCCCTTAAATTTTATTGTAAACAATAATACAAAAGCCCTTAAATTTTATTGTGAACACTAATACAAAAGCTCTTAAATTTTATTGTGAACAAAAATACAAAAGCCCTTAAATTTTATTGCGAACAATAATACAAAAGCCCTTAAATTTTATTGTAAAAAATAATACAAAAGCCCTTAAATTTTATTGTGAACAATAATACAAAAGCCCTTAAATTTTATTGTGAACACTAATACAAAAGCTCTTAAATTTTATTGTGAACAAAAATACAAAAGCCCTTAAATTTTATTGCGAACACTAATACAAAAGCCCTTAAATTTTATTGTAAACAATAATACAAAAGCCCTTAAATTTTATTGTAAACAATAATACAAAAGCCCTTAAATTTTATTGTAAACAATAATACAAAAGCTCTTTAATTTTATTGTGAACAATAATACAAAAACCCTTAAATTTTATTGTGAACAATAATACAAAAGCCCTTAAATTTTATTGTGAACAATAATACAAAAGCCCTTAAATTTTATTGTAAACAATAATACAAAAGCCCTTAAATTTTATTGTAAAAAATAATACAAAAGCCCTTAAATTTTATTGTGAACAATAATACAAAAACCCTTAAATTTTATTGTGAACAATAATACAAAAGCCCTTAAATTTTATTGTGAACAATAATACAAAAACCCTTAAATTTTATTGTGAACAATAATACAAAAGCTCTTAAATTTTATTGTGAACAATAATACAAAAACCCTTAAATTTTATTGTGAACAATAATACAAAAGCTCTTAAATTTTATTGTGAACAATAATACAAAAACCCTTAAATTTTATTGTGAGCAATAATACAAAAGCCCTTAAATTTTATTGTGAACACTAATACAAAAGCCCTTAAATTTTATTGTGAACAATAATACAAAAGGTCTTAAATTTTATTGTAAACAATAATACAAAAGCCCTTAAATTTTATTGTGAACAATAATACAAAAACCCTTAAATTTTATTGTGAACAATAATACAAAAACCCTTAAATTTTATTGTGAATAATAATACAAAAGCCCTTAAATTTTATTGTGAACAATAATACAAAACCCCTTAAATTTTATTGTAAACAATAATACAAAAGCCCTTAAATTTTATTGTGAACACTAATACAAAAGCCCTTAAATTTTATTGTAAACAATAATACAAAAGCCCTTAATTTTTATTGTGAACACTAATACAAAAGCTCTTAAATTTTATTGTGAACAAAAATACAAAAGCCCTTAAATTTTATTGTGAACAATAATACAAAAGCCCTTAAATTTTATTGTGAACACTAATACAAAAGCCCTTAAATTTTATTGTGAACACTAATACAAAAGCCCTTAAATTTTATTGTAAACAATAATACAAAAGCCCTTAAATTTTATTGTGAACAATAATACAAAAGCCCTTAACTTTTATTGTGAACAATAATACAAAAGCCCTTAAATTTTATTGTAAAAAATAATACAAAAGCCCTTAAATTTTATTGTGAACAATAATACAAAAACCCTTAAATTTTATTGTGAACAATAATACAAAAGCCCTTAAATTTTATTGTGAACAATAATACAAAAACCCTTAAATTTTATTGTAAACAATAATACAAAAGCTCTGAAATTTTATTGTGAACAATAATACAAAAACCCTTAAATTTTATTGTGAACAATAATACAAAAGCTCTTAAATTTTATTGTGAACAATAATACAAAAACCCTTAAATTTTATTGTGAACAATAATACAAAAGCCCTTAAATTTTATTGTGAACACTAATACAAAAGCCCTTAAATTTTATTGTGAACAATAATACAAAAGCTCTTAAATTTTATTGTAAACAATAATACAAAAGCCCTTAAATTTTATTGTGAACAATAATACAAAAACCCTTAAATTTTATTGTGAACAATAATACAAAAACCCTTAAATTTTATTGTGAATAATAATACAAAAGCCCTTAAATTTTATTGTGAACAATAATACAAAAGCCCTTAAATTTTATTGTAAACAATAATACAAAAGCTCTTAAATTTTATTGTGAACAATAATACAAAAGCCCTTAAATTTTATTGTGAACAATAATACAAAAGCCCTTAAATTTTATTGTAAACAATAATACAAAAGCCCTTAAATTTTATTGTGAACAATAATACAAAAGCCCTTAAATTTTATTGTGAACAATAATACAAAAACCCTTAAATTTTATTGTGAACAATAATACAAAAGCCCTTAAATTTTATTGTGAACACTAATACAAAAGCCCTTAAATTTTATTGTAAACAATAATACAAAAGCCCTTAAATTTTATTGTGAACAATAAAACAGAAGCCTTTAAATTTTATCAACGGAGGTGCTCAAACTGTTTTCGATCACAATTTACACAGCTTTGAAGTCAATCCTCTAACCCTTCGACAAACTTTTCTGCACAAGTCTTTTTGGTATTAATTTCTTGAAATGCATCTCTTATGTAATTTTTCAAATCACCGACGCTTCTTGGTTTTCGACTATAAACTTTGTCCTTGAGTACTCCCAAAAAAAAGAAATCCATTGGGGTCAAGTCTGGTGAACGTGCCGGCCAATCAATTGGACCTCTTCGGCCAATCCATTTCTCAGGAAATGTTTCAAGATACTCAGTTGTAATAATATAACCGATACATAAACCTATTCCACATACAGTCCACCTACTTTTGGACCACCCTGCATATATATATATTGGTATATATGTATATAATTCTTCATTTCAAAGATACATGCAAAAAGGTTTCTTTCAAAATAGAAAAATGGAATTTCTTTTCTATTGGCATCGTGAAAGATTTAGGTAAATATTAATCAGTTTTTGTGATGTTTGCAGAACAATACTGACTTAATGTCAGTCTAGAAGTGTTCGTTGTGGTTGGTTTTTCAGAATACGGAAATGAAAACCCTGTTAATTCTTCCTGGCAGTGCTACCATTGTTTTTCCTTAGATACAATATATTTTCATGCTAATTTAGAATTAAATTTTCTTTCTCCTAACAACTACTATGAGATACAGAGAAACTCATTGTAACTAAGAATGCAGTTTTGAAATTAACTTTTTCAATACAGTTTACATTCGAACATACTTGAATAATCAAACTGGAATAATTCTTGTATGTTTAAAATCTATATAAGTTAAACTATTCTTTGACTGTTACAACTTACCTGCTTACCTGCTATTCACATATGCCACCAGAACTACGTCATCAAGGGGTTCTAGAAAAAAATCTATGTAAAAGAAGACCCTTTTTATAGAGATTAAAGGCGTCAAATATTTTCTTAGAATTTTCTTTGGTTAAGACAAGCCAACCAAGATTTGAGATGCGAATTCAAATCACTTCAGGGGTTTTTCAGTGTTTTAATTTTATAGAACATTCGACCCAGGATATTGTAATAAAAAAGCAATAAGATATTTTTATTTTTACAAAAGAGTGCTCAATGTAAATTTACAGAGCATAAATATTATAAATTAACTGATTTAAAATATGTTTTTTCGCTACACAGTCATAACCATGCTTCAAAAATGGAAGCTAAAAACTTCAAATTTAATTATATAACTAAATTAAAATCATTAGTTCCATTTCATCTTCAAGCGAGTTTTGAACGCACATATAAATTCATAATTCCTTGTTACCAAGGATACAGAGAAATCCAATCATTCAGACAGGGGCGGTAGCGAGTTCATTTTTATTAACTATTGTTGTATCAGTTATTAGTTACGTTCGAAAAAGAGGCTAAGTTTAGGGAGGGTAGAGGTGTATTTTTCAACGAATTCTGACATCCGTTAAACGCATGTTGTCTGGTTTTTTTTTTAACGGCAAAAAGTTTTTCGGCATTTTTTTCGTACTTGTATACTTAAAGATTCTATCTAAGGGTGTTTGGATTAGAATACGTTTTATTTAACTACAATTTTAAAATATCTTTACTCTTAATTACTAATAGACTATATTCCTTTTTAAAACAAGTAAATGTAATAGAATTACTTAAATTATTTAAAATTATTTTCTCATATCAAATATAAGTATGTATATTACCAGGTCCCTTTTTTGTAATTTTATTTTTAAATAATATTTAAGGAAAATTTTTGACAATGACGGCAAAAAATAGCTATTTCATTTCTCTGATTCAGTAAATTTTTATTTTATATATATATATATATATATATATATATATATATATATATATATACACAATATATATAGTAGAACTAAAATAATCCTAAGGAGCCAGTCAAACCTACCTAAGTTTGACCTAAACGGATCTCAAAAAAAAAAGGAAAAGAACGGAACGGTTTATGGTTTTATTTGTTTTTGATCAATAAAAATTATTCCGTTATTTTTCTTTATTTATATATATATACATATATACATATATATATATATATATATATATATATATATATATATATATATATATATATATATATATATGAAGAAATATAGTCTTAAAGTGTGCTATATTTATGGGATAAAGTGCTCAATATCAGAGATAGAACGTGTGTAAATATGAAAGTGAACATAGAAGTCAACACTTAGAGGCGACAGTCTGTTTCATGCTAGATGCAATCATCGGGTCACATGATTGCATCTAGCATGAAACAGACTGTCACCTCTAAGTGTTGACTTCTATATATATAAATATGCATTGTTTATACGTTGTTTTAATTGATACAGTTTATTTCAGTAAATGTAGTTTTAATTATTATTAATTAAATTTACCGAGAAAATTCAGAGAAAATATGACATATATATATATATATATATATATATATATATATATATATATATATATATATATATATATATATATATATATATATACACACACACACATCCACACATATATATATATAATTAAAACAAGTCAAGCACACATGTGTATCATTAAATGCCCTGATTATAATTGCTTTTATTTACGCAGGATCGGATTCAAGTCTCGTTAGGGTCATCAAAATTAGTGTTATATATATATATATATATATATATATATTATTCAAGGTAATAGAGTGCGAATAAGCGTTGATGAGGAGCACAAAAATTAAGGAGACTTTCCAATATTTTAGGGCATTCATTGTTAGTAGGGTAAAACCATGGACGACACCTCCTCTGCCCTAAATTTCTGCGCTAAGTGAAGCATTTTATGTGATCAGCAATTTTAGGTGGTTGCTTTTCCTCTACCCCTCATATATACACACACATAAACGCACACTTCTTTCTTATGTGTCATGTCTGTTAAGGCGTAGCCGATCATGGCTGTCCACAACACTCAGTTTTGTCGCCGTCAGTAATAATTGTTGTTGTGCAGGTCGTGTAATGGTCGGAAGCTCGGGATGAGAAATCGGCAAGCCGAGTTCGAATTCCGGTTAAGACCGTTAAATCAACTTTCGCACAAATACCCGTAGTAAAGATATTATACTGCCACTTATCCCCCCAGCTATAGATTAAATATCAGGTCAAACTGGAACCATGGTTAAATATTAACTTAGAAGAATGCAAAATCGTTTTTGTCCCTCGTGGGTGTGTATGTTTAAACTATAACCATGACTACTCTGCATAGTTATAGTATAAACCACAACTGGGCTTTTACCGGTGCTGTAGGACCTGAGCCGATGAGAAATCACTCTGGGTTGTATTTCGCCTTCAAGTCGTAACAACTTTGATGATGAAGTATTTTTGCCATCTACCCTCTGTCTTTGCCCAATATAAGCTCGTTAAGTAGTTTTGTTTGTTTTTTTAATAATTTCACCCCAATCAAGGCGATAATGCCACTAAGACGCAAGAATGGGAATGAAATAGAATGGCGGAGAAAGGACAATAAAATTGCAGGGTTCAGAAAGACAGAAGATTGCGATTGACTTAGCATTTATATTTTTATAAAACGTAGATCTCAACGAAACAAGAAACCGGAAGAGGGTTCCTCAGGCAAGAAGTGCGTGGAAGGAGCCCTTAGAATAGAACTTTGGGTTACCTCTAGCTATTTCAACAGTAAAATGATGAGACCCAGTTGCCAATCTAGAACTGAGCTTAAATTCATGCGGTCGGGGTGGTGCCAATTGAAAATATTTATAGAAAAGACAGAGAGCAGCCACATCATAAATAAAAAAGGAAATCTAAATCTAAAAAAATATAAAACTATAAAAAAAAACAAAGATATGTAATAAAAGGACACAGTAGATAAAAACGTGACTTGACACAAAGTGTTGTCAGTTCAATATCTGGCCACAGCAGAGGTGAACAAATATTTGGAGATTTGACGTGATGTCGAGATGCCAGGTCAGGACCGATAACATTACAGACCCTTCTTCGGATTGTGTAGAGAATCTCGAGATATATAGCTGGTGAACCAGAGCAAATATTCCAACAATATTTAATGTAGGGACAAATGTAAGAATTATAAATGTGTGACATGGATTCTGACGACAAAAATTGTCTGGCACGACATGAAGCAACTTTCCTTACAGCAGACCTAGCATTTGATTCAATATAACCACTCAATTTCATGTCAGTGGAAAACGTGAGACCAACGAGGCAAAATAAGTTGCTCTGCTGGAGGTTACCGAAACAGGTTATCTATGGTGATTAAAATATTGCAGTCTCGTTTTGAGGCGTTAAAATTTACAAGCTATTCATTCGTATACTAACAATCTGCTTTATTTAGAAATTTGCTTTGTTTACGTTAGGATATAAAACTAGGCAGATATTTCTATTTCAAGAGTCAGATAAAAATCTGTTTTTAAAAACACTTTCTATTTTTTTTTTGGTCATCGACACGCTCTGTAGCCGACAGGTCAAGCACATCAGAGCTAATGGTGATTTTTACCTAGGGGCACGCAGGTTCAAATCCTCCCGGAAGACGCGTGTTTTTTTCTCGAATATTCAGGTCATTAGTCGAAAACTAACTCGGGCTAAACTACAGAGGACAGAAAGAGGAGTTTGGCCCCCTTAACATGCGGCATGCAGGTCCACCGGTGTGTGAACACTCCCTGGTGCCCACGAATCAAACCAAAGCTATGGGTTAAATAGCTCCACTGCCTTGTGGAAATCTTCGGGAGAAGAAAAGGCTAAGGAGTAAACCCTACACAAATCCGGAGTGGCTAGCCCCTAAGGCGAATGGACGGCATTCTGTGCTACCTTCCGGCAACTCCTGCAGCCGCGCTGGTACCAAACTGTATTGGTTCATCCTCTCCTTTGGACTCTGCTAGCAAGGCCGAGGGGGGGGGACTAGACGTCCGGACAGCCCTAGTTCTCCATACATCCCGCCCAGACTCGTAGCGGTGCTCCATCATCTCCCGAGACGGGCGGATGGCGAACGGAGTCGAAAACAAATATACTGTTTAATAAATAAACCGAGGATCTACTCAAATATGGATATCCACTAAAAATAACGTTTCAGAAATAAAAATCTTTCGAATTGATGAATAAATAAATGACCACGCGATAGTGACGTGTGACGTCACAAGCTGCGATGCGATTTTCGCTTCCGCATCTCGTATACACGAGTTTGTCGTTGCTTTGAAATAAAAAAACATACTATCATTATTGTTTCGTCCGTGTACTGTTTGATATATTGAAATGTAATTGTCATCTTTGATAACGGCTTATGTAGGCCGAAAGCTTAGATAGGATTTAAACATGTATCAATATGGTGATTTCCTTTCGTCTTTCAATGATAATGTTTTTAAGCTTATCAGACAATATGAAAGGAACTTACTTAAAATAAATAGACATAACTTGTCTATATTATTTAATGAAACATGAATCAATGAAAAATTGCTGCCTAAATACACACAATATATATATATATATATATATATATATATATATATATATATATATATATATATATATATATAGCATAATGAGAAGCCACGTAAAATTAAAATTAAACATATAAACTAGGATTAAACAAAGACTTGGGAATTTTAAATCTGTATAAATATTTCAATAGTTAAAAAAATATTTTTTTAGATATAGTTAAAAAAACTTTTTAAACAACATCTAAAATATTATTATCGTTAGATTTACGTTAGAAATATTCAAACAAAGTTACATTCCACATCACGTGACATCCGCGTCTCGCGACGGACGCTACTTGTAAACAAACTTCTGAATACATTTATTTCTGCTGAAAGATCGGGGCAGATCTGAAATATCAAATATATATATATGTATATAAAATATAAATAAATACTTTCACAAAAAAACATTCAAATTTTTGTAAATTTGCAACTTTTCATTTGTTTTCTCTAGATTATATATATATATATATATATATATATATATATATATATATATATATATAAATTTGATACATTTATTGGATGAAAGTGCTCAGTATCAAGAGATAGAGTGTTTCTAGATACAAATAAATTGGCTGTATCTAATAAACATTACTTTGAGGATACAGACTATTTTTAGACCAAGTATTGCAATTCTTTCTTTTTGTGGATTCTATATATAAGCTACTGTGTGAATGATGGGGGAGAGAAGGAAGAAAACGACACAGTTCTTTTGTTTATGGCTGATGCTTTAGGTTATTTACAACCTTGACATTTCGTTTCTATATTTATTATTTTCAATGTATTTATATTTTATATATATATATATATATTATATATTGTTTTGTGTTGTACACTTTCTTTGATTTCGGTTATAAATTTTTGTTTAGTATTTGGTATTTTATGGCGTGGTTATCGGTTGCGCCAATATATATATATATATATATATATATATATATATATATATATATATATATCTTAAAATGAAGATAAACCGCAAACGTTTTTGATTGAAATGTGGATTTTTTTATTTTTAAATATATATTATACTCTATATTCGATAATTCTGCTACAAGCCTTCTCGGCCTTCTTCAAGCAAAGAGTAGATATTTCCCCATATAAAAATGATTTGTTTGCTTTTTGGTAGTGATTCAAATGTCTTTCTTGTGCAGGCCTGATTGCGTCTAGCATGAAACAGCCTGTCGCCTCTAAGTGTTGACTTCTATGTTCACTTTTATATTTTTACACGCTCTATCACTGATATTGAGCACTTTATCCCACAAATATAGCACACCTTAAAACTATATTTCTTCATATATATATATATATATATATATATATATATATATATATATATATATAGATAGAGAGAGAGAGAGAGAGAGAGAGAGAGAGGGTGTATCAAAAATACTTTTACAAATTTGGTGGGCGAGTTTCTCACTCCAAAACAAAGACAAAAGTCTATATAAATATACCTATTCATATATATATATATTTGCCATCCACAAACAGACTGTTTCGCACCTCATCAATGTGGCCTCTAGCTAGGATCGAAACCCGACTAAATTGGCGTCAGTCGGAACTTCTACCACTTCGGCTCACGGAATGGATGAAGGTGAATTTTAGAGTATTTATTTTTAGATTTAGATAAACACACAGTGACTGACAGTGATTCAATTCTGCCGAAGAGTCATGCTATATTAGTTTTAATAGTCACTGTTTACAAACGAACGCTTCACACCCACAGAGCTCAACCGAAATTAATTTTTCAGGAGCATTATATATATATATATATATATATATAGATATATATATATATATATATATATATATATATATATATATATATATATATATATATATATATATAGTGTGTATC
>OZ038477.1:137964171-137981671 GCA_964036315.1 Acanthosepion esculentum
CTAATATTATTTTCTTTAGTTTCTTGTAAATATTTTGTATTCATTTTGTAAATACTCATTGGGGTTAGTTTTTAGAATTGTTATTTTATTCCCCTCCTCCCACAGACATTGAATTGTAAATATGGGGACTAGTTAGTATTTTCATAGAGACAGGGAGGTATTATGGTGAATGTAGTAAGAAAGGTAAGTAAGAATGTGTTGCTTTGGTGTAAGGAATATTGTTTGTATGATTGGGTCAATGTTTGTGGCTAGCTAAGTTATAGTTAAGACGGAAGAAGACCGTCCTTTTCCCCCAATTCCACTTTTTGGCCTTGTGGCACTTTTAATAAATAGATTACAAATAAATATCGCTCTTCACTGTGATGCTTAGACTCTTTGAATTTAATCGTAGTACTAGACTGGCAATTAGGTCTCACCAACCCACAGCTGTCCTGGCTAGATGTAACTGTAAGTTCTATGCTGACAGTTTCTTTTCTCGCAATTTTCGCTTGTGGAGCTCCCTTTCTGCTCCATGCTTTCTAGACAACTTAAATCTGCAAATCACACACACACACACACACACACACACACATATATATATATATATATATATATATATAGAGAGAGAGAGAGAGATGTGATAACACGTCAAGTGCTGAAAAAAATCCTGTTCGAAATAGTGCCTTTAGCATAAAATTTTTATCAAGCATAATCATTTGAAATTTAATTTTATCCAATTATACGGCCCCTCTGTATGCTGGACAATATCTTCAGAGACGTGCAGCAACAGAAATGTGGTTCTACAGAAGGATGCTGAGAATACTATGAACTGAACGTGTGAGCAGTGGCGAAATTTTTAGGGAAAATGGAATCAGAAAAAGACACTCAGACCTCGAATCAGAAAGTCACAGTTGAAATTTCTCTAGCACCAAAATGAAGAAAGAAGGTTTGGAGAATTTAACACCCGCATGACATAATTAAGGCAAGAGGGACAGTAGAAAACGGAGAACAACCTACCTATCGAACATCTGCAAATGTTTGGCAACACAGTGTTCATGCGAGATAGCAAAAATACAAACTTTACTAAGAGCTACCAAGGACAGGTGAACCATGATCGCCAACGTCCTTAAGGGACACGGCATATAGAAAAAGAAGAAACCTAATTACATTCCAAACGCACTAATGTTTCTGTTGTAATAAATCTGTTCTCGGTACTTGGAATGAATTTTATCCAGCTGTGCTCGTAAATTGTTGGATTAGGGAAAAAAAGCAGACAGAGAAACTTACTTAGAGCTACAAAGTGTAGGAAGTTATGGAGAGTCATGATCACCCACATACTGAAGGGATACGTAATATCGAAGAAGATAGATTTCTGTTGCCATAATTAAAATTCCTTTCTAGGCACTGCCCTCTTTCAACCTTAAAACCAAATGTTTTTAATGTCTACATTAGGAGAAATTTCGTAGAGCATAGCCCGTTTTGTGAGTTCGAACCTTAGGAGGGGTTGAAACTGATAAATTCTATGCAAGATAAATTGGTGAACATATGCATGCACACACACACACACACACATACGCATACACACAAAATTTTAATACGCATACAGACTGTTACTCCTACAGACAGATACACATTTTCAGAACATACATTTACACGCACCTGTGAGCAGACAAACGCGCAAAAACAAATATGCAAAGCGCCTCCCCTCCCCCGTACTGTCTTATCAAACGAGTCAGGTGTTTCAAACTCTAATCGTCTTTCAGCTAAAGTGGGTATTTAAGCCAAACGCAGAAGTGTACTGAATGACCCTAAGACAGCTGATATCAGAGACAGGAAAACTAAATTAATTGCGAACGAGCTTTTATGTATGAAGACTTACGTGTCTTCCCCACTATGGCGCAGGAAGTACACAATAATCATAATAATTTATGGAATTGCACAGGAAAAGAGATAAGCAAGTTTGCGAAGAGTCAATCTCAAAAGAGAAACTAAATCACTGTTGATTGAATGATTCGTTTTCTACGGTTTTCCACCCTTTGTAGGTTATTTAAAGCCAGAATGTGAATTTTAGATTGAAAGAATTTTGGGGGAGATGATAATGATTTAGTGGAACAGATCTTACTAATTAACCCATAGGTGGGGGAGACGAGGTGAATTCATAACTTCCCCAACGGTTTTTGCGCGTATGTGAATATAACGTACCCTGGAATAATCTGATTATAATGCCGACAAGATTTTTACAATAGATTCATATGAATAGAATATGTATTCTTTGAAATTAGTTTGTAGATCAGGTTTCATTTACGTATTTTTTGGTATTTTTGTAAGGAGGGTTTTTGTCGAGAGTCACATCTATTTTTTTCGAAAATGGATTGCTGGTAATATTTTTTTAAATGCATGGCTGGTAATATTTTTATCAAAAATGTATTGCTGCTAATTTAAAAACAAAAATGTATTGCTGGTTATATATTTTTAAATGTATCGCTGATAATTTTTTTTTTCAAAATGTATTTCTGGTAATATTTTTTTCGAAAATATATGGCTGGTAATACTTTTTTTCAAAATGTATTTCTGGTAATATTTTTTTAAATGTATCGCTGGTAATTTTTTTCAAAAATGTATTGATGGTAATATTTTTTTCAGAATGTGTCGCTGGTAATATTTTTTTTCAAAATGTACCGCTGGTAATTTTTCTTTCAAAAATGTATTGATGTTAATATTTTTTTAAATCTATCCCTGGTAATTTTTTTTTTTAAATGTATTGATGGTAATATTTTTTATCAAAATGTATTGCTGGTCATATTTTTTTTTTAAAATGTATTGCGGGTAATATTTTTTTTAAATGTATCGCTGGTAATTTTTTTCAAAAATGTGTTGATGGTAATATTTTTTTCAGAATGTATTGCTGGTAATATTTTTTTTTCAAAATGTACAGCTGGTAATTTTTCTTTCAAAACTTTATTGATGTTAATATTTTTTTTCAAAATATATTGCTGGGCTCTGTGCGTGTTGAACAAACACCAATGTTTCTGAGCAGGCATCTGCAACAGGGATTGACTAACCTACCTCGTAGACAGACATCCTCGGTTAAGCGCCATTATTATAATTAAATGCCAGATTCTCCCAAAAATGGTTTATGGCTTAAACGCAGAGCAGAAAGTTCTAACCACTTTGCCAGGCGCCCTTGAGAGTTGTCGGTGGTTGTGCTAGCATAAAGTCACAATCATTGTGGCCGAGAGCTTGGGCGTGCTGGCCTTGTTCAGATTGTTGATCACGCTAGATAATGCGCTCTGCCCCAGAAACTGAAACTGAGGTCCGTTCAGCACAGCTGCAGTATAAACCACAGGCGGGCTCTGTGGGTGTTGAACAAAAACAAATATGCCTGAGCAGGCGTCTGCAATGGGGATTAGCTAGCCGCTTTAGTAGACTGGCATCCTCTTATTCGAGTGACTGCTTTTAATGAGGGTTAATTAATTACCGTGTCTGACAGTATCATCACGGAAAAAATGGTTACATAGAGCTTGAAATGTCAAAGCTTACTTCTGATTTATGAATAAGTCCGGCGAGAAGACGCGTCCTTGTCTTACGCCCCTTTCTATCTGTGGACTGCATTCATTTTCTATCCGTATACAGGCGGTTAGCTGCCATCATAAATTCTGGATGATTCTAACATCCTTTCCACATAGATCTAATTTCCCCAGCAGTCCAAATAGATCCTTGTGACGTATCTTGTCAGATACAATTGCGTAAGACATAATTGCTCATACATCAGCATTTGTATTGCTCTCCGTTCATGTATATCGTATTTCTTGTTCCGGTTTCCTTGATAAAGCCACGTAGTTTTTGTTCTATTTCCGGTCTAATTCTGCTTCGCGCTCTATTCATCAGGATTCGTATAATTAGTTTGGTTATGCAGTTCTTTTTAAACTGATTGTCCAATGGAGCTCGCATTCAATTGCACCTGGCCTCTTCGATAAAGTTACAAAGATGGATTTAACGAGTTCCTCCGATATGTTGCTACTATTGTATATTTCGTTCATTATTTCTGGGATCTCACTGATTTCGAAATCGTCTAAGGCTGGTAACATTTCTGTTACGATCCCATCATGCTTTACTTTTTTTGTCCCTGTTCATTTTCCCTAGGCCTGACCTTATTTAGTATTTGAAGAAATTGTAGAAAAGAAGAGGACTTCCCTCTTGTGGCAAAGCGGGCACGTATATGCCTGGCGTGCAAAACCAGTGAAGGAATGGAAAAAAGAAATATGGCCATCCTGACACCTTAATTTAAGAAAGACACGGTCTCGGAGCTAGGAGAATTGGTGAGAGTGGTTGAGCGTATGCAAAATTTTTGCGAGATCAGCTCGACATAAAAAACACCACGCGAGAGAGAATAGATAGTTCGCTCGTGAACGTGGTGATGCGTATACGGAGAGACTTTATCAGTTGGAAAGAGATTACTTGGGTCAGTTTCACACAGAAATATCGAACATATCTTTGTTAAAAAAAAAAGAGTTAACATAATTTAGTAATAAAAAAATAAGGGTTTAACCCATTTTTCTTGGAGCACACGGAACGGTATCGAAATGTTTGAGAAAGAAGCAAAACTGTCCAGAGGATAGTAGTTCTAAAATTAACTAGAATACTGAGGAAAGTGCTGGTATATTGAAAATATTTACTCACATCTGGTAAGGAAAGAAAATGACTGCCGGTTATAATGAGGAAGTGTTGCTATCGTCTCGCATTGCCATGGCGGGTAGACAATTCTGAATAAAACATATCGAAAGCTTTGAGAGGAAAACCAGAAATGTTCTCATTATGGACGAGATTCATCTATCTAAAGCTGATATCGATCGCCTATACATTTATAAAGCTTGGGTCATTGAATTACAGTCTGCATATTAACGGCAATCGTAATTGAAATCAGCAAATAAATCAAGTCGTGCAAAGGCTAGTCCGCAACCATACGGCGTTGTCATAAAGCCAGAAAAAGATTCAATACGTGGAACTGCCTCTGGAAAAAGAAAATACTTCAGCTGCCAGTTGAACGCATCGAAAAGACGCTTGAAAGAAGACGTAAGTAAAAATGCAACCTTTATACTAAGAGTACTTCACGTTGTATTACGCCAACTTCATATAGATAACGAAAGCGTTCCGTGCATACCTTGAAGGTGCGGCACTTGAAGGAGAGAAAAATATTTATTGAGAGCGCCAAAAGATCAAACATTGAACGCACGAAGAAAGCAAAGAAAAATTGCAAAGCACGAAGCTGACAGCAAGTTGGGAACGTACCAAGCAACTTTGCTGGCAAATCAATTTGATGGCGTAGTGAGTTCGATTCAACCTGGGTGTCAGATACTAGAATCAAACTATTTTACTCTTTCTTCTTTTCAGTAGATAATAATAATAATAATAATAATAATAATAACAGGACCCATGCTTGTTAACTAGGAATTATCAAGCACATATACTAAAATATTGTATTAGCCCAAAATGCAGATTCTGTGATAAATATCCAGAAACCATTGATCATCTGGTATCAGGTTGCACGATATTGGCACCCACTGAATATAAAACCCGGCATGACAGAGTGGGCCAATATCTGCACTGGAAAATTTGCAACTTCTACGGGAAGGAAACTGAAAGAAACTGGTACGAACACCACCCAGACCCGGTTACGGAGATAGGACCTGTTACAATTCTATGGGACTACACAATACACACTGACAGAAGAATCAACGCCAACCGCCCAGAAATTGTTATTAAAGACCACAAACAAACAAAAATGCCTCCTTATTGATATGGCAGTCCCTGCAGACTGCAATGTATCTTTGAAGATATTCGAAAAGCTGTCAAAGTACAAGGACCTTGAAATAGAAATCTCAAAAATGTGGCACACAGGAACATCAATAATCCCTGTTGTAGTTGGAGCCTTAGGATTGGTTGGAAAAGATTCCAATAGACTAATTGAAGGGATCCCTGGAAGTCTATGCCTCAAAGAGATACAAAAAATTATTCTGACAAATACAGCCCACACTTTACGAAGAGCATATATAATTATTTATTTAAAAATTATAACATAAATATGTTATAAAATCACTACAAAAATAGCCATTTTGTTTTAACATCTCCGGTGTCTTATCAAGTGATGATGTTGAATGTAGAATAAAGGGTTTTAAAAGTTTCAAATTAATTAACGATCTTTCGTAAGGGGGAACGCTGTTACATAAACAGGAATGACCAATCAAAATACAAGTATACGGGAATTCAAAAAACTTGACAACGAAGTAAGGTTATAATAGCTATTAAAAGCTTTAAAGTTGGGGTTTTACTAAAATAAAATTTATTCTAACCAATAAGTATTAAATTATATGATAAAATTTGATATTAAGATTAAAGGTAAAAAATTACCAATTTTAAAATCTAAATTTAATCTTTATTAAGTTTAAAATTATAAAACTACTGATTAGAAAAGAAAAAATACATATCAATTTATTTTATTTTTTCATTGAAATTACGTTAGAACAGACACTAATTTCAGCTGGTCTCTTCCCGAAAAAAATGTATACATTTTAATGAATAGGGTGTTCACCTCTCGCGTAAAACAATATACACACTCAGATTATAATACATAAGCACCCAGACATATTTAGATATATACACACACAAATAGGTGACGAGACAGGAGATATCTCCACGGCCCTTTATATATATATATATATATATATATATATATATATATATATATATATATATATATATATATATAAAACCGAACACATGCATACATACACAATTAAATGTGCATGCATTTTCTATAGACATCGATAAATACACATCCACATACATACATGCACAATTAAATATATATGCATTTTCTATACACACAGACACTGATAAATACATGTACACACATCCACATACATTGACCTAAACATTCTGATAAAACAAGCAAGAATATTCAGGACTGAAAGTGTTATTAAACGAATGCTAACCACTTATAAAAATATAACTTATACGGGCAAATATGCATAGATAAAAATGGTCAAATAGACCAGAGAAAGAAAGAATATGGAAAGGAAGGACATTAAAACAGATATATATGTTTAAAAACAACATTATCTAATATATGAAAAACGAAAATTCCAAACACACAAACATATATATAAATATATATATATATATATATATATATTTTTAACATATAATTCGATATAAGCCTTATACATTAGGTGATAGAAAATAAGAACTACCTTCAGATATGTGTACAGTCACACATATTTTCATATATACACATACACACATACTCAAAAATATACGTCCACAAATACCCACATATATATATATGCATACACATACGTATATATACACATACAGAAGTAAGTATAAACACATCAACCCACACAGCGAGGTAAAAAATATAAACAAACCAAATATAAATATATATACATACATGCACATATATACAAAAACACATATACATACATATACATACATATACACATACACACATACATACATATACATACATAAACATATGCATGTATACAGATACGTATATAAACTAAACACACAAATATACATATATACCAACACATATACAAACACACGTATATACATTAAAAAACACACACACACAAACGTAAATTCAACATATACCTATATAAATATATATAAGCGCATACACATCCATATACATATATATATACCCATACACATTTATACATGCATGCAAATATATATATATATATATACACACATATACACACACATATACATATACACACATACATACACACATAAAAATAGCAATATATATACAGAAACCTACAAATATTCTAACAATATTATCTTATTGACGATAAAATATAGTAATAGTTCATAATAAGTTTATAAAAGTAACCACACACAGTTGTTGATTAATTCTATAAGCAATAAAAAATCCCTATCCAACAAAAGTAGATTTTAATTAGTATCGATGATACATTCCAAGCCAACACTTAGAGGCGACAGTCTGCCATCGTCAGGCCACGAGTGCTCTTATTTTTCTCGGCTATTTATATATAAGGGTCAGTAATGCATTGTGGGTAGTCTATTTTGGCGGTTAATTTTACCGGAAGTCGTTTATTTGTTTATTTATTTATTTATGTCAAATTATTTTGCTTGTTTTATTTAATTTTATTTTTATTTTTTATCTTATATGTTTATTTATTTATTCATTTATTAATTTTTTATTTTAATTGGTGTTTTTTATTAACGTAGTAAAAATTTGTTTATATAGCTTATTGTTGGTAGTCTATTATGGCGGTCATTTACCGGAAGTCGTTTATTTGCTTATTTATTTGGGTCAAATTGTTTTGCTTGTTTTTATTTATTTTTATTTTTTATCTTATATATTTGTTTATTTATTATTAATTAAAGCTATTTGTTGAATTTTGGGGTTGAATGTTGTGGTTTGTTCTGACTATTATTTTGGTGGGAAAAGTTTTTAATTTATTTATTTGGATTGATTACCTTTATTTGTTTTTTCCTAAACGGCTAGTTTATCGGTATCGGTTGTTAGTTTATTTATATATTTGGATGTATTTATTATACTTGTTGTTATTTATTTGTTATGCTGTATATTTTCTCTTTTTGGTTTTCGATTTTTAAGTAACGCAGTATATTATTTTTTATTCATTTTTTAGCCGAGAAAAATAACAGCACTCGTGTCTGTTTGTTAAACAATTCAACAAATGTATTTATCGCAGCTGACAAAACAAGAAATTTATACTAACTAAGCCCTCCTACGCACAATAAATTACTCTTGAACCACATAACCAAAACATACAAAAAGGCACCTAAAACAATAGAACACGATATCAATAAAGAAGCTAAAGCAATCGCCCAAAAAATAGACCTAGATGACCGAATAAGTTGCATCAGCAAGGCGCAAGCCTTTATCACACTAAAAGACCACAAAGAAAATTTCAAAACCAACCCTGCATGCAGACTCATAAACCCAGCCAAAAGCGAACTATGTAAAATAAGTAAAACGATACTAGAAAGAATTAATTTTGAACTTAGGAAGAAGTTAGGAGTAAACCAGTGGAAAAACACAAAAGCAACTATTGACTGGTTCCACAGCATAAATAACAAACAAAGTTGCCACTTCCTACAATTAAACATAAAAGAATTTTACCCATCCATAACAGAACGTACGTTAGATAAGGCCATCAACTTAGCTCAGGAACAAATAATAATAAAACCAAACGAAATCGACATCATTAAGCACTCCCGTAAATAATTACTATTTCACCATGAAGAAGAATGGATAAAGAAAGATGGGATATTTGACACTACAATGGGAAGCTTTGACGGTACTCATCGTAGGTATTTACTTACTACACGAACTAAGCAAAATAATAGATAGAAATGACACAGGACTCTACAGGGACGACGGTCTCATAATATTAAGAACTGCAACAAACAAAATACAGACAAAACTAGAAAAGCAATCATAAAGATTTTCAAAAATAACGATAACAATTGATGAGACAAAGACAAGAATTGCCCAATCCCTGCGACTGTGTAAACTTCAAAGGACTTTGAACTTCTCTATTTCGTGCAATGAAGGATGGGTGCTGCTGGGTGCTAAATAGCAACTGGCTTCCGTGACTATACGAACTGACGTCACTCACTGGCTGTCACCTGACCTTCGTGAATCCATAAGAGAAATCTTGCATCCCTACACACTCTACAGATCGACACTTTGTTCCATAGCAAGAAGCATCGATCCTAGCGTAAAAAATCCTGTCATTTTTTACGGGTAGCATTCTAGTAATTATTATTATTATCACGATGAATTATTTTTGTGCAAGTTGACTATTTTTATTCTGAAGTTAACACTTAGTTTCATTTGCTCGCAGTTTTGTTTTTATTATATCTGAGTCACGTACAATTAATTACCTCAGCCAAGTTGAACAGTAGTTAGTCTTTCTTCAATTTACGTCTGCCAAAAATGTTACTTATACGATGCTATAAATTTGTTACTCATAAATGAGCATATATTTATATCACACATATCTCCTTAAATTGTATCCCCTTACACTTAGCCCGAATTATGGGCTTAAATTATTAATCTTATTTTCTCTCTTTCTCTCTGTAACCTCTCTCCCTCATCTCTCTTTCTCTCACTTTATTCCTGTATCTCTCTCCATCTCAGTTTATCTATCTATCTATCTATCGATTTGTGTGTCTCTCATATTTGTAGATGGAAACTATCGTCTTACATCCTTTTACCATCTTTTTCGTAGCTGATGAGTTAAAACGATCCCTTTCCAAACATGAGTATTTATTTGTTTGTTTGTTTAGCGGCATATCAACACTTTATGGGTCATTTAATACCAAAATTCATTTTTGTTGTTGTCATTGAATTATTCTACAAAAATGTATTACTGGTAATTTTTTTTTAATATGAAAATGTATTAATGCTATTTTTGCTATAAAATTTGTTATATTTCATAGTATTTTAACCCCAGATTGAGGTGGTAATTATTTTCCCATAGCTGTGACCTTAACAGATGCTACCTGGGAACAACAGCAATTAAGAGTTTGTTCTACACTCCGCAAAACCTCTTGTCCAGAGTCGTTGCTGCCGGATGTAGTTTATCGTCATACCCAGGACGGCGAACTATGAGACACGGGCTCGAATCTCAACAATTATCAAACCCAGCATGGAAAGTGCTTGAATAGCATACCACAGGTTGACCTCACGCGTATGAGTGACATTGGGTAGATGGAACCTCTCCGAAGGCCGTCTAGGGTTGCGACCTTTTTCGAACAGATGTTCACGCCAAATGATGCCTTCTCCCCCAGAAACTAACGTCTGCTCAGCACAGTCGCAGTATAGATAACAGATGGTCTCTGTGGGTGTCGAAGAAGCACAAATCTGCCTGAGCAGGCATCTGCAACTGGGCTCAGCTAAATTCTCTAGCAAACGGGCGTGCTTGACAAAGAATAGCATCTCAAGTGTTTTCAGTTCTGGATATTTCAGTGACTAAAGGTCCGATATTATTATGCCATTATGCTTTTTATGTCAATAAGTAAAAAAGCATATATATATATATATATATATATATATATATATATATATATATATATATATATATATAAGTATAGGATTAGTGTATACGCAATAAAATCCAATAACCAAAAAATACTATTCTTAAAAGAGTATATATATATATATATATATATATATATATATATATATATATATATATATATATATTACAGTTCAAAAGTTTGAGCTCGTCCTTGGTAATGTTTGAGTTGGCATAAGAGAAAATTATTATACATACTTAAAAAAAAAGTGAGACGTGACTTTTTATTAAAAATTTAATTATGAAAAAAGCATATATATATATATATATATATATATATATATATATATATATTGTTATGGATTCCGGGAATGTAATCCTGCACAAATAAATAAACAACGCCAGTAATTGAGATACAAAAATAAGTGTATTAAACGTAAGAATACAGACTTGAAGTGAAGATTAGTAGTCCAGGAATGCGGGTTAGTAGAAAGTATATGTACAAGTCTCTGTAAGTGAAGCCGTAATTATCGCTCTCTCTCGCTGGACTCTCGTATAAATCTCTGTGAACACCCTGTGTACTGTCTCCGTATCTCTCACCCTGACTCAACGTTCTCAACCTGCATGTATTCTTTCTGTCAGTATATGTATACTTTGGACGAGTCCATCTTGTGTAAAAGGGGTCTGCCCCACAACATATATATGTGTGTGTGTTTGTGTATGTATGTGTGTGTGTGTGCGTGTGTGTGTGTGTGTGTGTGTGTGTGTATAAAGGTAAAAGACAATAGGAAAACTGTATTATTATTAATGTGGACTTTTTCAAAAGCGAAATGAATTTATTGAAAACTAAATAACCTTTAACGACAAACAGAATATCCTTAGCAACTAGAAGAATATAGAAACCGACAATGTATACATATTGTCAACTGAAAATTACATCAAGTACTATCAGGCGTAGAAATATTGTTTTTATTGTTGTGTTGACGGATTCAACTATTTTATTTTGATTTCTTGATACAGATTTGTACGTTGGCTTGGGAGAGTAGTAATTCTGTTAGGAAAGGTGACTTTGGAAAAAAACCTGGGCGTAGATTAATATTTGGATAATATTCAATGGCGGCACTCTTGAGGATTTTCTTTCTAAGTGAATTATTTTCTTTTTTATGAATGTAGCATTGTTAAAATAAAAAATTCTGGTTGAATTTATTTCTATGTAATACTAGTGCATTAGTTAAATTTTTTGTGGGGTCTCTTTTGTGTTCATAGATGCGTTTTTTTTTTCATTTCTGCTTGTTTCTCCAATATATTGGGAGGAACAGTTTTGGCAATTTATTTTATAAATACCTGCTTCAGAAATAGTATTGCTATTAGTGTTTGAGGATCTGATTATATGCATAATGGTTTTGGAAGTATTTGGGATTATTTTAAGATTATTTATTTAGGTTTTTCTGGATAGTAGACGTGACGGAGTTGGTCGGTAGAATTATGCATCTGTTTTCATGCAATTTATTATTACGTATTATGCTATTATTTTTGTTTCATTTATATATTTTGTATGTCTTCCTTCTTGCATTGTGGATGAAATGATATGAGTATTGTAGGTTTTTTAAATGTGTTACTTTAGGTATGGTTCTTCTTTAGGTAAATATTGGGGGCTGCAGATTCTTAATGCTCTCAGATAGAAACATATAATAATTCCAGATTTAATTTTAGAAGAGTGGTTTGAGTAGAAACTGATCAGGTCATTTTTGTTTGCAGCCTTTCTGTAAACGTAAAAATTGAGTTCGATATTGTTTCTGTGTAACATATCTAGGAATTATATATCATTTTATATATATATATATATATATATATATATATATATATATATAATTTTGTATAATTTTATACAAAATAATTTTGTATAATTTTATATATCAACAAACAGTATTTAGAAAAATGTTTTTGTGGCGCGATTCATCCGTTAGGATTATATCGGACTGGGTTTTGTTGATGTTGCCACATATACACATGCGCACGAAATGAGAGACACTGGTAGTTCCAAACTTTTTGAAAGAATATTTTTGAAAAAAAATTTTTTGGAAAGAATATTTTTTTCAATCTAGTCAAATTTATCTATATTCTTTTTTTTCTTTTTTTTCTCGATCACTTTTCCCTATCCCGCGTTGTGACAAGAGAAAATCTACCAAGAAGGTTGATATATTGTAAGAGCCTAGACTCAAATTTACCGTGGCTCAAAAGCGATCAAGACACTTTCCAGACATTTTCGTCTAAGTAGATTGCTTTCTCTTTTAATCAAGGTAGCATTCCCTATGTTAGTTTCATTACGGTGGACAATCAATGCGTTTTGTGTTTTTTTTAAATGTCCTATTTGTGTTCATATAGTCTTTTGGTAACTTCTTGAGCTTTCACCAATATATTAATTCCGGCAATTCCTGCACATGGTAGAGTAAATTCCTCCTTTAGGTTTTGGCTTGCTGTTTTGTTTCTGTGATTGTTTTAGATGTAGTTGTGACAAATTGTATGTTGAGTTTAGATAAAGTCTTTTCGCTTCTTGTTGTGATAGAGTTAGTGGGCAGAATAATATATTTTTTTGATTCGTTGGGTTTGTCAAGAAGGACAGATCTTCTACTTTGGAATATATTATGAGCCTATTTACATTATTCGGACTATTGTCCTCATCTTTGTCGCCATATTTATTTCAAAGTTTCAGCCGTTGTACGCTCCGGCCTTCTTCAGTTAGTTGGAATGTAGAACTGAACCCTTTTATTTCGCTCACTGGAGTAGACTGTTCTAGTTCCACGTCCCATGTTTAATGGATGTCAGTTATCAGTTATCTCCTGTTAATTCCCCTCTCCAAGTTCTCCACTGCCTTAACCGGGAGTTGAAATAAAGCGAAATAAAGGATTCAGTTCGACATTCCAACCACCTGAAGAAGGCCGGAGCGTACAACGGCCGAAACGTTGTAATAAATATGGCGACAAAGATGAGGGCAATAGTCCGAATAGTGTAAATAGTGTATATAATACCTCATGTCAGAAATATAGACAGATATTATGAGCCTTTTATTTTGCATTGAATATAAAATATTTTTCATCTGATGATAGCAAAAGCTTCAATCCCAGGGTCACAAACTCATACCTATACAACTTTATATATATATATATATATATATATATATATATATATATATATATATATATATATATAGGCATTATTAAGGCATGTGTTGTTAAAGACTACGGAACTTTTCCGTTTAATAATCTTAAACCAAAACATATAGCCATGATGATTGTACCAGCAATCGAAAGCGCTCGTCAAAACACTATGTTTCAACAACTTAGGCCTAAATAATACAAAAAAAAACAGGAAAAAAAAGATTCTTAAACGGAAAAGTTCCGTGGTCTTTAACAACACATGCCTTATTAATGACAAGCTACCAATATATATATATATATATATATATATATATATATATATATATATATGAAAAGTGTATGTATAAAAAAACACCACCACATAAGACATTAACCCTATAAACATAAAAAACAAACCACTGATACCACAACACCATCAATTATTCTCTACTTCAAGCTACAATCATAATAATTTCATTTATTGTTATTATCATGCCACCACTTTTACTAATCACTACTACCACTTTACAATATCTATTTGCTACTACAATTGTTATTATCATCAACCCCCATCCCCACCATTACTACCCCCATCACAATTACTATTGCCTTATTAGTCCGCAATCACTATTAACGCAAATTACTCCTCTCTCCCCAGCAAAATTAATACCACCGCATAAAAACTAATAAATATCACAAATTGGAATTTCTACCATTTACATATGCGCAATCACCAAAAACAAGCAAATAACCGGCTTTAAAATAATAACAAAACAGCCTTAAAATATTAAAAATAATAGCAATTTCTACCTATCATTGTTTTACACAGACCCCATCATACGTATATGCGTGCGTGCGAGAAAATATTACTCAGCCAACAAAAATAGAAAAACGGTCTGCGCGTTGACATTGCTACAATCAGGAAAATATTCGCTACACAATCCAACATTGAATACAGCAATCAAATGCGTACGTATGTACACAACAGCACATATATACATATAAGTCCCGTACTGTTCACATATGTTTATGTTTGTGTGAACCCCGGTGGTCGAGCGCGTGTGTGTGTCTGCGTACGTCAATTGGTATACGGGCTTGTATGTATGCTTGCGTAAGTATGAGTGGCGTCACGACGACAGTTTTTCCTCCCACTTCCATAAAAACACCGATATACGCAACTCTATATAAATCAAATTTTAAAATTAATCAGTTTGTCTGACGATCGCAAAAGCGTGAAACCCAGGATCACAAACTCACATCAAGCCAACTATATATATATATATATATATATATATATATATATATTGGCTCCTGAAAAATTAAATTCGATTGAGCTCTCTGTTTTGAGGTGTGAATTTGTAAACAGTGACTATTTAAGCTAATATTGAACGACTCTTCGGCAGAATTGAGTCACTGTCAGTCACTGTGTGTTTATCTAAATCTAAAAATAAACACGCTAAAATTCACCTTGCGCTGACGGCTTAATGGGAGAAGTTCCGACTGACGCAAATTCAGTCGGGTTTCGATCCTAGCTAGAGGCAACCGGACGTCTAGCCACACTGATGAGCTGTGAAACAGCGAAACATTCTTCTCTGTGGATGACAATATATATATATATATATATATATATATATATATATATATATATATATATAGCACAAGTGAGAGAATGCAACGGAAGACGACACACTGTCGTTCTCAGGAAGGCATGCCAATTCACATGTAATAAGATGAAACTGTGGAGAGCCATTATCGCCTATGCTGTGAATGGATATAGGATTAAAAAGAACGCAGGGTATATTTATAACAGCAAGAAAACTAGAAAAGATAGCGGTAGGAGAAGTGAAAAAATGAACTGATATTTAATGTCATAAAATATGCTAGATTGACGCAGAATAAAAGAAAGCTTTGTAAAGCATTAAAATGTTAGATCAACGGGAAAGACGTAAGATCAAGTTGTAAAGAAACAAGATCAACTCTTTAAAAAAGGGATCATCAACTTGAATTACAAGTTAATCAAATATTAAGCTGTTGATTCTCTCTTGAGTGTCAGTTTTGTCTATTTTGGTTCATTGTAACAAGATCTTATCTTTTCAAAACCAGTTTTTCACAATAAAGACATAATCCTCTATGAACAACGTCTTGAAATATGCTACCTGAGATCTCTTCAAACGAGAAGTACCTCCAAGAACCTCGTAAATTAAACAGAAAAAATACATCAGCCTATTTTAATCATTCCGTGGCCGACTTATTGTGGAGTAATATTTTGCAAGCCGGTCTTGTGGGTTATTGGTATGAAGATCCTTTCCTAAGTATCTATTTCTGTCATTGTAAGAAAACTAATTGTCGCTTACTAAATACTGTTACCAATATATACATCAAATTCCAAACAGCCACACATAGGCCACTTGCTTGCAATTCACATTACTGCTTTTAAGATAACTTAGTAACAGTGTTGTAGAGTAGGGATCTTTGGTTTCACTATTTTCTGCTATATTCCTGACAAGTTTTTTTTCTCCAGCAAAGAACTGATCGCAGTACCATTTGTATATCAGCCCACTGATATAGAAGGTTCTCTCAAAGTCCTGTACCAATTTCAAATCGTCCACAAATGAATTACTGACTAAAGAAACTTTCTTTAAAATATTTTGATTTTTTATTTATATTATTTAAACATTTTTTCGGGGTTTTTTTGCGATTCTCATCTGGGATCTACGAGAAGTGAGAAATCCGTTTCCTAGCAATTACACATTTATTAATCTTGACTTTATTTTATGGTTTGGTTTGGTTTATTTTGTTTTACGGCATATCAACCTCAATGGGTTATTTAATGCCGACAACATTTTTAGGATAGATTCGTATGAATAGAATATGTATTCTTTGGTTTAGATTGGTTTGCTTTATTTTGTTTTACGGCATATCAACCTCAATGGGTTATTTAATGCCGACAACATTTTTAGGATAGATTCGTATGAATAGAATATGTATTCTTTGGTTTAGATTGGTTTGGTTTATTTTGTTTTACGGCATATCAACCTCAATGGGTTATTTAATGCCGACAACATTTTTAGGATAGATTCGTATGAATAGAATATGTATTCTTTGGTTTAGATTGGTTTGGTTTATTTTGTTTTACGGCATATCAATCTCCATGGGTTATTTAATGCCGACAACTTTTTTAGGATAGATTCGTATGAATAGAATATGCATTCTTTGGTTTAGATTGGTTTGCTTTATTTTGTTTTACGGCATATCAATCTCCATGGGTTATTTAATGCTGACAAAACTTTTTATTGCTGGTAA
>OZ038477.1:137986671-137989171 GCA_964036315.1 Acanthosepion esculentum
AAAAAGCAATTCATTTTTTTTTTAATTTTAAGAACCATTATTGAAAAATGACATGTCATAGTAGAGTTTTTGTACTTTCAACGTTCATCTATTTTACTTTTATTCCTTGTCAGTGTTTGCGTTATTTTTAAAAAAAGCACTGGCGCCATATAATGTACACAGAGGCCCGGATATGCGTTGGTGGATTTGTGAAAGAATGGTTAAAAAGCGGACGATTTCTTTTGTGTATAAACATGCAACGGATGTGTCCGACATACGAACATGTTTGTTAACCTTCTTTGAAGATCATTGACATGTGTGAATTGACAATGAATGAACTAAATGTATAAATAGGTTGACATGTTTGTCGATATCAACACCATTTGGGCGTTGTGCACTTACTGGGTGCTTCGTATCGATCAGAATTATTTACGAGGGAGGGTTGAACATTTATCGGTCAGAAACAGATCTCAAAGTCTGACCAAACGAGCAAATATCAGTATTTTTAAGGTCAACTGGCGGGACCCGAAAACCTTAGAATTAAGACTTCCTCTGCTGTCGAAGTAGTTATACGCCTTTTCAAAAAATAACGTGACATGCTAAGACGGAATCGAGTCGTGAGCGGTCTCTGACTGTTTTTGACTTCTGTCGAACTCTTTGCTTTGACAGAGAGGAACCCGGATGAGGCTTTGCCGAAGGGCAAAGTTTCGTCCGGGGAGGTAAATAGATCCCGAGTCCGCTTATGCGGGTTCTGGGGGAATATTTTTGGCTCGGAGAAACCCACGTTAAACTCGGCCTTGTGCCACATACATTCCTCCGGGGGGGGGACTGTTAAATATAGACATGCTGTCAACGTATTTATACGTTTACAAGACCTACGAAACTTATATTACTTGCTGTTCATTTATATATGTTTTCAAAAGTATTAAATGCCTTTACGAAACGTACATTTCCTACTGTCGACGTATATATACGTTTTCCTATCAATTACGAAATGTGTATAGCCTGCTCTCGACATATATATATACGTTATCCTATCTATTACGAAATGTGTATTGCCGGCTGTCGACGTATATATACGTTTTCATACCTCTTACGAAATGTGTATTGACTACTGTGAACGTATATATACATTTTCCTTATTAAACATCTTTATGAAACTCATTGTCTACCGTCGACGTATATATACGTTTTCAGGACCGTGAAATGTTGGCCTGTCGTAATTGTGTTTTTAACTAACTCTTAGTGCTACTTCTAAACCAGCGTAATATGTAGTAGCGTTCGACATGTTTTATTCATTGGTGTTGTCTTTAAGTATAGTCTTTATTACACAGTATCCGATCGTGAGCAAAATGGTGGCATCTTTGATACAATACTGTCAGCGCCTTTATACTCATTAGAAACAAAGAAAACAGTGCTGAACTGTTATATAACATATATCAGTCCTCGGTGAATGCTGGAAAATCTCCTCAGAATAGAAGAAGAGGCATGAGTTAGATATTTTACCGGCTGGGTGAGACACGAGCTTGTTTTAACGTGGGAAACGCCAGTACTTATGCATATGACAAAGATTGTTTTTTTGCCCAGCACCCACTGACCACTGTTATACTGGCCTCGGTATTACAACGACTCAGCCTCTTTAGTGCAATGGGGAAGGTGCTACGGCAGGATTGAAATCTCTTCGGCGGAGCAACTTCTATCTAAAATGAGGAGAATTATAGTTCCACTTGTAGCACAGGATCGATAACCACGCCCCAGTAACTCTCATTGGCAATGTTTAACTCCTGAAGTAACACGTGGTTCCACAGAAGGATGCTGAGAATGAGGTATATGAGTGACGATAAAGATTTAAGGTAAATAGAAGCAAAAAGGGCATTTATTCCTAGAATCAGAATTTGACACTCACAGGACATATTGAAGGCAAGAGGGGCAGTGGAAAGCTGTAAAAACCTACTTACTCAGCTTGTGTAAATGGTTAACAGAACAGGAACTAAGGTCGATAGTAAAAATGAAAACCCTAGAAAATGTTATGGTGTGCTATGACTGTCCATGTCTTATATACGAAATATAAGAATTACCGGCTACCAGAGAAGTCAATTTATAACGAAGAGCTTTTAGCGTTAATAACAGCAGCTGAGAAATTCCATTTCATTCAAAATGCACAAATTACTACATATATATATATATATATATATATATATATATATATATATATATATATAAAAGTGAACATTGAAGTCAACACTTAGAGGCGACAAGCTGTTTCATGCCACGAATGCTGTTATTTTTCTCGGCTATTTATATATATGGGTCAGTGTTGCATTGGGTAGTCTATTTTGGCGGTTATTTTGGCGGAAGCCGTTTATTTATTTATTTATTTATTTGGGTTAAATTATTTTGCTTGTTTTTATTTTTTTATTTTTTTTTTAGTTTCTTATCTTATATATTTATTTTTTTATTTTTATTTTAATCGATGTTTTATTATCGTAGTAAAAATTTGTATCGCTTATTTAATTTGGTT
>OZ038477.1:137994171-138004171 GCA_964036315.1 Acanthosepion esculentum
ATATATATATATATATATATATATATATATATATATATATATATATAGTTTGTCATTTTGCTATAAAATTGTTGGTAATTTTAGTTTAAAAGGTATGGTTGGTCATTCTACTATAAATATGCGCCGTTGGTAATTTTTTATACGAAAATTTATTGCCAGTATTTTTACTATAAAAATGTATTTTTATACTTTGATAATGCTTGTGTGTTCACTATTTGCCCCTAATTGAATTCCTAACGGCTGTTACGACCCCAGGTCAGGGTGAATCTTGGAATAACAGCTGTTAAGAGGAGGTTCCACATTCCTCAAAAGCTCCCGATCAGAGTCCTTGCTGCCTGATGTGGATGCAGTTCATGGTCATACTCAGGACTAACGAAAGTTAAGGTGCTGATAAACCGATGAATTTTATTTGTATTAATCATATATATATATATATATATATATATATATGTATATATATATATATATATATATATAGATAGATAGATAGATAGATATGAACAGACTTGGATAGATAGATAGATATGAACAGACTTGGATAGATAGATAGATAGATAGATAGATAGATAGATAGATAGATAGATAGATAGATAGATAGATAGATAGATATGAACAGACTTGGATAGATAGATAGATAGATAGATAGATAGATAGATAGATAGATAGATAGATAGATATCACTCGGTAGATTTTCCATCTAGCACGAACCAAAGAGTGTAACGTTTAATCAGAGTGTTAAAATGGCCAGTGACTTAATATCGCGATATTCCTTTGAGCCCTTAGACTCACATAAATCAAAATATCCTGTATTCAATATCGGGTATAAAATAATAATCGTAAATGTCAGTGGGACATTTAGATTAGCCTGAAAGTTAGATTAGCCTGAAATTGAAAAGATTAAAAATGGTTAGGAAAATGTAAAAACATGCTTGGGAGTTAGGAGCATTACGTAAAACCTCACATAGTACAGTTCTGTGTTACAACTTTTTGTCTTACAACCTGTGTATTTAGGAATCGTTTTGGTATCGAAATCGGGTCTGAATTATTCAGCTCCGATGCCGATTCCCGATACTTTGAAAAACTCCTGATATTCCGATTAATCGTCCCATAAACCATAATAACGCTTACCAATTCGTATGCACGAAATGTTTAGATTCCAGAAATTCGGCCATTTTGAATTGAGCGGTGTCATCATGATTAAGAAATTGAATGTCTTTATTAAAACAAAATGAAATTAAATGGCTTCTAGGTATTATCTCTTCGCGGCACACCAGTAATCATTCCGCGGCGCACTAATGTGCCGCGGCACAGAGGTTGGGAACCACTGCCTTAGAGTAAAAAGACACTGCTACTGGAGCGAACGAACTGTTTTGAAATTAAAAGGAATTAAGAGAATCATGAGAGAAAGAGAGAGAGAAGGGAAAGAAGAAACCCTTATTTTATTGCAGAAGAAAAACTGAAGGTAAGATTGTTACCTTCATAAAATAACGTATGCATCTGGTTAATTGGTGTAATGGCGTTTGTTGATGGTTAGTTATCGTCCGAACTAGTGTATTTGACAGTGCCCTGAAACCTTCTACTATGGAATTGTAAACCTGCGCGTCTTTTAGAGTTTTTTTTTTATCTTTACTTTTTAAACTTTGTGCTGGGGTAATTGGTCGTAACAATATAAAGAAAGGATAATAGAAAAACTTTTCCCTACCAACGCGTTTTATCTCCTCAAGATAAATGTAAGGATTTTATTTTTCAAGTATTTCTAAGCAGAAGAAAATTATCGTTATGCTTTCAAAAACTTTAAATATAAGAACGCTTTAAAGTATTCTTAAAGCTAAATCTGTAAGTCAAGGTAAACTATGTAGAATACTCAGCGATGTAATTTAATAATGGAAACGAGTAAATATTCTGATATATTCTTATATATATATATATATTAGGTTGGTGCAAAAATAATGTCGTTTTTTCACCTAAGTTGAACGTCAAAAAACGACATTATTTTTGCACCAACCTAATATATATATATATATATATATATATATATATATATATATGAGGAAATATAGTCTTAAAGTGTACTATATTTATGGGATAAAGTGCTCAATATCAGAGATAGAGCGTGAATTGCCTGACGATTGCACTAGCATGAAACTGACTGTCGCCTCTAAGTGTTGACTTCTATGTTCACTTTTATATTTATATATATATATATATATATATATATATATATATATTATTTTAATAGGTATCACTACATGCAAAGCAATACAGCCACTAAGACGCATCTAAGGATGTAGTTTATCGTCTTACGCCGGACGCGGATGTAGTTTATCGTCGTACCCAGGACGGATATTAAATTTACATATACATATATATATATATATATATATATATATATATATATATATATATACACTCACACACACATATATATATATGCCAGAATAAACAAACAGTGAAATATTTGTTAAGATCGAATGTATTAAAAGTGCTCAATTTCCAGTTGAAAAACCAAACTTGAAGAGCTATTTAATATTTTAAAAGGATGTGAGTGCTGACCCGATCACTACCGAGGTTTCGAACGCCAAGGTCTCGTCAGGAGATTTGTTCACTGAATCAGTCAAATGCCGCTCAACGACTTAAATGCCTTCATTCGACGCCGAATGCACCACTGACTCGTAAAGTGTTGACTTCAATTTTGACTTGATATATGTATATCTTATCACGTGATGGTGTTGAACATTCAACACCATCACTTGGTAACACACCAGAAATGTTGAAACAAAATGGCAAGTTTTTTCATAGAGATTTTATAACATTTTTATGTTACAATTTTCGAATAAATAATTATATTTGCTCTACTCTGTATTGAGCACTCTTTTAAGAATAGTATTTGTTGGTTATTGGAATTTATTCCGTATACACCAATCCTATACTTGGGTTTATATATATATATATATATATATATATATATATATATATATATATATATATATATATATATATATATATATGTGTGTGTGTGTGTGTGTGTGTGTGTGTGTGTGTATGTCTGCGTGTGTGCGTGTGTGTGTGTATGTGTATGTCTGCGTGTGTGCCTGTGTGTCTATGTCTCGTTTAAAAGGTAGTTCTGATACATTTTTTACTGTAATTTTTTTCTCGTGTGCGAACAAGAGTGGATATACATCACTACTCACCTGTCAAGACTGCTGATTCTACCCCTCTCAGACAAGAGCTCCATACGGGCACATTTAAACTAGCATGGAAATGCACCAACCTTGTTACGAAACATACTCGTCGGGAACACAAATGTGGTACGCATGCATCACCAACTGCAAACGAAATGGAAGAACTTATTAAAAAAAAATCAAAAGCTAACCTTCAACAACATAATCTAGAAACACGTCCACAATCTACTTGCCGTAATTGGAAGTTAATCATAAGTCCACCTTTCAGAGTGCTTTAGATTTCAATAGCATTTAACACTTACAACAGCTCAACAAAAAATCCTTGAAAATGGCTACGAAAGATGGGCCTTAACAGCTCCGAACAAACAATTATTTGGACAATATTGTTGTGGCCTGTTTAGTGGCCACAAAGAAAGACACGGAAGACGAAGATAGGTTGAACAAGTGTATTGAAATAACAGATACATACAAAGCAAGAGTGTTAGTAATAAGCATATAGAGGTGTCCGTCCGAACGGTAGGTTAACACTGGCTGTCTACTCCAAAACCGACTTTTCAAGTTAGTATTTATGAGAGGTGGAAGAGTTCATTTTACTGTAGGAGGGTTTAACACAACAAATATCTACACTCACGATGTTCAGAAAAGAAATCTCTTGCTCGCATACAAAAATACAATGAATTATCATTTAAGAATTACCTTGGCAGTCATTTTTAATGAAACATGTATTAGAGAAGGAATACTGCCTAAATACACAGGTATCATATATATATATATATATATATATATATATATATATATATATATATATATACAGGGTGTCCATATGAAGTTCGTGTGCACTTTAAAAAATTTATAACTTTATTTGTATTTTCGATAGAAATAATTTGTAAAAAGGATTAGAAAAAAGTAAGTCTATATTTTTTAAGGTTTTATTGACATTTTATTTAAGTTTCCACATGTCCTCCATCATTAGCAATACAAAGGGTAATACGATTTTGCAGTTCACGGAAAACATTTGCCAATTGACTTACAGTAATAACTAAAATCACATTAGTTATTTTAGCTATACTTAAAACTAGGTACATTAAACTTTATAACATTTTTACAGATTATTTCTGTCACAAATAAAAATAAAGTTATAAATCTTTTAAAGTGCACACGAACTTTAGGGACACCCTGTATATATATATATATATATATATATATATATATATATATATATATATATATATATATATAAAGTAGAGTTCCACCACGGAATATGTGAGCGAGCGGTCGCCTCTAAGTCTTGACTTCAATGTTCACTTTTATATTTACACACGCTCTATCTCTGATATTGAGCACATATATATATATATATATATACCTATACAGTGTAACCCTGATATAAGAGAGTTGTTGGGACCGGAGAAGAAGTATCTTATATCCGGGTTTCTCTTATATCCGGGTTTGGTCTATTATATATACATTAACACAGGCTCTAATTTGGGACCAGGGATAATCTATCTTATATCCGGGTTTCTCTTATATCCGGGTCTCTTATATCCGGTTTACACTGTGTATATATGTGTGTGTGTTTCGAAGCTATGTATCTGCAGACTAATAGATGGACGGACAAACACGTACAAAGCAGACACAAAATAAACGAAACTGTGTCTTGCCCTGTTCCGTTGAAGAAGATTTCTTTTTTATTTTCAACATCAAGAAATAAACATTTGTTTGAACACTAAACACGCACGTCGGTGAACTCTCCAGGCACCAAGTGCAAAATACACAGGGAAACGATCAATTTGAAATAAAACAGTGGGTTTTGGGGTTTTTTTTTTAAAACGAACGTATGAATGGATGTATATTTATTCAAAAAACTGAATATATATATATATATATATATATATATATATATATATAATATGGAGAAAACAACTGAAAAGTTGTAAATTAAAAAAAATTGAATGTTTTTTTTGTGAAAGTATTTATTTATATTTTTTTATATATCGAGGCTGATCTGAAATATCAAATATATATATATAAAAAATATAAATAAATACTTTCACGAAAAAAACTTAAAATTTTTTTTAATTTGCAACTTTTCAGTTGTTTTCTCCATATTATATACATATCAAGAAAGTATACGTGGCTTCTCATTATGCTATATATATATATATATATATATATATATATATATATATATATATATATATATATATAATGATAATAAAGGGTCAAATACTAATATTCCATGTTTATAATTTATTACATTCGAATCGTAATCACGATAGAATTCATCGGACCTACAAATTCAAAAAGAAATCGGAAAATATAACACCGGGTATGAAAAATAAAGTTTTAGTGAGAGTGTACGTGTGGGAGTGGGAAACAAGTGTGAGAGGGAAATGTATGAAATCTCTAGAGAGAGGTGTAATAGAAGAAAGAAGAGGAGGAAAGGCCTAAAGGTGAAGGTGGGGGATTAAAATTTAAAGTTTTAAAGAGAGGAGTTAAATAACGGTTTAAATGAGTGAGATACAGATAAATATGAATTTTTTGCCCCCCCCCTTTTTTTTTCTTTTTTCCACTCTCTCTCTCATCTTCTGGATTTTAAGTTTAGATCATATCGTATTTTATTGTGCTTAGTGACACCACAAATGTATCCACACGTTTCCGATGTCTGTTTTTTAATTTTAATTTTAGGTCAGCGAATCGGTAGCGAATTATGCATCGAAAAATAATTCATATTATATATATTGATAATATTAATGGTCAATATATATATATATGTGTACATATATTTCCAAGAGGATAGAATCCACGTAGAAATCAATGTCCAAGACAGAGTAAGAATATAAGATAAAAGACTCAAACACTAATATTCCATGGTTATAATTTATTACATTGGAATCGTAATCACGATCCCATTCATCAGACCTACAAATTCAAAATTTTACTATTCGTAAATTACGATTCCAATGCAATAAATTATAGCCATGGAATATTAGTGTTTGGGCCTTTTATATATATATATATATATATATATATATATATATATATATATATATATATATATTATGAAATGTACAAAGTCCGACAATTATTTCATCATTTTTTTATGTTTATACGTTATTTTTATAGATACAAATAGATATAGATGAACAGAGCATTTACTTAAATATTTGTTTCTATAAAAAGAACGTATAAACATAAAAAAAATGTCTTAAAACATATATATATATATATAATTTTTTTTATTTTTACTTTTTTAAGCGTATCACCCCAAGCAAGGCTGGAGGCCACTATCACGCATGGGGTTACAGAAGGGTTGGAGGAAAAGCAGATAGGAGTGGTAAAGGAGAGGATGTGGAGAAAGAGAAAGACGGAGGGTCGATCAAGGCAAGGAGGTTACAGAGGATTTGGAGCGAGAGCAGATAGGAATGAAAGATCAAAGGATGTGGAGAAGGGGAGTGGATAGATCAAGGCAACTGGAGATGACGATTGACGCTACACTTAAACCGTTGGAGATTGTATTTGTCAGGGAAACAGTAATAGGGAAGGGAGTTCCATAGGCGAGATGTGCGAGACATGAAGCTATTGGAGTAGAAGAGACGTCTACATCTAACAGTTTCAACGGTGAAGGGGTGGGAGCGGGAAGCCAGCCTCGTAGGACGTTTAAATTCATGAGGCCTAGGGACAAGTGAAAGCAACTCCTCGGAGCAATTACCGTGAAAGTACTTGTAGAAAAGGCAGAGCGATGCAACATCGCGTCTGTGAGAGAGCGACTGCAGACGAGATGACAGATCAGGGCCAATCACATTGCATATCCGTCTCTGGATCTTATCAAGAACACTGAGGCAACCAGCATGGGCCCCAGACCATATATGGCAGCAATACTCCATGCAAGGGCGAATGGTCGATTTATAGACTTGGAGGATCGATTCCGGGGAGAAAAATTTCCTGGCTCGGCACAGGGAACCAACTTTTCTTGCGGTGGATGATGCAACTGACTCGATGTATTTGTTCCATCTCAGATCAGCGGACAGCGTGAGACCGAGCAGCCGCAGAGAGGAGCTCTCGAGAAGTTGGTCCTCAGACATTCTAATTGGATGCAGGGACGGATCCTTGTGGTGGTTAATGGAGATCAGTTTTGTTTTAGAGGCGTTAAAGCTGACCATCCATTTCTCACCCCAGTCCACAACCGATTGGAGGTCCTTTTCAATTTGAGCTGCCAGGTTAATTTTGTCCGCCTCACTAGATTTGTGTTTGAGGCAGGAGTAAATAGTGGTGTCATCAGCGTAGATACCGACTTGGAAGTCAATGGCGTCAGGAAGGTCGTTTATAAATATGAGGAACAGAGTAGGGCCAAGGATGGAGCCTTGAGGAACACCTACGTTAGTGGGATAGGAGTTGGAGATGAATCCACTGAGAACAACCTTCAAATCCCGGTTTGACAGAAACGATTGTATTAGGTCAAACAATCGACCTGTGATACCATAACCCTGGAGCTTGCGAAGGAGGCCGGCATGCCAAACTCTATCGAATGCTTTGGAGATGTCAAGGGCCACGGCACGAGCTTCGCCGTTATTATGGATAGCTTGGTAGACAAATTCAGTGATGGCCGTAAGCGCATCGGCAGTAGATCGAGCAAAGCGGAAACCATACTGCTTGTCTGAGAGCAGATCGTGGGATATCAGGTGATTAATCACTTCGGCGTTGATAATGGCCTCGAAGACTTTGCCGAAGACTGATAGGACGGTAATTGGAAGGGTTGGAGGGGTCGCCAGAGTTCTTAAAGACAGGAACAATGGTTGAGGACTTCCAGCAGTCAGGAAAACAGGACTCCTTGAGGCAGAGGGAGACGACAAAACAAACTGAAATCTCAGAGATTGTCTATTAAATGGACTAACAAATGATAGTCCCATTGGCCTATATTTAAAAAAAAAAAAAAAATGAGGAAAATGAGTAGAAAATATGGTTAGCAAGCATAGTGGTTAAGAAGAACCAGGTAAAGAAAAAAAATTAAATAAATAAATAAAATAAAAATTTACTCACTCATAATCAGCTTCATGCCGACTAACCATTTCACAGAAACACTAGCGAAAGTGACGGCATGCTCAAGACCCGAGCTTCAAGTTACAAAGAACGCAGTGTTGGTGGTGGGGGTGGGGAGGGTCATATGACCATTCTACCCTCCCGTCCACGACCAGCAGTGGGCCTCAGATACTATGCTTTTTGTAAGAGAATATTCAAATGTATGTATAATCATATCAAACTACTAAATAACAACTATCTCATAACATAAATGTAATAGACTTTATTTTATTATTAAATAATACAAGATATATGTATTATTTTATTGGTTTAGAGAGAGAGGGAGAGAAGGAGGGAGAGAAAAAGAAGGATAAAGAGAGAGTGGGGTAAAGAGAGAGGGAGCGAAAGGGGAGAGTTATTCAATTCTGTTTTAATTTTTCCTTTCTGTCTAGTGGCAATTGGCCTTCTCCTCTGATGAATTTAATGAAAGAGAATATTTATTGGTTGAGAGAGAGAGAGAGAGAGAGAGGTAAAGAGAGAGAGTGAGAGAGTTATCCAATTTTGTTTTAATTTTTCTTCTCGTCCATAAATGAAGATAAAGTAAGAATACATCGGAGTAACTGAGGGATCCTGCAGACGGAGAAAGTGCGCACACGCAACATTCTTTACAAATAGCAAATACGCAAGTAGCAGAACGTTTTCAAAATATATGTGATAAATTAAAACCAAAAATCAAATTATACCAAAAATATCATGAAAAATAGGAAAAATGGCATCAATCTAGAAAAATAAATCCCAAATCTTTAAACTTTGTCTGGAGAAGAAAATAAATTATAATCACCTTCTCAGAGCAACACAAATTACTTAATAAACGATCATAACTTATCTCAAAATGAAGGCAACGAAAATTTTTTACGACGTTACTTAAAAACCGAAAATTAAAAACGAATAATTTGCAAAATACAACCATGAAAAATGCAAATATATACACTATATACCAAGGTCATTCAATAAATAAGGTGAATTTTTCGGTATAAGGAATTCTAATACAGATAGAAGCTTACTCTTTTTATTTTTATTTTGTTTTACTTCTTTGTCACATGGATTTAATTTCTTTTGCAGATAAAAAAATCTTTGAGAGTTTGGGCGAAAAACAAAGATGGCCGACCAAGAAGCATGCTCCAGGATTGAACAGCGGTCAGTTATCAAGTTTTTGGTTGCTGAAGGGTGCAAACCAGTTGAAATTCATAGGAGAATGTCAACTGTGTATGGTACCACATGTTTCAGCCAAAAAATGTCTACAAGTGGGCTAAATTGTTTAAAGAAGGACGGAGCAGTGTTGAGGATGAAGACAGGCCTGGGAGGCCTACAGAAGTCAGGTTTCCTGAGGTGATCGAATCAGTCAATGACCTCATTCAGTCTGACAGAAGGGTGACAGTGGATGACATTGCAAGGACTTTGAGCTTATCTGTTGGCACAAACACAGGGGTCATCAATCAGAAGGAGTCATCTTGCATCATGACAACGCAAGGCCTCACACAGCAGCCCAAACGGTGCAGACCATCAACAGGCTGCGCTGGGAACTGCTCCCTCACCCCCCTTACAGCCCAGACCTTGCCCCTTCAGACTTTCACCTGTTTGGTCCCTTGAAAGTGTTCACGAGAGGCACAAAGTTTAAAAGTGACGATGAAGTCAAAAGTGTTGTGAGCGACTGGCTGAGACATCAGTCCAAAGATTTTTACGCTGAGGGAATACGAAAGCTTGTGCACAGATGGGAAAAGTGTGTGACAGTGCTGGGA
>OZ038477.1:138009171-138131671 GCA_964036315.1 Acanthosepion esculentum
TATCTATCTATATTTCTGAGATGAGGTATTATGTACACTATTTACATTATTCGGACTATTATCCTCATCTTTGTTGTCATATTTATTACAACGTTTCGGCCTTTCAGTATCTGTCTATATTTCTGAGATGAGGTATTATGTACACTAATTACATTATTCGGACTATTGTCCTCATCTTTGTCACCATATTTATTACAACGTTTCGGCCTTTCAGTATCTGTCTATATTTCTGAGATGAGGTATTATGTACAATATTTACATTATTCGGACTAATATCCTCATCTTTGTTGTCATATTTATTACAACGTTTCGGCCTTTCAGTATCTGTCTATATTTCTGAGATGAGGTATTATGTACACTATTTACATTATTCGGACTATTGTCCTCATCTTTGTCACCATATTTATTACAACGCTTCGGCCTTTCAGTATCTGTCTATATTTCTGAGATGAGGTATTATGTACACTATTTACATTATTCGGACTATTGTCCTCATCTTTGTCACCATATTTATTACAACGTTTCGGCCTTTCAGTATCTGTCTATATTTCTGAGATGAGTTATTATGTACACTATTTACATTATTTGGACTATTGTCCTCATCTTTGTCACCATATTTATTACAACGTTTCGGCCTTTCAGTATCTGTCTATATTTCTGAGCTGAGCTATTTTGTACACTATTTACATTATTCAGACTATTGTCCTCATCTTTGTTGCCATATTTAATACAACATTTCGACCCTTGTACGCTCCGGCCTTCTTCAGGTGGTTGGAATGTCGAACTGAACCCTTTATCTTTTCCACGTGCCATGTTTAATTGATGTCAGTTATCAGTTATCTCCTGTTAATTCCCCTCTCCAAGTTCTCCACTGCCTTAACCAGGTATTGAACTCACACTCTTTGGCTTCTGTCACTGGATCTAACTAACGCCTTTATCCACTCTGCCATGTGTCCTTGAGTACAACGGCCGAAACGTTGTAATAAATATGGCGACAAAGATGAGGACTGTGGATCAATTTATTATATATTGTAAGTTTTAACTAAGACTTCTGGGAATAGGACTATGACAAAAAACCTTGGGATACTAGTCGTAAAGGGTAACGAAGAAAATATCTACTACAAAGCCACGTTGTCCAAATACTGATAAAAGTTTTCGGTAGCACTGGGAATATGAATAAAGTGGGATGGATAGATAGAGTTAAAAACAATATCACTCAGTTTGAATAGACATAGATAGATAGGCAGACAGATAGATAGATACAGTTGCCCGTTTATGCCAATTGACTAGCCCTCCTTTTGTTGTTCCTGAAAAAAAAATTAATTAATTTTGGAAAATTAATGTATTACTCTTCAAGAACGAATTGAGTTCTCTTGGCTACTGGTGTATTTCGTATAGAAATCGCTAAAATTTCCCTTTCTCTTTGCCGTGCGCCAGTAGCTAGGTTGGATCTTTGACTGATGCTAAATCAGTCGAGTTTCAATCCCGGCTTGAAGCAATCGGGCGTCTACCCACACTGAAGAGCTGTGACACAGCTAAATCTGTCGTTGGATGACCATATATATATATATATATATATATATATATATATATATATATATATATGTGTGTGTGTGTGTGTGTGTACAGGGTGTCCATAAACTTCGTGTGCACTTTAAAAACGTTATAACTTTATTTGTATTTGCGATAGAAATAATCTGTAAAAAGATGTTATAAAGTTTAATGTACCGAGTTTTAAGTATAGCTAAAATAACTAATGTGATTTCAGGCATTACTGTAAATCAGTTGGCAAATGTTTTCCGTGAACTGCAAAATCGTATTACCCTTTGTATTGCTAATGATGGAGGACATGTGGAAACTTAAATAAAATTTGAATAAAACCTTAAAAAATATAGATTTACTTCTTTCTAATCCTTTTTACAAATTATTTCTATCGCAAATACAAATAAAATTATAAATTTTTTAATGTACACACGAACTTTATGGACATCTTGTATATATATATATATATATATATATATATATACTCTATAAAAAGAAAACCCGCAAGTTTCATGTGTATATAGGTACACAATCATAAGGCATTTTTAACCTCTGATATATATATATATATATATATATATATATATATATATATATATATATATATATATATTCTGTTTATACATTATGTTTATGGGTATAGCGAGTGCCCATACACGAGTATGTACGGTATACTGTTTATTTATTTCTAATCAGCGTGTCTACTCAAATACGGGTATCCACTTAACGTTTATATATATTTATATATGTGTGTGTATGTCAGTTTGTGTATGCATATGTTCACGTATATATTTGTATTCACATATATAGACAATATCCTCAAACACACGCAAATTAATATATATGACCAGATTCATGTGTGTATGTGTTTGTGTGTGCTTATATATGTGCATCTCTGCATTTATTTGCGTATTCAGCAGAAACCAAGCGGGTCTTTTGAAAACCAATCCCGTTGGTGCCTACCTCCGCCCAGGAGACGCCACCTGAACTACGACTGCATCTTAAACTATTTACTGGGTCTGTTCAGTCGGGTGTAGACGGCTGTGATGGCCCCCTTCCCACAAAAGTTATTTATTATCTTTTACACAGACCCCAAAAATTGTTTTTTCACTCCTCAGGGGATGGACTTACAAAGAGTGTATACTTCTCCTGTGCTAACTTCCAGAAGAAAAAAATTGTATAACGATCGCAGCTTAATGTGTGTCGAGTTTAATTTCGGGACAAAATGGCGTCTATTCTTGTCACATAGCAAACAATTTAGACGCGTTAAAGAATCATAAGTGTCCGGTTAATGTTATCTCCTAGTCGGTATCAGCGAAAAAGAAACCCAAAATTTAATATAAGATTACTAGGTCATTCGAAAAGAAACATATACGTCTAAAGTTTTTCTCGTCTGGGTCCATCCTCCAAATCTATAATTCAACCATCCGTCCTTGCATTGAATATTGCTGCCATATATGGTCTGGTATCCCCGCTGTAATTCTTGAGGTCCTCGACAAAATCCAGAAACGGATATGTCATATAATAGGTCCTGATCTGGCATCTAGCCTACAGTCGCTTTCTCAAAGACGTGCCGTGGCTTCCCTCTGTCTTTTCTACAAATATTTTCACTGCAACTGTTCCGTCGATTTGCTTTCTCTGGATCCCAGGCTGCATGAATTTAAGCGAGCTACTAGGCTGGCATCTCAGTCCCACCCTTTCACTGTCGAAACGTTAATTGTAACCGTCACTTCTTCTCAAACAGCTTCTTCTCTCGCACTTCCCATCTGTGGAATTCCCTTCCTCTTACTTGCTTCCTGATGACTATAATCTTCAAATACTCAAGTGTAATGTCAATCGACATCTTCTGATGCTTTGATCTTGATCCCCGCCCTTCTCTCTATCCTCTCCCCAAACACGCCTCTTTATTCTTGTTCTCTAACCTCAGTCACCCCTTGCGTGCTAGTGGCACTCCCGCCTTGCTAGGGTGAAATACTTAAAAAGAAGAAAAAAATAACACTGGTTCTTTTTTTTCTTCCTTATGTGCCCTATCTTTTCAAGACGTAGGCGATCATGGCTCTCCACAATTTCCTGTCTTTGTAGCTTTTAAACCCTGTTCCGCTACCCTTTTACTTGACCAAATATAGAAATTTGCGGCCTCAGTTGGTCCGCATTCATGTTAGCCAATTAATCTAGGATTGTAGTCATCTTTTTCTTCTTCATCTTTATTTACCGTCTTTCCCCGAACGTATGCTCTCCACAATTTCCTCTCTTTGTATCTTTTAATAAATGTTGCCTTTTCGTTATTTCTCCTGAAACCTCTCCCGCCGTCCATTTACTTAAGCTCATCAAATATTTTACACGTTGTTTTCCTCTGCCCCTCTGGCTCTCAATCTGTCTTGTGAGTGTCAAATTTTCCAAGCTCTCCTTCCTCATTTTTTTGTTTCCATTTTCTCTAAAACTTCATCGTTGTTCTGTCCATTGTATCCTCAGCATCTTTCTGTAGAACCACATTTCTGTTGCTTCAAATTTCTTCTTCATCATTGAGAAGATTGTTCAACACTCACAGCCATGCAGAAAGACAGATGTCACGTAACATTTCAATACTCTTTCTTTGTTTACTGCCATATATGAGGACCGATATTACATAACGGTAAAGTACTGTTTTCTCTGTTTCTAACGACATTTTCCTGTTTCTTAATACTCTGCTTAGCTTTTGGAATGCATCTTTGGCTACTCCAATGTGTCTTCGGATTTCAGTGTCGCACTTTCCGTCCTCTGTTACAACGCTCCCAAATATTTAAATTTGTAGATTTGCTTGATTTTAGTATCTTCAATTTGTAATTTGCGTTTTAGGCTCATCCTTTTTCCAACGAATATGCATTCTCACTTCTTGTTGTTTGTGTTTAGTCCTTTCTTCTTTCTTTCCTTCACTGCATTTTAGGCTCATCTTTTTGCTAACAACCATGCATTCTGTCTTCTTACAATTGATGTTTAGTCCCTTCTTCTCTCTTTCCTTTCCTGTGTCTTTTTCATCTATTCATTCTGTCTTCTTGTTTTTGATGTCTAGTCCCTTTTTCTCTCTTTCCTTTACTCGGTCTCTTTCTCTTGCTAATAAACATGCATTCTCTCTTCTTGCAATTGATGTTTAGTCCTTTCTTCTCTCTTTCCTTCATTATCTTTTGTAGCAGCTTTTGTAGTTTCTTTTTTTTCTGCTATAAATCTTTGTGATGTGTATATCTTGTGTTGATAATATTGTATTTTGCCAATAATTACTCCTTTCAAACAAAATATAATGCTGGTTAGCAAATTGATAAGATATGACTTTTTTTCGAGCATCACGAATAAGCAAAGTTAAATGTACGTACGGTGAGTATAAAAAAAGTGTTGAGTGGTTACTTTTTAGAATATGTGTATATGTCATAAATCTCAGTCACTTGTCTTTAAAGATAACTCGGGTTCAAATGCTACCAATTGAAAAACGCCACTAACGTGTGTTTCAGTCCAGTACATGATAATTTTGAAATGTCGGCTTTGTCCATTTTTCACCGATAATCCTCCTTCACCAGAAAAATAATTATTAATAAAACATATTTTATATTAGCGAAACAAAAAATAATCCAGTTTCACTGTTGATTTTTGTTTTTACTTTAGTTGCATTGTGACTAATTTCGTTTATATATTTTTTCTAATCTTTTTTAAAGTTGACTCATCCTAAAGTGTTTCAGGACTAATTTCGTAAGAACAGAAGATTAACTGAAATAACCCATTTATTTTTTTTAATTCATTGTTCACCTAATGCAAAACCTGAGAGCCATTCAAGGTAGAGGGTTACTGAAAGAGATTGTTGCAAGGAAGTAAAGGGAGCAGGAAGAGATCCATATTAGAAAATGTAAGTTTGGTTTGATGTGTTTGTTTAACGACATATCAACTTCTTATGGGTCATTTAATACCGAAATTTTATTTTCTTGTAACCTTTTGTAATTTTTTTTAAAGCTGATTATTGATAATTTCTTCTTTTTTTTTTTACTCCTGTAGCTTAATAGTAAAGCGTGCTTGGTTTGAAAGCGGTTTTCTCGATTAGGAAGGAATACATGTTCAAATCCTGTCTGGAAGCGCATTTTAGTAGGACTTTTGTCACCAGGCCGGTAGACATTAATTTGTTTAAAAAATCTACTCAGACACGTAAGGAGACGGTGTTTATCTGCTATGTACCAGTTTTTTGTTCTGTTGAACTTACACTTACCATCCTCACCAGATCTGGTAAGGATTTAGTTTCTGAACACTCAGGTTTCGAATTCAGAATTGCCCTTCTCCTTTAACTGTCCTAAGAGGGAGATCCTATATATCTCTCTCATTTGGCGAGAGATCGATTCATGCCTTTCCCAAGTGTATTTGCACGTAATTGAATGTAAAAAACTCGACTGGAATTCGAACACGGCTCTCCGATTCCTCAGCCCGAGCTGCTATTCATCTCTCCGTTACAGGCACCGTTTATTCATGTTTCGTTAGCTGTTGTCTTTTTGATTCCTCTTCTTTTATTGTTCTCACTCCTGAATAGTGTTTCTCTTTTTGTTCTTTCAAACTCGGTAACCCCTTGCGTCTTAGTGGCTTTACTGCCTTGCTTGGGATGAAGTGTATAAGAAAAACCTCTTTTATGTCCAATTTTTTTGTCTCCTTTGCTAAATTGACAGTCACTGGATATCATCAGTTGATGATTTAATCTTTTTTCCACCAATTCAAATCCAAAATCCAAACCCACTGCAGTTGGAGGAACTCCTCCTTTATTGACTATGTCTTCAGGAGTGTAGCCGTACTCACCACGTTTGGCCAATTACAGGTTGGAGGCAATTTAACCTATAAATAACTGTGGATAGCCGTTGACAATTCTTCTTTTATTTGTGATGATGTGGTTCGTTTTACCCTCCTCGGGCCCTTCTCTGATACGGAGCCGGTTTAGTCACAAAACACGCATTTTTTTTTTAAATTCGGAGTTGACCATCACCTAAACCGGTTGCCATCCAAGTCTGTCCTGCTATTAATCCATAGATGGTGGGAAAAGTGATGGATCCATAACTTTTAAGGGTATTTGCACGTAAGTAAAAATAACGAACTCGAGTGGAATTCGAACACCGGTTCCTCAATCCGAGCCGCTTTTCATTACTCCGTCGTGCTTCCTCTGAAACCATGTGGGACGCATAAAACTCAAAATAGGACATCTTAACGTGGTGTAATATCAAGGTTGGCACGCTAGACCAATTTTTATTTTTTTTTAAGCATTCAACCCCAAGCAAGGCGGGAAGCCACTAGCACGCAAAGGGGTTACAGAGTTGGAGCGAGAACAAAGAGGAGTGATAGAGGAAAGGATGAAGAGGCGGTTAGGGGACAGATGAGGGCATCTGGAGATATTGATTGACGTTACATTTGAATAGTTGGAAATTATAGCTATCAGGGAAACAAGAAATGGGCAGGGAGTTCCACAGGCGAGAAGTGCGAGACATGAAGCTATTGGAGTAGAAGAAACGACTACATTTAACAGTTTCGACAGTGAAACGGTGTGAGCGAGATGCCAGCCTCGTAGGACGCTTAAATTCATGAAATCTGGGAACCAGCGAAAGCAGCTCATCGGAGCAATTACCATGAAAGTATTTGTAAAAAAGACAGAGGGAGGCGACAGCGCGTCTATGAGAGAGCGACTGCAGACGAGACGCCAGATCAGGGTCAATTACATTGCATATCCATTTCTGGATTACTATTGAATAATGAGTTAGATTCTCACTGAGTGCTTCACATTTTCGGTCTTATGCCGCATCTAAGCTACGCGTAGAAGGTGAGATTGGACATCTTGACATGGTGTAATGGTTAACAAGCTTGTCTTGCTAGATCAATTACTATTGAATTATGAGTTAGATTCTCACTGAGTGCATCACAGTTTCGACATTGTGCTACATCTAAGCTACACATAGAAGGTGAGATTGGACATCTTGACATGGTGTAGTGGTTAACAAGCTTGTCTCGCTAGATCAATTACGACTGAATGATGAGTTCGTTTCTCACTGGGTGCTCCATAGTTTTGGTCTTGTGCCATATCTAAGCTTCACTTCGAAAATCACTATAAACCTCGAAAAAGAAATGATGAACAGAAAAATCGAATTTCTCTAACGGTACGGTTGAATTAAAAATCAAGCTTTGCACTTTTTTTTTTCGCTAATGTAAATTTTGTTCTGGTATAAAAAAAATTCTTCTTCTGAGGTCGCTGGTTGATTGGCGAGACTTGTCAAAGCAGAATTTTTAACAAAATGTCTAATATATTTACCATTTCGTCGGATTCACATCCAATTTTACTCACACGCACTGTGTGGGCGTTTGTGTTTAAGATGTTACAAGTATTGTGTTACTTGTTTTTATTTTAATCCACAACTCGATGCCCTCTTTAGGGACTTCGCTTTAAGAATGTCCTCAACAAGCCACATTTTTTGGCGCCAATTTCTTTTCTTTTGATCGTTCAGCTTAAGGACCTCTGAGGCGCACTGGCAACTGCAGCATTCCTTTTCTGGGAATTGCCCTTCTCCTCCATTAGAAAAATCAAAGTCTAATAAAATTAAATATGGCTCGCAGTATTTGCAGATGCTGGTTCAAACCATGGTATAATTCCGACATCATATTAATTTGTCAAAGAGTATGCTACCGAACTCTCTTGTATGGCAGCGAATGCTGGACAATCTCCTCAAAGACGAAGAAAAAACTCGAAAAAAATAAAATAAGAAAATAAGAAAAACTCGAAGTAAGAAATATGTGGTTCTACAGAAGGATGCTGAGGATGCCGTGTACTGAACATGTGAGCAACGACGAGGTTTTGGAGACAACGGAAACAAACAGGAAACTTATACTTAACATCAGGAAGAGGCAGTTGAAATTTCTGGGTCACGTAATGAGGAAAGAGGGCTTGGAAAACCTGGTACTCACAGGAGTGATAGAAGGGAAAAGAGACAGGGGAAAGCAACGTATGCCATCATTAATGGGCATAAACAAATGAATGGAAGAATAGCGACCGAGAAAAATAAAGAGCTACAAGGAACAGGAAGATTTGGAGTGCCATGATCACCTACGTCTTGGAGGGACACGGCACATTAAAAAAAAAAGGATGCGACCGGAACGCTGTGACGTAAAGTAAAAATAAAATGATGACATATATATCTATATTTTGGAGATGAGTTATTTTAACTATTTATATCTTTCAGACTGTCGTCATTATTTTTTTTGGCATATTCACGGCGTTTCGGCCGTTGTACGCTCCGGCCTTCTTCGAGATCTGCCTATATTTCGGAGATGAGGTATTGTACCTATTTATACTATTTACATCTTTCGGGCTGTTGTCCGCATCTTTATTGTCACGTTCACGACGTTTCAGTTGTTGTACTCACGGCCTTCTTCAAGTAATATACATTAGAATTTCGAACCGAACTGTTTATTTTGTCCACGGACACGAGACCCAGTGAAGTAGGTTGAAGTAATCTAAAAAGGGACAAGGCCCAAAGAGTTGTGAGTCCAATACCTAGCCACTACAGGGGGCTGACAAGAAATTGGAGAATTGAGTTACTTAAGGGAATTAACTGAAAAGGCATGGCATGTGGAATTAGAACAATCTACCCTCGTAGATTTTTTTCTCGGATTCATTCACTCACAGTAACACCTTGTGTCTTAGTGGCTTTATAACCTTGCTTAGGGTGAAATTATAAAAATATATAACTTAATAAAGATAGATACATAGATACATATGAACAGATACATCAACAGGCAGAGAAAATGTTGGAATAGAATGGTATCAACTGACTGAGGTAGATAAAGGAAAAGAGGAGAAAAGACAGATGAACGAACAGAGACTGAGATAGATAGATAGATAGATAGATAGATAGATAGATAATGAACAGACTGAGATAGATAGATAGATAGATAGATAGATAGATAGATAGATAGATAGATAGATAAATAGATAGATAGATAGATAGATAGATAATGAACAGACTGAGATAGATAGATAGATAGATAGATAGATAGATAGATAGATAGATAGATAGATAGATAGATAGATATGTAATGGTTGAAAGGAATGATGGAACGAACGAACGAACGAACAAACGAACGAAAGAAGGAATAGATAGATAGATATTAACAAACAGATAGATAGATAGATAGATAGATAGATAGATAGATAGATAGATAATGAACAGACTGAGATAGATAGATAGATAGATAGATAGATAGATAGATAGATAGATAGATAATGAACAGACTGAGATAGATAGATAGATAGATAGATAGATAGATAGATAGATAGATAGATAGATAGATAGATAGATAGATAGATAGATAGATATGTAATGGTTGAAAGGAATGATGGAACGAACGAACAAACGAACGAAAGAAGGAATAGATAGATATTAACAAACAGACAGATAGATAGATAGATAGATAGATAGATAGATAGATAGATAGATAGATAGATAGATAGATATGAGAATTGTTGAAGAATTTCCACTCGCGTGGTTGATGTGGAAAGAATGTATTCTTATTTCAGGTTTGACTTGACTCCTTAATCCAGGGCAGCTGCCCAAAACCGAACACTGCTAATCCTTGACATTTCACGCGATTGGATGATGTGCGTTTATATGTGTGTGTGTCATTTGCTATCTCTGTCTCTCTCTCTTCCTCCCTACTTTCTCTCTCTCTCTCTCTCTCTCTCTCTCTATATATATATATATATATATATATATATATATTGCGTAAACGTGCTTTTTAGCTAGTGATTATAGTTTATTTATTAAACAGTAGATTTATTTGCGCTCTCAAAAATATTCTTGTTTCCTTTTTCACTATTACATGATTATAGCTGTCCTGGGTAAGACGATAAACTACGTCCAGCAGCAAGTCCTCTGATCAGGAGGTTTTGAGGAGCGTGAAACCACTTATTAATTGCTGGTTATCTAAGGTCCACCCTGACCGAGGGTGGTAGCACCTGTTAGGGTCCCAGCTATGGGCAAATAGTTAACTATTACCAACAATACCTTCTTGAAAAAATTATTACCAGCAATACAATTTTGAAAGAAAAATATTACCAGCAATAAAAATGTTGTCAGCATTAAATACCCCATTGAGGTTGATATGCTGTAAAACAAAATAAACCAAACCAAACCAAACACGATTATAGTTTCCATGTACTCTAAACTTATGTACTCTAAAGCTTTACTTTCTCTAAACTTAAATTCACAGGCTACAAAGATACAATAAATTGCATACAAATCTAATTGCAATTTATTTAGCGAGTAACTGAGCAAAAAAATGTTTCACGCTGAATAAGATTTTACTTTAATTATATTCATGTAATCTTCCTTCTTCATTGTTTATTTGCTACGTATATTGAAGGCATTGCTGATCATAGTCCAATATAACTTTAAATAAGTTCCTTTTATACTCGGCTGAATGAAGAATTATATATTTTTGCTACCTTTTCACTCAATACAAAATCTAAGAGCCACTCAATGTAGAGGCTTCCTAAATAGGTGCTCGGACATTTGATCGACGAATATTTCGCTGACGGACATTTAACCGAATGGATATTTAGCCGAAAATGTAATGTCGTACTTACATGTATGTCACACTCTTTATCGTAACATGCTATATATATTTATATTTATTTACTGGATTAATTTATAATTTTTCATTTTTTTTTTTTTTTTGACAGGCTTTTTTTTAATCAATTTTGTATATATTACCTTTTACTTCAAATATTACTGTAAGATGATAAGTATTTTGAGAAAAAGCGCATTTTACTACAGCAAAAATCTTAAGCTTTTACGATATGAAAGATCTTTCAATTTTGCTTTTAATGATAATTATCCTAAAGGGATGAACTAGATTTTATGTTACTGTTAAATTCGAATTTAAATAATTAGGTGCTACTTTTTACCCAAATACACTCAAATAATTTTTAAAATACTAATTTAAACAAATATTGAAATAAAAAACTTTTTACTTTCAATTCAGATTTATTAATTTAATCACTTGAAATTCAGTGGTAATTATTAGTCCTATTCTACCTTATAATACTACTAATTAAAATACTTAAAATTTAATACTTAAATGTCTCTCGGCCAAATGACCGTTCTGCCAAATGTCCATCGGCCAAATGTCCATTGGGCCAAATGTCTCTCGGCCAAATGTCTGTCGGTCAAATGTTCGTTCGGCCAAATGTCCGTTTGGTCAAATGTCCGTTCTTCCAAATGTCTCTCGGCCAAATGTCCGTTCTGCCAAATGTCCGTCGGCCAAGTGCCCATTCGGCCAAATGTCCGTTTGGTCAAATGTCCGTCGGCTAAATGTCTCTCGGCCAAATGTCCGTCGGCCAAATGTCACTCGGCCAAATGTCCGTCCACGTCGTAAACGAGTTGAATTAACGTTGGAGACTGCAAGAGGAATTGTAGTTTATGAAGATACGTAGGATACGTTGTCTCTCGATTAAACAAGGAATGCAAAGTTCAGGGATGTAGCATAGACACACACACGACACACACCCGACACACACCCGACACACCCACATATATGTAGCTTAACATTTATATTTTTACATCTCAAAATTTACTTCAACAACTGAATCATATATATATATATATATATATATATATATATATATATATATATATATATATATATATATATATATATATCACCACTTCTTTCATAATTCAGTTTTTACGCACCCTTGGGAAAAGTATGAACCCATTTCTTCTCCCCAGCTATGGATTAAATAAGACAGGATTCTTTGATCTTTGGTGGCAACCACTGCAGAAACAATGGCAACCTACTGTGGTAAAAATATGCCTCGTCATTCATGTATCGAAAGATACATGATCTCCCAATTTTATATCATGTATGGCACTTAACTGACTGATATACACACACACACACACACACACACACACACACATATATATATATATATATATATATATATATATATATATATATATATATATATATATGCATTTACTAAGCGGGTATAAGTAAATACTTTTTACATTTTTTTCTCTTCTCCATCAATAGGAGTAGATAGGTTCACCTTTCGCCCGGTTTACACCCTTCTCCGGTCTTTTGAATAGGAGTAAGTTTTATCACTTGTTTCCTATTTAGGCTTCAGTTTCCGGTTCCTTTTAAAGTCTACTTCGGCTCTATACTCCTAACGCTTTTTCTTTCTTACGTTAATTTATGTCCACACAGTAACCCTCTACCTTGAGTGGCTCTTGGGCGAACATTAATAAAAAAAGAAAAAATATGCGAATATTGGTTTGAAAGAATGATTCCTTTTTTCGTACAGTACGGATTAAACACGAAGCCCTAATCCCAATGCTGCTACCCCCCACTGGACACTCTTAATCCCTGTCACTTTAAATGTACTGATTCGAAAAGAGAAAAAGTGCCATCCAAAATGTTGTGGATCGCTGCCCGCTGGGTGAAGCCTGTCTTCAGCAAGAAAAATACTTTCCCACCCACGCTAATACCGTGACATACTTAGGGGAACGTACTCACTTAAGAAGCTTTTGCCTGTTTAATCGCTAGCTTATCAATAAGCAAGATTGGGTGGGTCGGACAACTAGGGTACCCTTTTTGACCAATTTGTTTTCTCTTAACGGCTTTCTAAGATTATTCCCGGCCTATCTTTTTCACCGTATATCTATTCATTTGTATCATTCTTCCGTATTTTTGATTGTATGTGTCTGTCGTTAAAAGCCTTGTCCAGTTCAACCCAACCTATATTTAATGTGGTAAACAATAATATTAAACAGTCTACCTAACAACTATTTAGCTTTTTTTCCTTGTGACGACGAGAGAATTAACTCTTAATACATTACGAAAAGTGAACGCAACAGTATACGAATAGTTTTAGAGCCCGCCACATGGTGTCGCCACTAGGGGACCGATTTATTTATACCGTCTAATCGCAGAGACAAAAAGCAGATACAGAGAAACTAAGTGACATGACCGCACGCAGCATTGATTTATATATATATATATATATATATATATATATATATATATATATATATATATATATATATATATATATATATATATATATATATTTATATATATATATATATATATATATATTATGAAATGGATAAAGTCCGACAATTATTTTTAAGACATTATGTTTAACATTCTTTTTATAGATACAAATATTTAAGCAAATGCTCTGTTTTATAATAAACAGTATTAAACAACATTTACCGGCCTGAATGTCCGAGAAATATTCATAGAAAATATTCAATATTCGTCCTCCGACAAGAATTGAAACTGTATCCTATACGGAACCGTCATATAGCCTGACGTGCCTTAACCGTTTCGGCCACAGACTTTGTCCATTTCATAATGTGTGAAGTCATTTGTTTACATTTGGATACGTCATGAGCAGATATGAATGTACGGGAGAGATTCATGGAAGATTGAAGTTTAAAGACAGTAAAATCGACCTTGCTAACCGAACGGTCCGGTTGAGGCACGTCAGGATATATGACGGTTCTTTATAGGATACAAGTTCGATTCCTGTCGGAGAATATATATATATATATATATATATATATATATATATATATATATATATATATATATATATATTTGAATTGGACATAGTCCGACAATTTATTAAAGACATTTTTGATATGTTTAACGTTCTTTTTATAGATAAAAGTATTTTTAAGTAAATGCTCTGTAAATGTTATTTAATACTGTTTATTATGAACAGAGCATTTACTTAAAAATACTTCTATCTATAAAAAGAACGTTAAACATATAAAAATGTCTTTCATATATATATATATATATATATATATATATATATATATATATATATATATATACGAGGGTCATTCAATAAATAAGGTCGCACACAACTTCATCGTCACTTTTAAACTTCGTGCCTCTCACGAACGCTTTCAAGGGACCAAGCAAGTGAAAGTCTGAAGGGGCAAGATCTGGGCTGTAAGAGGGATGAGGGAGCAGTTCCCAGCCCTGCTTGTTGATGGTCTGCACCGTTTGGGCTGCTGTGTGAGGCCTTGCGTTGTCATGATGCAAGATGACTCCTTCTGACTGATGACCTTTGTTCTTTATGTCTTTCAAAGTCCTTGCAATGTCATCCACTGTCACCTTTCTGTCAGACTGAATGAGGTCATTGACTGATTCGATCACCTCAGGAGACCTCACTTCTGTCGGCCTCCCAGGCCTGTCTTCATCCTCAAAACTGCTCCGTCCTTCTTTAAACAATTTAGGCGAATTATAGACATTTTTTGGGGCTGAAACATGTGGCACCATACACAGTTGACATTCTCCTATGAATTTCAACTGGTTTGCACCCTTCAGCAACCAAAAACTTGATAACTAACCGCAGTTCAATCCTGGAGCATGCTTCTTGTTCGGCCATCTTTGTTAATCGCCAAAACTCTCAAAGATTTTTTTTAATCTGCAAAAGAAATTAAATCCATGGGAAAAAGTAGTAAAACAAAAAATAAATAAATAAAAAATAAGCTTCTATCTGTATTAGAATCCTTATCCCGAAAAATTCGACTTATTTATTGAATGACCCTCGTATATTCTGTTCGTATTTGTTTCGTTTTGGGATATTTTTTTTATCATTTCACCCCAAGCAAAGTGATAATACCCCTAAATTGTAAGGGGTTACTGGAAATGAGAAGACTTTAGTGAGGTGAAAGGAAAATATAAGAACAGGATTCAGGAAGATAACGATTCACATTCCGTCTAAATTTTTGAAGATTGTCGCAAGCAAGAAAGCCGAAGAGAATTTCACAAGGGAGGAGTGTGTGAAAAGAAATTATTAGAATAGAATATATGGTTACACCTAACTAGTTCAACAATAAAACGATCAAACCAATCGTACGCTTAAATTCGCGCGGTCGGGGTACCAAGGAGATAAAATCATTAGAACTACTATTACGAAAATATGAATAGAAAAGACAAAGTGAAGCCACGTCGTGGTAGTTGGAAGGGGACTGAATTTAAAAATCAAATTCTCTAAGAATCTCTCACGGTATAGTTTGAATAAGTTCGAAGTTTATATAAATAACTAGCAGCATGGCCCGGCATTTCCCGTGCTTGATTAAAAAATCGTACGACTCGTACAGCAATCGTTATCACTTGACTTAAAATATTTTTGCCCTTCCTTGCCTTTAAAGGAGTGCCCTTTGCCGTGCTGATGTTGCTACATGCCTTACTTCTTGCCTATCTCACACTGCGAATTTTTTCTAAGCTCTATACTAAACATTAAATCTGTTACGAAAAAAGAACTAAACAAAATGAACACAAAACGATCAGATTTAAAAAAGCACTCGTAACTGGAAAAACCGAATGAAAAAAGAATGTTAACAACAAATACTTTTTCACACCCAATCCAGAATCAGAATCAACGTTGAGTTTAAGCAAGCGAATGAGCCAATTGGAGTAAAGTGCCATGCAGATTTAAATTTTTCCTTTTATGACGAATGCAGCTATCGATTTTTTTTGCATGCTTGCGTGCTAGTTAACATTCGTGATAGTCAGCTGTTGGCTCTCGCTCTGGTCAATAGAATCTTCCTGCCTATTCGTGGCAGCCAGCTATAGGCTCTCACTCTGGCCAGTAAAAAATTGCCGCAAACTACATGGAAACTGCCGTAGAAGCATCGATGGGAGTTGGGAAATGCAAAGTCGGTCTTGGCCTTTTCACTAACTTGGAACATGTGCATGTAAATTTTGGTGCAAATCTGTCGGAAATTGCGACCGTGCATTCGTTACACACACACACACACACACACACACACACACACACACACACACGCACACACACATCCTGCTTTATATAGATAAAGATATATTTATAAAAAATATAACCATTTTTCAACAACTGCATCCCAACGGGAAGACATCTGTGTTTTTCAAACGGAAACATGTTTGAAAACATCTTTTCAAATTTTTTGTTTATAATGTTTTGCAACTTATGAAAATGGTAAACCTGTTGGTGCCAAATTTGGTGAGTATGCACGATGCAGAAGAAGGAACCTAGCTGAGGCCCTAACGATTTCATTGCTTTTTCCTGGATTTGTTTTGCTGTGTCACCGTGCATTGCAATGTTGGAGAACAACAGCATTTTTATTCGCCAAAGCAGATACTTTTCGACGTAATGCTTCGTTTACTTGATCAAGTTTCCAACAATAAACGTCTGCCAGGATGCTATTTCATGTTCCATTAACTCGTAACAGACGCGACACATTTTATATTAAAACAGACACAAAGCAAAGGACCTCTGTGAATACTCTTTGTTTTGGTGTTGGTATTGTTTTCACATTTTGTGTTAATCACCGGTTTTTTTTCTGTTGACATGCAAAACCCATTTTTCATCACCTGACTCATCAACGTGATTCATGAAGGAAAAGTTGGCAATCCTGGTTAAAAAAAAACTGTTGCAGACGGTGGCCATTTGTGTTCGTTTTTCAAGCGAAAGATAATGAAGAACTTAAATTACCTCGTTGCAAGTTTTCCCAATTAAACACTGAAATGTACGACGAACGAGACGCAGTTTCTTACTGTTCAGCCAATGGTTTTAACTTGGTTGGCTGGCAAATAATTCATAGAGTTGAAATATGAGCACCTTAATATCTCCTTATGGAAAAAGACAAGGCTTAGCTCTCTTTCTCGCCTCGACGACAGAATTAACAGTAGAACAAAATGTGAACCATTATCGAGTCAATACTCTTACAACGCACCACATGGTCTCGCCATTAAGGGAATGATTAATTTATAACATCCAACAACAGAAACAAATAACAGATACAGAGAAACTAAATGAAATGACAGCGCCAAGTATTCATTTAATTATATTGTCCCAGCCATTTTATTATAGTTAGCAAACTTAGATTTGTCTGGTACAACGGGGCGCTCAGTAATCAACTTGCTCAGTAAACCAGCAAATTAATTTTTGAGAAACGATTTTATTAATATTTCCGATCTCATCGTTGGTTTACGAATATAATCAAATCAAAGATATGAAGGTAGTGCAACGGCTATCTGCGTGAAAGATGAAATTCTTTCTTTTTATGCGTCATGTCCTTTCAGGACGTGGGCGATCATGACTCTCCACCTCCCTCTGTCCCTTGCAGCTCTCAACAAGCTCCTTCCCTCTGCTTCCTCTCCCAAACCACGTTCTGCCATCCACTTGCTTAAGACCACCAGGTATGTCATGCGTTGCTTTCCTTTGTCTCTCTTTCCCTCTATTCGACCCGTGAGTATCAGATTCTCCAGGCCCTCCTTTCTCATTACGTGTCCCAGAAACTTCAGCTGCCTCTTCCTGATGTTAAGTATAAGCCTCCTCCTTGTTTGCATTCTCTCCAAGACCTCATCGTTGCTCACACGCTCGGTCAATGGTTTCCACAGCATCCTTCTGTAGAAACACATCTCCGTCGACTCGAGTCTCTTCTTCATCTTTGATGGGACCGTCCAACATTCACTGCCGTAAAGAAGGACAGCGCCAAGTATTCATTTAATATATATATATATATATATATGTGTGTGTGTGTGTGTGTGTGTGTGTGTGTGTGTGTGTGTGTGTGTGTGTGTGTGTGTGTGTGTGTATAAAATATAATAATCGGAATATATATATATAAATTCTCACACAGGAAAAACTAATGATATTAAGGACATAACCGTTAGTTCTATTCTAGTATTTTCTCGCAATTCTTCCGGTTTCTTGATTCCCTGCCACCTTTGATCTTGAAACGTTTAAATGCAACGTCAATCGCCATCTTTTATCTTCCTGAAGGCTAATACTCTCAGAAACTACTGGCATCTTAGTGGCATCATCGCCTTCTTTGAGGTGAAATGCAAAAAGAAAGTTATAGCTACACGGAATAAATTTCTGCCATATTAAGTCTTCATAACATACGCCAAGTGTATTTCTTTCTGTATCTAAATTTACCCCAAGTGATTTCAATCTGAAGAAGGTTCTTGGCATCAGGTCATCGAGTGCTCTCGAAGATTCGGAGGTCAGTCGACCTGACATCGCAGGATATACTCGATTCAGATGAGATGTTATTTAAGGATTTTATCTTCGATCAGAACAAGCCATACTTAATAATTATCATTCAAGTACGAAATCTATCTATCTATTCATCTCTCTCTCTCTTTCTCTCTCTCTTTCTGTCTCTCTCTCTGTCTCTCTCTCTCTGTCTCTCTCTCTCTCTCTCTGTATATATATATATATATATATATATATATATATATATATATATATATATAAAGTTGTAGCCTCTGTCTGTTTGTTATCGAACTCCTCCTAGAGTAGAGATTTGGAGATAGAGCCCCATAAATATATATATATATATATATATATATATATATATATATATATATATATATATATATATATATATTCTGAAATCACATTAACCAGGCTCCTTGGATAAGTATATTTCATTTTGAGCATAGGGACCCGGAGATTCACAAACCTCCCACTGATTTTCCCCTTTGATTTAAATTGATTTAACATTTAAACAAGGGAATGACTCCTATCCAAAATATGGAAGAAGGAAGCCTAAAGATGGAGGTCACATCGGCAAGATCAAAATAAGACAATATGGGCGTCAAGTTGAACAAGAAATCACCAATCGGTGGGCAGCGTCTTACAATGTCTATTTTTGTTGCGACAAATCATCTATCATATCGATGTTGAAATCTGCTCATCAATTTATTCAATCAGGTATTGCATCAAATACATATTAAAGAGATCAGATCAAAATGTTTTTTGCACAAAACCCGACTGAAAATTGTTTCCCTTTGATTTAAATTAAATTTAAATTTGAACAATAGAATGACTCTTATCCAAAATATAGAAGGAGAAAGCCAGAAAATGGAGGTCACATCTGCAAGATCATTGAGTAATATTGAATGCATCATTTTTCTCCACAAATTGTAATAATGATTTAAAATCAATTATTTTATTACAAAAGAAATTTTTTGACACGCAGCAAGGCGCGAGTAATTGGGCTAGTATATATATATATATATATATATATATATATATATATATATATATCAGTTATGAAATGGCTGAGAGAGTATTGGTTTTCCAAAATGTGAATGTCTGACAAAGCAAAATTGTCCAATTTTTATGTCTGTGACGAAGCTTAATACATTTACTTTTCTGTGTATATCTATATTTATCTATCTATCTATATATATATTTTTTTGTCATCCACCGACAGACTGTTTCGCTGTTTCACAGCACATCAGTGTGGCTCGACGTCCGGTTGCCTCTAGCTACGGTCGAAACCCGACTGAATTTGCGTCAGTCCGAGCTTCTACCCGCTAAGCCATCAGCGTACGGTACGGAATGGAGGTGAATTTTAGCGTGTTTATTTTTAGATTCGGATAAACACACAGTGACTGAGAGTGACTCAATTCTGTCGAAGAGTCGTGCAGTATTAGCATAAATAGTCACTGTTTACAAATTCACACCCCAAACCAGAGGGCTCAACCGAAATTAATTTCAGGAGCTAATATTTTTGTCATATATATATATATATATATATATATATATATATAACTTTTGATTTATTAAAAATAGTCGGATTAAAAATAAACCCATTAATTCTTATATATAACCATATATATGTATATAGAGAGAGGAGAAAGAGAAAGAGAGAGAGAGAGAAAGACAGAGAGAAGAGGAATAGGGATGTGTGTGTGAGAGATAGAGATTGTGTGTGTGTGTTTTTTGTTTGTGTGTGTGTGTGTGTGTGTGTGTGTGTGTGTGTGTGTGTGTGTGTGTGTGTATTGAACATTTTCTTTCTTTGTTTTTAGCGGCATATCAACTGCTCATGCAACATTTAATGCCGAAATTTAATTTCCTTGCGAGCGTTAGTAATTCCTTTTACAAAATATATATTGCTGGTAAGAAATTCTATTATGAAAATGCATTGCTTATTACTATAATAATGTATTTTTATACTTTAACGTTGTTTTAATCCCAGTTTGTCAAAAATCTTTTTCTGGTAATATTTTTCCCTCAAAAATGTATGACTGGTAATATAATTTTAAAAAATGAATTGCTGGTATTTTTTTTCAAAAAAGTATGGCTGGTAATAGTTTTTCTTCTTCAAAAATTTATTCCTGGTAATAAGTTTTTTACAAAGTATTTCTGGTATTAAAACCTAGTTTTACACTTTCATAATGCTTTTTACCTCAGTTTCGGTGGTTACCTATTTGCCCATAGCTGGGACCCTAGCAGGTGCTTCCACCCCGGCTCAGAGTGGGGCTGTGAATAACAGAAATTAAGAGGTGGCTCCAAGCTCCTCAGAACCTCCAATCTCCTGATCAGAGGCTTTGCTGCCGGATGTAGTTTATCGTCGTACCCAGGACTAGTGTGGTGAAACATTTACAATCCTATGACTACTTCCCAAAAATGTGACCAATTATTAAAGATTCTGTAGAACTTTTAGTGGTTTGAACGGTCTCAGAAATTTTCAGAATTCCCATGTACAGGGTGCGATGGATAGATTGTATCGTCTAGATGACGCCATATTGAAAATAACAGTCATCTGATTTTAGCAGATATACAGGGTGCGATGGATAAATTGTCGTCTTAGTGAGGCCAAAACGAAAAATAACACTGACATCTCATTTTAACAGATATAGAGGGTGCGATAGATAAATTGTCGTCTTAGTGACGCCAAAATGAAAAATAACACTGACATCTCATTTTAACAGATATAGAGGGTACGATAGATAAATTGTCGTCTAAATGCCGCCAAAAATGAAAATAACACTGACATCTCATTTTAACAGATATATTTACCAAAATTACACAAAAAATATCTTGAATCTCCTGCAACTCTTCTGGCCGGTGTCGTTGTTTAAGTTGGTGAATGCTGCCATAGTCTTTGCCTTCAGTTCATCTTTGGTGTTATAAGGAGTTTTGCAAGTCTCTCGCTCAACCTGCGCCCCACACGTAATAATCGAAGTGGTTACGTCAAGTTAGGTGGCCAGATGTAAGGAGTGATACGGTCGCAGAAATTGTCTGTCAGCCATGACTGGATTCTCCCGCCTGTGTGGGCGGGCATGGTGCAGAGTCCTGTTGTTAGACATAGTGTCTTTCTGCAGCCGCCCTCTTAACCCAGGGCGACACCAACTCCCCAGGCCACTTGATGTAGGCCTCCGTGTTGAGTCTGGGGCCCTGTGGGAAGATGAATAGAAACATAACGTCGCCATCACTAGTGTTGAGTCTGAGGCCCTCACTAACAAATTCGGGAGCTACTTTTCTTATCAAAACGATCAGAGTGAGTTTTCCGATCTGTCGTACTTTCGTAATCACTAGTAGACTCGTCCAACTCTTTACGAATCATCTGCACTGTCCTCAGATTTACACCCAAACACTCTGGTATGTTCGTATTGAAGCTTCCGGGGAGAATGCCAAGCAGAATAGCATGCCGTTTCCAAATTTCTACCGGAGTGAATTGCGTCATGGTGCTCTTTTTTTCACAGACGGGGCCCAACTGACCCTTCTATACTGTGCAGTCGACAAAATCAAAAACAAACAATGCGCATGCGCGAAATTAAGAATATGAAATGGCGACAATTTACCCACTCACCCCCCATATCGCTGATACTTAGTGACGAGAAGATCGACTAATTGCTTGAGGGTCTGTCTACGAAATTCTAAAGTTGTGACTCTGAAAGTAACAGCAATCAGCCAAGTGACAAATTTTATATTTTTATTAATTACACACATATATATATATATATATATATATATATATATATATAGATAGATAGATAGATAGATAGATAGATAGATAGATAGATAGATAGAAAAAGATCAGGCAGAGATAGATAGATAGATAGATAGATAGATAGATAGATAGATAGATAGATAGATAGATAGATAGATAGATGCAGAGATAGATGCATAGATAGATAGATAGATAGATAGATAGATAGATAGATAGATAGATAGATAGATAGATAGATAAAGATCATCCTGAGATAGGTAGGGACAGACAGACAGGGTGAGACAGATAAACAGAGACAAAGATAGAGAGAAAATTATCTACAGGCACTCTGTCTCCGATATCTCATATAAATATAATGACTTATACAAACCGAATTTTCTGAGACACTGGATAATTTTATATTTTAATTGTTAGCGGAAACTCATGAATATAGTTCGAAATATAGTCAATAAAAACCAAAAATCCTTAACAAAAAACTTTCGATGGTCTTGAACCAAGCGACTATAATAGAAGAATTACTACCAAAATACACCCTGTAAAAATAGATAGATAGATTGATAGATAGATAGACAGAGAGATAGATAGAATAAGCCAGTGAACGCAATTCGATAGGCAAAAAATTAAAAAAATATAATATTGATAATAAAGATAATAATATTTATTTTATATATAATGTAATATATATTGACCAAATAAAAAAGATGTTAAAAATCGGAATTTTCGGACACGCCTATGAACTTTATCAGCGAGAAATAAAATATAATTATTTTTTTTCGCATGTATTATATTACTGAAAAGATCTGATAGGTTTGAACTAGTTGTTTGCCACGATTAGTTGTCTAAAGCATTTGTAGAAGGCTTATATATATATATATATATATATATATATATATATATATATATATATATATATATATATATATATTCAACATCATCACTTGATATGACACCGGAGGTGTTGAAACAAAATGGTTATTTTTGTAGTGATTTTATAACATATTTATGTTATAATTTTTAACTAAACAATTATATATATATGTGTGTGTGTGTGTGTGTGTGTGTGTGTGTGTGTGTGTGTGTGTGTCTGAATATTGGAGTCAACACTCAGAAGCGACAGACTATTTCGTGCTAAACGCAATCATCAGGACATGTGTTTACCATGAAACAGTCTGTCGCCTCTGACTGTTGACTTCAGTGTTCACTTTTTTATTTATATTTCCATACGCTCTATTCCTGATATCGAGCACTTTATCCCCTAAGTATACCATACCTTAAAAATATATTTCTTCATATATATATATATATATATATATATATATATATATATATATATATATATATATTGTATTACCCCTATTCTGTAAGCAATGTTTGGTGTGTTAATTCTTAACCACAGACAATCATCATCTTTCTGATGGTCCAATGCATTTCTATAGTAAATCAATTTTCAATGCAAAACATATATTTTATCTTTTTTCCATCCAGTAAACCGAGTCTCACTGTCAGGAAAGGAAAGAGTTATTAGCTGCATAATATAAATGCGTTTCTAATAGTTTTACTGTAGAAAAAAATAATTGAAAATCAGTAGGAAAAAGAAGAAATTATTCAGCGCCTAAGAATTTTAGGCAAATCTTGCTGACATTATTGGAACACACACACAAACATATATATATATATATATATATATATATATATATATATATATATATATATATATATATATATATATATATATATATATAGGTAGATAGATATCCGTGTGTGTGTTCTTTGTCTCTACCTCCCTCACCCGTTGATGTTTTGTTGTTCCTTCCTTCTTTATTTGCCTGATAATTTATTACTGACACACGAAAAGATAAGTTTTCTCCGATTTTCTTTCCTTTTATACGTTTCTTTTTATTTCATTTTTTTTTTCAAATATACCTTGGTTTTTATGGTTACAATACAATTTTGTTATACTTTTTTTTTACACTAGAGCGGTATTTTATAAAGGTATAATTAAAAATAGCAATCGAAGAAGAGACAGACAGATTATGAAGATATCGAGTTATTTATTTTCCTTTTTTACATAATTCATAATTTTAATGAGAAAAAAAATAAATCATCGCGCTTAGATGATGGCAAGTGTACACCTTTTAGTTCCATCAACTTGGGCGGCCCGGTTGAAAAACTATCTACCGTTTTAAGTTTTACGTTTCAATATATATGAAAAATGAATGATATTACTATTATGGAACAGTAAACCATTAGCTTCTTCTTCTTGCTTTTAATGAAATACAAGAGTTTTATGTACAAATGTTGATGTGTAGACGCTGAGACCACCCTATTTTTGTACAGGGTGATTGAAAATTAATAACCCCATTTTAAAATACTTATAATTTATTTATTAACTATAATTTTTACAAGTAATAGATATGAGAGGAAAGCGTTTAGCATGAGGTTTTATTTAATATTCGATATGGCACCAGGTTTTGCTAACTGCTTCTCGGGCCGGCGAGGAATCGCGTCAACTTATTTCACCAGGAACTCTTGTGGTATAGAAGACATAAATTCTTGTATTCGCCTTTCAAATTCTTCCAAAGTCTTGGTTTAGTATAGTAGACTAGCTCTTTCAACCAACAACAAATGAAAAAGTCACAGAGTGTTACGTCAGGACTCCTGGCTGGTCACTCATATATAAAATACATAAAATACTTTTCAATAACCCCATGTATATATATATATATATATATATATATATATATATATATATATATATATATATATATATATATATATATATATATATATATATATATATATATATATTATTAAAATAATATAATTATTAAAATCAGATCTATGCTAGAATAGAAAAATAACGTCAGTGTGGGGGGGTGCAAATTCATGTCTTGATAAATTGACACTGTAGACATATGAGCGTCGAACATTATGTCGTGAAATCCAAAGTTCAGATTTGGTAAACTAACCTTAGAGTAACCTTGAACAAAAAAAAAATATTTTAAACTTTTTTTCAAAAAATTGTCCTTGTTAAGAACAGAACCGTAAAGTTTGCAAAAGTATTTTTTTTACACTGTGTGTATATATATATATATATATATATATATATATATATATATATATATATATATATATATGAAGAAATATATTATTAAGGTGTGCTATATTTATGGGATAATGTGGTCAATATCAGAGATAGAGCGTGTGTAAATATAAAAGTGAACATAGAAGTCAACACTTAGAGGCGACAGTCTATTTCATGCTAGATGCAATCGTTAGGCCTGATATATATATATATATATATATATATATATATATATATATATATATATATATATAATTTAATTATATTATTAAATTTGAAGTTTTTAGCTTCAGTTTTTGAAACATGGTTATTACTGTGTACTGTTTAAATCAGTTAATTTATAATATTTATGCTCTGTAAATTTACATTAAGCACTGTTTTGTTAAAATAAAAATAAAAAATATCAATAAGAATACCGGATTATATATGTTACTGTTCTTTCTTTGATATATATATATATATATATCAGAAACAGACTATATTATAAAAGTAATAAAATATACAAAGAAGGAAAAAGAGATATAAAAAGGTCATAGAATCTACTCAGATAATTATGTTTTCCTCGTTGCGTGCCTCTGTTGTTAAGAACTAAATTTGGGGGTGGCGATTTTTTTTATCTCGGGGAAGTGAACAATTCTTTACGTTCGGTTTGACTGTGACAGATTTAGTGGCCTTCTTGTTGACTGTCGCTCATTGTTTTTCCATGTCTTTACCACGTGCCGAACAGCCTGTCACAGACGTTGATCTGAAAAAATAATCATAATAATACAAAATTCAAAATTATTAGCTGTGAAGTCTACACGATAAGTCAGGATTTCAATAAAGAATGATTTTTTTTTTCAAAAGATATCACAATTATAATGATAGAAAATATTATTAAAAGCGCACAAAACAATGCAACACGAACTTAAAAATAACAAGGAATTAATATTCAAAAAAAAAAAACGCACAAAGGCTGACAATGATGGAAATGTTTACGCAGAGGGCATCTGATGAGAGAAAAGAAATTCTCTTTATTGATGCTCAGATCAAGATGAATCCGAATAAACTATCAATGGAAAGTAATTTAAAAAAATAGAAACAGAAATGGCAGATACTGCCTATGCTGAGAAAGATATGAACTGGTCGGTGAATGTAGCAAACTGATCGAGGAGGAATACAAGAATAAACACGACAGAGTATCAACAGCCACATACTGAGAACTGAACAAACGATTTTTGTTCGTCCATGGAGACAAAAAGTATCAAAACAAACCAAATACAGTCAATAAGCGCATTAGGTTTAATACTTTAAGTTCTAGACTCGGGATTATCTGATGGAACAATAGCCTAGTGGATTAAATCCTTTGTTCGTGAATCATGAGAGTTCATTAACTAGGCCCGGTGGTACAGTTTTAGACAAGGTAGGAAAATGATGAACAACCACTGAACAGTAATTAATGGAACGAAAACAATCTAACGCGTAGATTAGACAAAAAGACAAATTTAAAAATCCCTGAAGTTTACCCGGTTCGACAGACACCTGAAGAAGGCTAGGGAGTACAACGACCTGAAACGTTGTGATAATAACAACAAGGAGGAAGACATTCGTACGAATGTAAATAATGTAAATAATGATAGTTCCTCATCTCAGAAATCCAGATGGAGAAAAAAAACACATTAGGATTTTCATATCCGAAACAAACACCACACCCAAGACGGAAGACTGAATGTTATAATTGTTTTGTTTTTGTTTTTTGTTTGTTTGTTTTTGTTTTTTGTTTTATCGTTAATTTTTATCTGAGGTCACCGGCCAGGGTGAGAGGGTTCCTCAGATGAACTACAACGTGTTCGTAACCAAGCCAACCCACTTAGATGGAAGACATCGGCTGTGGTCTAAAATGGAGATGGATGGTCTCCGCCGGTTAAAATACACAAGATACGCCACATGATGTGCAGACCAAGAAACATCCTTATACCGGATCGGTCACGGCCCGGATTACCATACACTACCGAGACAGATGCAGGAAACTAGTGGACAGCACATCACGTCGGCGCCCCAACGACTCCTTCCAGGGTTAAGGGCGAAATCCAAGCCAGTCCATATCTGAGCTACCGTCACTTATACTATCTAGAATTCACCATGAGCCTACTTCCACTTCAGCTACCTATAATCCCACCTAGAAACATCAAAACACCACATTGTTAATGTTTGAACTTGTGAGGGTGGTTTCCTATCGGGCGGCATTTAAGCTATCACCTGCGGAGGGATTTTGATTGGGCCTTCATCACAATAGTTAGGGAGGAGTAGATGCGATAGGCAACAATAAACTACGTAAGAAGTCAAAATTGATCACTGCATTTAAGTATTGCATTAATATCTAAGCTTACCTTTTAAAAATTCAAAGATAATTCATCAGCCATCAGTTAATTGAAAGAAAATTTGATGCATGTAGGTCCTTACTTTCCGTACAAAATTTGTTTTTATTTCATGGGTGACTTTTGTTGGATTGCGCAATTCTATTATTCCCAAATTTGTTTCCAACTTATAAAAATTGTTATCGTTCAAAAAAATGCGTCGATAAATCACGTAAAAAATCAGCGAAAACAATCGCAGTAATGAAAACTTGGGAATCCAAAATTTCAGGATTGCGGGTCTGGATCTGCGCCGGAATGTTTTTGATTTGCTCATGGAGTCAGCCTGATTCCAAAATGGTATGATATGTTGGGCTACGGGGTTTAGGAGTAAAGTTGAAAAAGTGTGACACAGTGACACATTGAAATCAGGATATATTATATCGATATAATATACATGTTTTATATATATATATATATATATATATATATATATATATATATATATATATATATATATATATATATATATGGTATTCAATTTTCCTCATGGGTTTCTTTGAAGGGAATAATAATTACACATGGACCTGCTAGTGTGTAGACGCACTCGTTCCGGCAGAACATACAGTCAGTGTAAAGTAGAGAAAGAAATTTGCAAAACTACAAGGACAAGTTAAGAAAGGTGTGCAATTTGAAAGAAAGTAGTAGTTATATTAATAGGCGCACTTGTTATTGTGCAAAAAAAAAATAGAATTAGATTCGAAGGTTGGTTGAGCAAGAAATTTTCTGGTTCGCACGAGGATACTTAGAAGAAATGCTAACCTAATCAACACCCACAATAAAGAAATTCCCATCCGTGGAGGATTTTTTCGTATCTGAAACCGCAGATACTACCTCTGACGATCGCAAAGGGCGTGAAACCCAAAGTCACATCAATCTGACTAAATGTGTTAGCTCTATCACTGATATTGAGCGCTTTCCAATAAGCACCGCGCATATATAATATATAAATAATACATAAACATTATACATACTATATGTAGGATACTGTATTCATTATATATATATATATATATATATATATATATATATATATATATATATATATATATATATATATATAAAAGGCAGGATGTGTATGTGTGTGCGTGTGTGTAACGAATGCACGGCCGCAATTTTCGACGGATTTGCAAAAAAATTTACAGACACATGCTCCAAGTTAGTGGGAAGCCCAAGACCAACATTGCATTTCCCAACTCCCATCGATAGTGGAAATAATTGATTTTTCATGCTTCTACGGCAGTTTTCATGTAGTTTGCGGCCATTTTCTACTGGCCAGAGTGAGAGCCTATAGCTGGCTGCCACGAATAGGCAGGAAGATTCTATTGGCCAGTGTGAGAGTCAACAACTGACTGACACGAATGTTAACTATTGGGAAAAATTTAAATCTGCATGGCACTTTACTCCAATTGGCTCATTCGCTTGCTTAAACACAACGTTGATTCTGATTCCGCAGAACTGGGTTGGGTATGAAAAAGTATTTGTTGTTAACATTCTTTTTTCATTCGGTTTTTCCAGTTACGAGTTCTTTTTTAAAGCTGATCGTTTTGTGTTCATTTTGTTTAGTTCTTTTATCGTAACAGATTTAATGTTTAGTATAGAGCTTAGAAAAAATTCGCAGTGTGAGATAGGCAAGAAGTAAGGCATGTAGCAACATCAGCACGGCAAAGGGCACTCCTTTAAAGGCAAGGAAGGGAAAAAATATTTTAAGTCAATTGATAGCGATTGCTGTATGTGTCGTACGATTTTTGAATCAATCACGGGCAACCCCGGGCCGTGCTGCTAGTAAGGAATAAAATCTGTCGGATTAATACTATAAAACAGAGAGCGATACAAAAAATTCTCAAACATTTTAGAGCAATTTTTCATTCAAATAAATTCGTACCATTGCCATTCAAAATATAAAAATTTCACATAATAAATTTTTAGTTACGTAAATCTTGTTTGAAGAGAGGGTCATTTGGGGTCCACGAAATAAATCATAACCTGACCAAGTGGTTTTTTTAAAGATTCTGTATTCATTATTATATTATTCTGTTCTTACATTGAGCTCTCTTTGGATTTATATCCTCTTTAGTTTATCTCTACTAATCATCAAGTGACATTATATATATATATATATATATATATATATATATATATAGAGAGAGAGAGAGAGAGAGAGAGAGAGATATATATAGATATATCCGTTATTTTTATTTTGTGTTGTTCGATTTTTATTGTTTAACCATGTTGCACGTGTATTCAATTTTTTAAACCAACGTTAGACCAGAAGGCCCCTCGAGGTAGAGGGTTACATTAAGAGACAGTTTATCCAGATAGGAGGGAGAGGAAGATAACGATTAACTATAGACATGAACAGGTTAAGATTGTAGTGATCGCGGAAGCATCCTCTTGGGAGTCAGTTCCACAGATCTGTGGTTCGCGAAAAGAAGCTCTTCGAGTGGAATATATATATATATATATATATATATATATATATATATATATATATATATATATATATATATATATATATATATATATATATATATGGCTTAGTGGCTAGAACATTCGCTTTCTGACCATGAAACCTGTGTTCGAAGGGAACTTCCTAATGTTATCGGTCTGGAGGGGGACGATCACAACCTCCGGCACCTTTGGAAAATCTAAGCTATGCTTAGAAAATCACCATTTTGAACGTAATCCGGCAGTAGATGATGATGATGATGATGATGATGATGATGATGATGATGATGATGATGATTCTTGTCATGTTCCTTCATGGCTCTCCGCAAATACCTATCCTTTGTAGGTCTTAGTAAGGTTTGTCTGTTTGCTATCACCGATAATCCCTGTTCTGCCACCTATTTACACAATCTTGTTAAGTAGGTTATTCGCTGCTCCCTCCCCTGCCCCTCGTACCTTCGTATGTCCTTTAAGGGTCAAAGTATCCAAGCCCTTTTTTCTTCTTTTATTCCTTATAAATCTGTATTGCCTTTTTTTTTATTCTAAGGAAGAGTCTTTTTGTTTCAATTTTTTTTTTAAATCTCGTCGTTACTCACATATTCAGTCCATGTTACGCTCAGCATCCGTTTGTATAAACACATTTCTATTCTTCCCTGTCTTTTTTTTTTTTTATGAGGACATTACCCAGCATGCCTTGTTATATAGAAGGATTGATATTACATAGAAGTTCGAAACGTTTACTTTCTTTTACTTTCTTTCCAACGAATTTGTTTTGTTTGTAAATGTTTTGTTTCGCTTTTGAAAGGCATCTTTCACTATTCCAATATGTCTTTCGATTTCAATATTTCATTTTTCTATCCTCTGTTAAAACACTCCCTAAACATTTATCTACTAGCTTGATTTTAGTATCTTCAATTCGTAGGGCACATCTTGGGATGTTCCTCTTGCTGAGAACTATCATTTCAAAATTTGGGTCTCGGGTCATACTAAATTAATGCAGCAAAACAGACAGCTTTGTGGCGAGCACTATATTTTGGGGGCGGGGTCAACGAGACTTTTTTCGAAAGCCATTGAGAGGGGAAATCGTTTTTTCTTCGGGGTAGCACTATTTTGGCGTTCTGCAAACCTAAAATTTTCCCATCATTTTTTTTTTTGTGGTAGCGGGGGGGATTCCATGACAGTGGCCTTGTGCCAGACAAGGAGACATTAAGTAAATAGCTATCTTACGCAGATGTGTTAATAATAAAACATCTCTGCCAACTTCAGAAATAGCTTAAATGTTAGCGGAGCAATTGAAACTGATGAGGTAAGAAAGTCGACGAAACACCTCCACCCAGTATGTTGCTGATAGGGTCTTTGAAAGAAACAAGGAGTCCATAGCAAAAAGCTTTGCTACCTACCGCAGGGTACGTTACGATGCAAGAGACGCAAACACTAAGATGTTCGCCTATTTAATGGAACGGTTCGCCTTTCATCGCGCGGTAAGAGATAGACTTAATTCCCAACAATTTGCGGGTAAATGATGCAGCCGACTTTTCTTTTTTTTTTCTCTCTGTGTGTGTCCCTCTCACTTAGAGCGAATCTGCAAAGCTCCTTTTTGGAAAAGAAAAGAAAATTTCGTTAAGGTAACCCCTGATTAACAGAAATAAAAAAAAAAACAAGAAAAAAAAACGAGGCGCTGATAAATAGACTCTGACGAGACGACAGAAAGCAAATTTTTTTTAAAAGTAACAATACAAGAAACAATACAATTCTCTCTCTCTCTCTCTCTCTCTCTCTCTCTCTCTCTCTCTCTATCTATCTATCTATCTATCTATCTATCTATTTCTTTCTCTCTATCTGGAAAAATATTACCAGCAATAAATGTCTTGTCGGCATTGAATAACCCATTGATGTTGATATGCCGTAAAACAAAACAAGCCAAACCAATCTATCTATCTATCTATCTATAACATCTCTATCTATCTATCTCTCGATCTCTCTCTTCCTCTGCCTCTATCACTCTCTCACCCTCTATATCTCTATTTCTCTATCCCTCTCCCTCTCTCCCCTATCTCTCTATATCTATCTATCTATCTATCTATCTAATAATAAAAGTCTGTGATTACGTGCATGCTTGCTTGCTTGCGTTCGGCGCATAATTATTTACGAGTTGTTTATAAGGAAGTATTTTTTATTTCTTCAAACAGACTTTTTTTTAATTAAAATATGTTTTAAGTTAAAGACAAATAAAAAGAAATCCCGTTTTGCTGCTTCGTCCAGTTGTTTGTAATTATTTATATATTCGGCTTTCTTTATGCAAACAATATTTTAAATATTTAAAAAATATTTTGGGCATATTAAAAAATATTTTTAAGTTAATCTGATTTAAAGTCCAAGTTTATCCCGAAAGTTCTATTCCTATTAAATGTTGTAAGCAATCAGTAAAACGTTAAACATGAACTCGTAAACCAAACCAATGATGACAGGAACGAATTGAAATATTTAATTGAATCATAATAAATTAACTTTCATTTCAATGGTATGTTGAAATGAACTTCAGTGTTTTATAACACGAACCGTCAGTAACCTATTTGGTCACTTGTAGTCTAGTATGTTATAATACTTTTGTTATTCTGGCAAAACTAGTCTCACGTTAGTATTTATTTCTTTTTCTCGTTCCATATATTAGTATGGGGTGTACCAGCTAGCCACAGTTTAAGGGCTATTTCGTGTTAGAAAGAATAATACGCTTTAGCCTTCCAATAACCGGACACCGATACTAATATCGGCATTAGTGTAGCCACTGATACACTAACACCGAATGAGGATACGGAAAGACGAAATACGGGACCGTACCCGACAAGACATTTAATAATGCAAACAAATTATATACACATATTAAAAAGGTTTACATGTCCCAAACACAAGATTGTTCATATAGTCCAAAGGAGCGAGGGTGTTTAACGAGAACAGAGAAATGCCATACCAACTTTAGCGCCGTTGACTGTCCATAGATGAGTTAACAGGACTTACTTCTTTCTTCACAGTAGACTGCGTACCAGCAGACCAATTTCCACGTGTGTGGACTCCGGTGGTCGCAAGTAAAAAAAAGGCAGAGCTTCCTAAAAACGGAAGTAACGAAAGGGAAGAAGGGACATGAGAGTGTTCGTCTCTAAGGGGCTGAACTTCCGTTAGCCCGACCCAAGGGAAACAACTGTAGTCTCCCTACACATACTTTTGGCTTTCCATTTTCAGACTCTCGGTTTTTCAGTTATGTTCAGCTTTTGCCCAATATGCCATATTCTTTTTTTCTCTAACTTTATTCTATTTATCTATATAATATTAAAAGTCTGTTTTTTTTCATGAGTCCTTGCGTCCGGCGTATAATAATTTAAGTTAAGCTGATTTAAAAAATATTTTAAGTGGATAAGATTTTAAAATGCGAGTTGTTTATACAGTAAGTATTTTTATTTTAACTTTCTTCAAACAGACAATTTTTTAATTAAAATATTTTTAAGTTAAAGACAGACTCAAAGAGATCCCGCTTTGCTGTTTAGTCCACTGGTTGGTAGAGTAATTATTTATATTTCAATTTACTTTAAATAAACAATATTTTAACCACTCCCTCTTTAGCTTTTAAAATGCGCCCCAACCCGCAGAGTAATCGACAGGCTTAAATCAAGCGGTACCAACTTCTTCTATCCTCCAAATGTTACCCCCAAATGATAGCATCGCCGGTGTGTAATATTTTATTTCTCTAAGTGTTGGGCTCTGTTAATAACCTATTATTATATGAATAATATTTGTTTAAATGTAACCACTTTGTGTACATTTGTTTTTTAATTGTAATTTGTCGTGTGGATTCTTTTTTACGACGTCGTAACTATCATGACATTGTGTCATATTTTAACGTTATTGTACCATCCTTGTTCATAGTAGAGTAACTTAATTATTGTAAACTTAAAACATAATTTCTGTCAGCCAACAATTCTCTATTTCCTCTTCCTTTTCAGACTCTCGCTCTTTTAGTTATGTTCTGCCTTTGCCCTGTATACCATATTCCTTTTTTTTCTTTAAATTTATTCTATTTATCTATATAATATTAAAAGCCTGTTTTTTCATGAGTGCTTGCCTCCGGCGCACAATGATTTAAGTTTATCTGATTTAAAAAAATATTTTAAATGAATAAGATTTAAAAATACGAGTTGTTTAGTATCTGTCTATATTTCTGAGATGAAGCATTATGTACATTATTTACATTATTCGGACTATTGTCTTCATCTTTGTCGCCATATTTATTACAACGTTTCGGCATTTCAGTATCTGTCTATATTTCTGAGATGAGGTATTATGTACACTATTTACATTATTCGGACTATTGTCCTCATCTCTGTTGCCATATTCATCACAACGTGCCATGTGTCCTCAAGGACACATGGCACAGTGGATAAAGGCGTTAGGTAGATCCAGTGACAGGACCCAAAGAGTGTGAGTTCAATACCTGGTTAAGGCGGTGGATAACTTGGAGAGGGGAATTGACAGGAGATAACTGATAACTGATATGCATTAGACATAGCACGTAGAACTAGAGCAGTCTACCCCAGAGAGCGAAATAAAGGGTTTAGTTCGACATTCCAACCACCTGATGAAGGCAGGAGCGTACAACTGCCAAAACGTTGTGATAAATATGGCAACAAAGATGAGGACAATAGACCGAATAATGTAAATAGTGTACAAGTTGTTTATACAGTAGGTATTTTTATTTTAACTTTCTTCAAAATGACAATTTTTAATTAAAATATTTTTAAGACGCAAAGAGACCACGTTTTTCTGTTTCGTTCAGTGGTTTATAGAGTAATTATTAATATTTCAACTTTCTCTAAACAGACAATATTTTTATTTTAAAACGTATTTTTGGCTTATATAAAAAATGTTTTCAAGTGAATACGATTTTAAAATATTGTTTGGCATATTAAAAAAAACTTTTTTAAGTTAATCTGATTTAAAAAATGTTTTAAGGGAATAAGATTTAAAAATACGAGTTTTTCTACAGTAATATAACAAATCCTTTTACATTTTGTACAAGTGTTCACATATGCCATAAATAAATGGTGTTACTGGAGTTTATCCCAGAAGTTCTATTCCTATTAAATGTTAATCAGTAAAACGTGAACTTGTAAACCAAACCAATGATGACACGAACGAATTGAAATATTTAAGTGGATCATAATAAAATTATCTTTCATTTCAATGGCATGTTAAAATCAACTTCAGTATTTTATAACCTGAACTGTCAGTGACCAAACGAGTCACGGCTAGTCTAGCACAAGCTAATAGCGTTATGAAAAAAGATTTCATGCATTTTTAATCGAAATATTTCATTCAAATTTATATCGTCATCGCCATTCGATTGTTAACACATTTTCCCCACCGTTCTACAGAGGCTGATTTTATCACTTAAACGTTATTCTTAGAGGATACACATATTTGAATAGACGCCCCGAAATTTTTTTTTTATCTTTCGTCTACTGGTCTAAATACTAGAAAAACCTTGTTAAAGAAAAGATACCCCACCTCCGACATGATTCGAACATGCGTCCTACCTAGTAGAATAAAACCGTCATTAGATCCGATGTCATTTAGACCAGTACTACTCAAAGTGGCGGTCAGCTACCGGCACGCGGTCATTGTCCAGGCCATGTTAAGGAATCATTTGTAAAGATTAAGGTTATATCATTTTTGTTTTGGTGTTAATAAACTGTTTTTTTTTATGGCTTTATATATGTTTTGATATTCAATTATTTTTTGCAAAGTAAATGGAAGATAAAACAAATAGTCAACTTTTATTATATTTATTATATATATATCGTTTCCAGTAAAAATTAATATTACCACGAAATATTACAGGTACCTGATACATTGAGAAAAATACCTGTATTAATTCTTTAGATATTGCTTTGTTTACATTAGGTTACGAAACTGAATAGATATGAATCTCTATCTATAAAAGGCTGTGTGTGTGTGTGCGTGTGTGTGTGTGTGCGTGTGTGTGTGTGTGCGTGTGTGTGCGCGTGTTTGTAACGAATGCACCGCCGCAATTTTCGACGGATTTCCACCAAAAATTCCATGCACATGCTCCAAGTTAGCGAAAGGCGAAGACCGACTTTGCATTTCACAACTCCCATCGATAGTGGAAATAATCGATTTTTCATGCTTTTACGGCAGTTTTCATGTAGTTTGCGGCCATTTTCTACTGGCCAGAGTGAGAGCCTATAGCTTGCTGCCACGAATAGGCAGGAACATTCTATTGGCCAGCGTGAGAGCCAACAGCTGACTGACACGAATGTTAACTAGCATGCTAGCATGCAAAAAGAAATCGATAGCTGCATTCATCACAAGTGGGAAAAATTTAAATCTGCATGGCACTTTACTCCAATTGGCTCATTCGCTTGCTTAAACTCAACGTTGATTCTGATTCCACAGAACTGGGTTGGGTGTGAAAAAGTTTTTTTTGTTAACATTCTTTTTTCATTCGGTTTTTCCAGTTACGAGTTCTTTTTTAAAGCTGATCGTTTTGTGTTCATTTTGTTTAGTTCTTTTATCGTAACAGATTTAATGTTTAGTATAGAGCTTAAAAAAATTCGCATTGTGAGATAGGCAAGAAGTAAGGCATGTAGCAACATCAGCACGGCAAAGGGCACTCCTTTAAAGGCAAAGAAGGGCAAAAATATTTTAAGTCAATTGATAGCGATTGCTGTATGAGTCGTACGATTTTTGAATCAAGCATTGGCAACCCCGGGCCGTGCTGCTAGTAAGGAATAAAATCTGTCGGATTAAGACTATAAAATCTATTATTTTGTTTTAAACAGAGAGTGATACAAAAAATTCTCAAACAGTTTAGCGCAATTTTTCATTCAAATAAATTCGTACCATTGCCATTCAACTAAAAATATCGTACAGTTCGTTATGTGTGTGGCACCCGTTGGCGTCGGGAGACCGTCGATCTGCGCCCTAAAAGTTATGCCTTAGCTGCTGACGGCGGCACAGCTTCTGTTATGGTTGTACAGGCCCACGCGTGAATGACTGCCTCGATTGCAATCAGTGCATGTGAAGACGCTCTCCTCCGATGTTGCTGTGTTGTTTTCTTTGCTCCCAGTACACTTTACCCGGCGTTTCTTCTCACCTCGCATCAGTCTTCGGTGTAAATCGCATCTCCAGTGTGACGTTATTTTTATTGACGTCTTCCTACCCCTTGATGTCCATGTCCATCGCCCTCGGGTCACTTTTGCAGACGTCCTTGAAACGAAGATGGGGTCACACTCGTAACTTCTAGCCGTTGGCCAGTTCTCCATACAGAAGGATCCTTCCATCAGTAGACTGTTGCTTCCCGTGTTTTGATGTCATGGTGAGAAATTGTCATCTCCAGGGCGTAGGCGTGGGTAGGGTTTGATGAGATATCGGCGGTTGTCCATGCAGCCTGTTTCCCCTCACAACGCCATCGATGTTGTCCAAGGGAAAGGTAAAATATGCACACAATTGGAATAAAATTAAAACGAGCATCTGTCTGGCAACAGCCCCTGAATAACAGGAAAATATCTATCTATCTATCACAGCCTGTTCATTATCAATCTATCTATCTATCTATCTCGGTCTGTTTATCTATCTATCTATCTAACAGTATGTCCATTATCTATCTATCCATCTATCCTACCCTATTCTCTATCTATCTATTACAGCCTGTTCATTATCTATCTATCTATCTATCTATCTATCACAGCCTGTTCATTATCTATCTATCTATCTATCTATCTATCTATCTATCTATCTATCTCAGCCTGTACATTATCTCGTCCTTTTCTAATGTCACATGATTTCATTTTCCATTGGGCAATCGGGATTGAAGTCAAGTCAAAACCTAACATTATTAGAAGAGCACCTGTATATTGCAACATATGTTTCTAAATGTTTAATGCATTTTCAAAAAATATGCATAATTCATACAATATGCAACATACAGAAAACCTTTTTAGCAATATTGTCACTGAATTAAAACACACATTATTATTATGTTGTGTGGCATCGGTCGGTCTCGAAATACCATGGTTTGCGCCCCAAAAGTTATGCCTCATCTGCTGATGGCGTCGCAGCATCTGTTATGGCTATACAGGCCCACGCGAGAGTGACAGTCTTCATCCGGTGTCTATGTCCATCGCACTTGTGTCATATTTGCAGGCGTCCTTGGAGCGAAGATAAGGTCTCCCTCTTTCCCTCTAGGCGTTGGCCAGTTCCCAATACAGAAAAATCTTCAGAATCCTTCCATCAGTAGACTGTTCCTTCTCGTGTTTCGATGTCATTATAATATGCTAGATACAGAAAATCTTTTTAGCAATAATTTTATGTCTTTCACTGAATTCAAATATACATTATATATCATCCATCGAGAGACCATGGATTTGCGCCCCAAATGTTATGCTTCGGCTGCTGATGTCGACCAGCATCTGTTATGGCTGTACAGGCCCATACAGGAGTGACAGTCTCGATTGCAACCATTACATGTGAAGACACCCTCCTCCAATGTCTCTGTGTTGTTTTCTTTCCTTCCAGCTCGCTTCACCCGGAGACACGCACCACCCGTTTTTTTTTCTCTCTTCGTTCCAGCTCTCAGTATAAATCGTGTCTCCTGCATGATCGATCGTTGGTGACGATTTCCAAACTGTCGATGTCTGTGTCCATCACCCTCGTGTCAAATTTGCAGAGGTACTTAAAGCGAAGATGAGGTCGCCCTCGTACCCTCTTGCCGGTGACCGCTTCCTCATAAAGGAGGACTTTCGGAAGACTCCCATCAGGATCGGTATACAGAGGTGGATATAATTATTTCTAACATTTAAAAAAAAATCTTTCTTTCAAAAAATTCCAGTCCTTCGTTTTCAGACGAGGAGCTGATAATGAATACGGAACAACACCGAGCAATATTTTCATTTTAGTTTTATATTTATTATGGTTACATTTTTCGATTAGTCACTCATGTTAAAAGTCAATAGTATACAACTACAAATGCGATATAATGAACAGGAAAACAGTGAACTAAAATACGTATGACAACACTATCATGGGCGCCAGGCATCTTTCTTTTTATGTGTTGTGTCACTTAAGGACGTAAGCGATCATGGCACTCCACTTCCCCCTATGCTTGTGGCTCTCAATAGGCATTGTGTTTCTGCCAACACCTCCAGACCACATTCCTCTATCCACCTGCCCAAACCCGCCAGCTATGTAATGCGTTGCTCTTCCCTAGTCTCGTTTTCCCTCTATTCGACCTGTGAGTACCAGATTCTCCAGGCCCTCCTTTCTCATTACGTTGGCGTCCAGTAATGAGAAAAAAGGTTTTTACTTTCTGCTAACTCCCCCAGACCACGTTCTGCCATGCGGAGTTCAATTTCCGATTTGATTCTCCATCGTTCACTTCTTGGTGAATCATTGAAACGATTCGAATCTAATGTTCTTCCAGCTGTTGGTTAAATAGCAAGACAGACAGGCTTCTCTTGACACGTAGTAACAACCAATTTTAACGAAATAAATTTCTTAATGTAAAGCCAACCGGAAGAGGGATAGGCTTCCTCAAGCTATCTTGCCCTAGACACACCACTGTTGTTATTTCTGCAGTACATTTGGTGCCGTTAAGACCCTAATTGATTAACTGGACTCCTGACATAACCTCGTTATTCAATCGTCAATGTATTTTCCCTTTCCTTTCCTTTTAGCTAAATCATGTATCCGGTTAAAACGATTTCGCTTTCTATTTGAGGAATTCTTCAAAGAACTTTTCGACATATTGAAACGATCAGCTGACCAAACAATGTGTGCAGGCGTGGAAACTACTGATCATGCTAAGGTGACAGGTATCTGGCGAATAGGCTGTATATCAAAGACCTTCACATCTCAATTCAAACATGACATTCAAACATGCCACCTGTTTATTGCGGTGCTTTGTAGGAAATGCCTGTCCAGGTCCGAGCAAATTCATATTTTTAAAAAGATCTCTCTGGTTTTCATCAAGCACTAAAAAGAGACATTAAAAGATTAAAATTAAAAGATTAATATTAAAAGATTAAAATGTTGAGGACTATTCTTGATAGTATCAGGCTTATCTGATTTTTTTGATTTTTTTTTTTTTAAGCGTTTCACCCGCAAGCAAGTCGGGAAGCCACTAGCACGCAAGGGGTTACAGAGAGTTGGAGCGAGAGCAAATAGGAGTGATAGAGGAAAGGATGAAGAGAAGGATAGGTGATAGATCAAGACATCCGGAGATGTCGATTGACATTACATTTGAATAGTTGGAGATTATAACTATCAGGGAAACAAGAAAAAGGGAGGGAGTTCCACAGGCGAGAAGTGCGAGACATGAAGCTATTGGAGTAGAAAAGACGGCTACATTTAACAGTTTCGACACTGAACAGATGTGAGCGAGATGCCAGCCTAGTTGAACGCTTAAATTCATGGAGTCTGGGAACCAGCGAAAGCAGCTCATCGGAGCATTTACCATGAAAGCATTTGTAAAAAAAGACAGAGGGAGGCGACGGCATGTCTGTGAGAGAGCGACTGGTTGCTTATAATAAATATAATATTTATGGTCAGTGCCTATCTTAACTAAAAATGACATTTTACTGTATCGATCAAAAAGTGAAAAAAAGCAATTGCTTAAATGCTGACTAATGTAATGCAGTGCTACTTAAACTATCAGCTGGGAGATTCGGCGTTTGGGAGGGGCTAGTTGTATGTTGCGCTGTACCCCCACCAATCACTTTTTTAGATACGCAGTTAGATTTGGAATCGAAGAAAATAAATACTAAAATCTTAGATTAAAATTTTGGCCCAAATCTACATGGCTATTGCTTTTTTTCAACAGTTAGCCCAATTTTTTAAAGATAAAAATCGAAATATATGTCCATGAAAATGGCCTTTGGTATTCCTATGTGTGGCGCCCTCCTTTCTCGTTACGTGGGCGCCCACGTGATGAGAAAGAAGAGCCTGGCGAATCTGATACTCACAGGTCGAATAGAGGGAAAACGAGACAAGGGAAAAGCAACACAAGACATAGCTGGCAGGTTTGGGCAGGTGGATAGAGGAATGTGGTCTGGGGGAGTTAGCAGAATCACAAAACCTCTTTTCTCATTACTGGACGTCCACGTAATGAGAAAGGATGGCCTGGAGAATCTGATGCTCACAGGTCGAATAGAGGGAAAAAGCGACAAGGGAAAAGCAACGCATGACATAGCTGGCGGGCTTGGGCAGGTGGATAGAGGAATGTGGTCTGGGGGAGTTGGCAGAAACACAAAAACTATTGAGTGCCACAAGGGATAGGGAGAACGGAGAGCCATGATCGCTTTCGTCCTTAAGGGACACAACACAAAAAAAGAAATATGTGTGGAGCCCATGATTGCGTTGTCATACGTATTTTAGTTCACTGTTTTGCTGTTCGATTTATCGTCTTCAGTATTTGCATAGCAATGACTTTTAACATGAGTGACTAATCGAAAAATGTAACCATAATAAATATAAAACTAAAATGAAAATGTTTAAAACAAACAAGTCAGATATCCCGGCATTCTCTCGCCCTGAATGTATACGGCATTTAATTTTGATATTATCTGTACTAAACATATGATGTCTTATTCATTCTCAGGCCAGTCATCATTAACATCACAAGTCTTCCCAGTGTTCCTAGGGCCGGTACCATATTTGTGCTATATATGAATATAATAAAAGTTGCATATTTTTTTAAAATTTTATATTGATTTTATAAACAAGTAATACAATATTACAATATAAATTTTAATAGTTTTAACAAATCAACTAGCAAAGCCTTCTAACACGGACAAATTCGTAATATCTCTCTCAGAAAATAGCCTTTTGGTATTGTTAGGTGTGTTTCTCACACAGTCATATGCTAAATCATCCTGATGGTGTTGTCATACGTATTTTAGTTCACTGTTTTTCTGTTCATTATATCGCATTTGTAGTTGTATAGTATTGACTTTTAACATGAGTGACTAATCCAAAAATGAAATCATAATAAATATAAAACTATAATGAAAATATTTGCTAGGTGTGTTTCTTACACAGTCATATGCTAAATCATCCTGATGGTGTTGACATACGTATTTTAGTTCACTGTTTTTCTCTTCATAATATCGCATTTGTAGTTGTATAGCATTGACTTTTAACATGAGTGACTAATCCAAAAATGAAATCATAAAAAATATAAAACTATAATGAAAATATTGCTAGGTGTGTTTCTTACACAGTCATATGCTAAATCATACTGATTGTGTTGTCATACGTATTTTAGTTCACTGTTTTTCTGTTCTTATATCGCATTTGTAGTTGTATAGCATTGACTTTTAACATGAGTGACTAATCCAAAAATGAAATCATAATAAATATAAAACTAAAATGAAAATATTAAAAAAAACAACAAAAAACGAGTCAGATATCCCGGCAGTCTCGTGGGGCGGAATGTGAATACCGTTTCTTTATTTACTGATATCTCCGTGTACCGACAGACCATGGTTCGTGTACCGGTACTGGTACGCGTATCACACTTTGAGTAGCACCGGTGTAATGGATAGCGGCTCGGAATTCGAACTGGGAAAGCCGAATTCAAATTCAGGTCAGTTTCGTGACATTCACTTAAGCGAATATTACCTTGGGAAAGGTATGAATCTATCTTCTCCCAGCTTTGGGTTAAATAGCAGGAATTCTATCTGGAAAAATCATCGCTATTTAAAAAAAAAAAAAAAGAATTAATGTAATATTCACTCGCAAGCAAAAACAATTATTCTTAGAATCAAAAAAATGTTTCGTCTTTAAATCCATATAAGAAAAAGATTAAAAAATTAAAAAAAACATATCAATCAATATATTTGCTAGCACAAGATTGGCGGTAACGTTTCATCATTCTAGTGAATATGTCTAGGTGTAACCGTTCGATGCTAACGAATTCTTCTTTCGCACTTCTCGCTTGTGGAATTATCTTCCGGCTTCTTGTTCGCATTACAATTTTGATTTTAACAAATTGAAATGAAATGGCAATCGTTAATTCTGTCATCCTGATTCTTGTTCTTTTATTGTTCTCACATCTTAATGGTGTTTTTCTCACATTCTCAGTAATCCCATGCGTCTTAGTGGCTTCATTGCCTGTCTTGGATTGAAAAAAAAATTTAAAAACTTCAGAAATATTCCAAAGGCTTTTAAATGACTTGGCAGATAACAGAAGCAATAAAAAGTTACGTAGACCTAAAACACACTTCTAAGATTTCATTATCATTGTTCAACTGATGGCTCAGGCAACTTCTTCATCTATATAAAGATATTCGGTTTTCCTTTGGAATCCATCTTCTTTTTGTCGACCATCTTGGATTTTGTTAGTTACTCATTGTTTATATTGCTGTATAATATCTCAACCCTTTAAACAAACTCACAAATAAGCACCGTCCTGGGTAAGACGATAAACTTCATCCGCGCCCTGGATAAGACGATAAACTACATCCGTGCCCTGAATATGACGATAAACTATATCCGCACCCTGGGTAAGACGATGAACAACATCCGTGTCCTGGGTAAGACAATAAACTACATCCGCACCCTGTGTAAGACGATAAACTACATCCATGCCCTGGGTAAGACAATAAACTACATCCGCGCCCTGGGTAAGACGATAAACTACATCCGTGCCCTGGGTAAGACGATAAACTACATCCGTGCCCTGGGTAAGACAATAAACTACATCCGCGCCCTGGGTAAGACGATAAACTGCATCCAACAGCAAGGCCTCTAATCAGGAGGTTTTGAGGAGCGTGGAACCACCTCTTAATTGCTGGTGTTCCCAGGTTCACCCTGATCATGAGTGGTAGCACCTGTTAGGGTCCCAGCTATGGTCAGCTAGTTAACCCCCGAACTGGGGTCAAAATACTATGAAAGTGTAAAAATAGGTTTTAATACCAGCAATATATTTTTGTAAAAAAATTATTACCAGTAATGAATTTTTGAAGAAAAATTATTTCCTGCAATACATTATTACCAGCAATACATTTTTGAATAAAATTATTACCAGTAATACATTTTTGAATAAAATTATTACCAGTAATACATTTTTGAATAAAAAATATTACCAGTAATACATTTTTGAATAAAAAATATTACCAGTAATACATTTTTGAATAAAATTATTACCAGTAATACATTTTTGAATAAAAAATATTACCAGTAATACATTTTTGAATAAAATTATTACCAGTAATACATTTTTGAATAAAATTATTACCAGTAATATATTTTTAAATAAAATTATTACCAGTAATACATTTTTGAATAAAAATACTAACAGCAATACATTTTTGAAAAAAATATTAGCAGAAATAAAAGTCTTGTCGACATTACATGACCCATTGAGTTTGAGATGCCGTAAAACAAAGCAAACAAAACCAATAACCAACGAGATGGTGCAGATCAGCGCCTATAAGGCAATTGTTGCTGAAATTATTTCGCGGGCCGCTTCCAGTAAAGTGCCTTATTTTCTTGTAGGGTTTCGCACCATTGCGTCACGTGGTGCTAAGCTTAGCCAATACCCTCCATACAGTGAGGATGCATTCAAAGATACTGTTGTGTAGGATCCACCTAATCTGCATAGGTGACTACCAACTATATAAATAATGGTTGATACCGGAAGACGAGGAAGAACGTGGAATCACGAGATCCAACTAGAGACTCTGATCGACTGCGACTAGTCAACACATTCTCCAGGAACGTCTTCCCAGAAATATACAGAAATACTATATGTACTTATTGTGTACACTTTCTTGTTATAATACATTCTTGTTCTAAGTACATTTTGTGTTGCATTATTATTCCATGCAATAGGCGAGATTCAACATTGAGTCAAGACTCAACAGATACCAAGGATATACCTGAAACCGTCTATTGTACTAATATTTATATATTTCTCCCATATCAAATTACTGTTTTTAAACTACAAATTCCCCATAATTTCTCTGGAACGTTCATATCTGCATTATCATCATGGGAAATTTGTAGTTTAAAAACACTAATTTCACCTTGCTAACCAGACGCTTTCTCTGTAGCTAAATGGTATAGCATGTCAGGCCATTTTTCACATTGACACTGTGAGGCATGATAAGAGCTAAGAGAAAAAATAATAATAATAATAAGGACAATATCACCTTGACCAAACTTGAAATTTCGGCGCCGATTCGACTGCGATAATCACCTGATTTTGCCGGCTGGGTAGGCGCGCAAGTCTGCTGATTCCAGCAGTCGCAGGATTTGAATTCAGAGATATCCTTCAAGACTGGTTGCCACCCAATGCTAGATAGCCCTGTCTACAGCATTATTTAAAAATGACCTGCATTCTGTTTACAACTACGGCAAGGAATGTCGTGTTAAGTCTAACGCCTCCAAAACGAAACTGGTCTGTATAAATAGCTGATGCTTATCTCCAGAAGAGTAATTCAGTCAAAGTGGAAAAATTATATTGTATCAATTGGTACGCCTGCTGCTAGGAAAATTAGCTCCATGTATCGTTCTAGACAATTTTTCTCGCTAGGATCTATCTTACATAGTTAGAAGTCTACCATTTGTTCATGTTTAAAATGGTGCTGCCACATCGGATCTGGTGTTGCTGCTATATATTTAGGTATTCTTGATAAAATCCGAAAAACAAACTGCAATGTTATTGGTTCTGGCCTGAAATCTCGGCTTCAGCCACCTTCCCAGCGCCGTAATGTAGCTTCCGTTTGATGACAATTGTTCTGATCAACTTTCCCCTATACTACCCGGGCGTTATGAATTTAAGCATAGTACTAGATTGGCAGCAAGATCCCATTATTTTACAATGGAAATGGCTAGATTTGTTTACACATATATATATATATATATATATATAGATAGATAGATAGATAGATAGATAGATAGATAGATAGATAGATAGATAGATAGATAGATTCAATGGTGCAGTATATATACTATTATAAAGAGGTAATCCTACAAAGAATTAATCAGTAAAGTTAATGTAATTAATGGCGAAATTTCTTCGCTAACAAACTTAATAGAACATTAACTTACTAACTATTCGTTGAATCATGCGATCCTTGTGTTTAAAATTGTAAGATGGATTTAATGTTCTGGTGCTGCTAGTAATTTCGAAAATCATTCCATTTTCATCATCAGGCTTTGATATTTTTTCTTTGTATGATTACCTCTTTATTATATATATATATATTCTATATATATATATATATATATATATATATATATATATATATATAATATTATATATTTCATTAAAAACGACTGACAAGGTGCTTTTATTTAGTTTTTTATATAATTTCTCGTGCGATCTATTAGATCGCACGAGAAATTATATAAAAAACTAAATAAAAGCACCTTGTCAGTCGTTTTTAATGAAATGTGCTTGAAAGAAGGATTGCTGCCTAAATACACAAATTTTAAATATTATATGTATATATATATATATATATATATATATATATATATATATATATCAGAAATCAAAGTATTGGTAAAACCAACACAAAACCTGTCAAGTGAGAAAAGAAAAAACAAAACCAACAAAAGAAAAGGAAACATAAGCTGAAACGAAGAAAAAATAAATCAGCCTAAACAGTAAATTACAGTGATCTGTGTCTAAATGAGTTAGTCAGAGCAAATATGTATATATATATATATATATATATATATATATATATATATATATATATATAGATAGATAGATAGATAGATAGATAGATAGAGTAGAACAGAGATAAACAAACTGATATGTAACATATAGGCCGATATAAAGCGACTGAGATAGATAGATAGATAGATAGATAGATAGATAGATAGATAATGAAAAAACTGAGATAGATAGATAGATAGATAGATAGATAGATAGATAGATAGATAGATAGATAGATAGATAGTCTAGGCGTTGATGAAAAATGTTCAGCCCGATTCGCTTCCATAAATCGGTATTTCAATAACTAAACATCCATTTTTTTTACAAGGATTTATGAAGAAACTTGAGAAATGACGTAACCATCCTTTTGAAGGTAGGCGTGAATATATGAAATAGTTTGTAAGTGTTATGGCCTCCAACGTCGTTTTTCATTTAACTCTAGGTTATTCTTCTGAAAGGTTCTCAACCCTACCAAGAACGGATTCTAAAACAAATTATAATATTTGGGAAATGGGTCTAGCCGAGAACCTTTCAACACTTCCTAGTCGGCTACGAGGAAGAAATATGGGACAAGGATTTGGTGAGAAATTCTCAAACAAAGCAAGAAGGGATTCGTAAACAAATTCTAATATTTGGTCATTTGGTTATATTTTGGAAAGTGAATTGAGCCTAGAAGATTCTAACAACTCTTCATGTATATATATATACATATCTCATTAGCCGGATGATGTATTTCCAAATGAACCTCATTGGTCGACCAATTGGTTTACGACATTTCGCACATCATCGCTTTGTATATAGCACAAGGTACTGAAAAGCTTTCCAGACCTCACTGGGTTCAGACATTAATGCGCCTTATAGATAGATAGATAGATAGATAGATAGATAGATAGGAACAGACTGAGATAGATAGATAGATAGATAGATAGATAGATAGATAGATAGATAGATAGATAGATAGATAGATATGAAATATATGATATACAAATCTAATTATCAGTGGGTAATTGAATGACAGCTTAGAAAACATCATCTATGATACGCGTTTTGTTGCTGGAAAGGACTTCTTCAGACTCATAATGGTTTTTAGAGAGCTATGGATAAAAATACAAGAAACGCCGTTACCAAATTTTTAAAAATTACAAAGACGCTTAATATTAAATTCATATATTTTTTAATCCAATTTCCCACCGAAACTCCGACTTTTTGCGACCAAATTGTTCTGAATCGAGTGTTGCTCTGGATTCCAATCAAATCTACAGAGGCTCGTCTACCATGCTATTACGCCGTAGCTGGGTGTGAAGAAATCCGAATAAATGAAACTTGGTCAGCTTTCGTTCGGATGTGGCATTAAAAGGAGTCCAGTGTTCCATAGGGAACGAGAGGAAATAACTAACTATATATATATATATATATATATATATATATATATATATATATATATATATATATATATATATAATCAGATGTCAGCTGTCAATATACCATATAAAACCCTTGAGCGCTTAGCATTGGAGCGGGTAGAATGGAGATCGTGTTTTAGTGGATTCAGCAGTTTTCAATCTGCTTGTCTGAATCATCTTCAAGAAGTGAGAGCAAGATCTAAAAGGTCAGCCAATCTAACAGTGATCTCATCTCACACTCCTCACTCTTGTTCCATATGTGGCCTCCTTTGTAAATCACTAGCGGGTCTTAAGTGCCACAAGATTATCGCACAAAATGTCATAACTGAATCAATTAAGCTGTCAGATCCTCATACGCCGAAACCGACGGGAGGGTTCATTATATATAACCAGCTTCTAATGGATGGAGCGGCTTGGGAATAGAAGGCGTGACTCGTGGAGGCACAATCCATTGGGCTAAGTTGGATGAGTTACATAACGGAATTTGTGAAGCCCGTTGGTCCAGGGGATATGATGCTTGCGTCGTATTGTAACGGTCTGGGTTCGATTGTCGGTAGTGGATACGCTCTGTTAATGAGTCACAAAATAGGACGTAAACGGCCGTCCACTGCATCCTTTAGACTCAATGAATTACGATTATTCAACTATCCCTAATAATTTCTATCACACACACACACACACACACACACACACACACACACACATATATATATATATATGCAAGCATGTTTTGTCTAGCCAATATTTAACATTTAGAAAGATCCGAATTAATCGGTAAATTCACCAAAGCTCATATTTATTTATATTTCATTTTATTTTTCCCGAGTACTTTCGAATGTTGCTACATTCGCTTTCAAAATTGGTGTTTTATGTGTTTCATCATCAAAACTGTTTCGATTTGAGGTCATGAATTAACACGTTCTCTCATCTTCAGTGACATTCTATACTGATTCGACAATATTTTGCCAGCCTTCTCTGGGGTCTTTCGGTTTTGTTCTTTGAATGTCTCGCTTCAGCGTTTTCCATAACTATTTTCCTCCGTTTTCTGGCACCAAATTCAGATCACCTAAGGTGACGTCATTTAAACGGTCAAACTTGGTTTTTTAAGCCTATTTTTTCATATATACACATTTCAACATAGAATCAATAACATCAATTTTGTTTAGTTTTATTGATCAGATTTCCACATTATTAATTATAATGCATCTGATTATTTGTCTCTTAAGAAACGTTATAAAAAATATGATTTATTGTGAGAAAATGATTTCCTCTTCGTTAAAATTGTTTTATAGAGAATTAAGTAACATAAAAGAAACATTTATTGAAAATAATTTCCCAAACTATGTTGTTGGTGAAGAAATAAGATGATCTTTAAAGAAATTTAGAAAAATAATATAGGCTTTTCATTTGATATAAACAAAAATAAGGACACCCTAAAATTGTTTTATTGCAACCAGATGCACTCTAATTATAAACAAAACGAAAAAGAGATTGAAATTATAATTCTATGATATATAAAAGTCATTGATCCTAAAAAAATTGACTTAGATTTATCATTTATTATAAAAAATTAAAAACGTCTAATTTAATTAATAGGAATAATTCATCACCTCAAAAATCTACCCTAATGAACGCATAACCTGCTGAGTGAGCTTGGTTAAATGGATGGGGAGGAAGGTTTAGGAGAAATGAAAAAATTATTAAGAGCTACAAAAGACAGGAAAATGTGAAGAGCCATGATCGTCAACGTCCTGGAGGATCACGGCACAAAAAAAGAAGAATCATGCTGGCCATAATATGGTGGAAATAATCTGCAAGAAGCTCTATAGTGATTTTCCAAGTGTAGCTGAGATGTGGCACAAGGCTAAAAGTAGGGGGTACCCACTGAGGATCGAACTCACTACTCAGTAGTAAATGTTCTAGCGAGACAAGCTTGCTAACCATTACACTGCCTTGAGGTGTCCCAAAGAAGATTGTTCACGTATGGAAATTGTCTTTTCTGTCTGTGTTTGTTTCAACGTTTCTAATGAATATCGACTCTTGTAATCACTGAAGAAATTTCCCTGCTGGATTCCTCCATTTTCTCTCTTTCCTTGTCCTTTTTTCAGCTTATAACCTGCGGAATTATTTCTAAGAATTAGATTAGACTTTTCAAAATTTGTATAGTAAATGACAAATCTTAGGTATTATTATATTTATTACAAAAACTTAAACCGTCCAATCTAATTCTTAGAAATAATTCATCACCTCAAAAACATACCCTATGTAAAAACGATGTTGTTTATGAACTTTCATGTTCTTTGGAAGATGGTATCTTCAACACTAACAAAACAACTTAAGACAAATTTTGCTAACGCTCCCACTCCCTTTTAACCGTTTTTATATGTAGATTACGAATACGGCAATGGTTAACAGTAAACAAAAAATAATTCAAATCCTAATAATATAAATTATCAAAACGGCTAACGTATTCAGAGATTTAAATCATCCCACCATCTCTCTCTCTCTCTCTCTCTCTCTCTCTCTCTCTCTCTCTCTCTCTATCTATCTATCTATCTATCTATCTATATATATATATATATATATATATATATAGGGTGTCCATAAAGCTCGTGTGCACTTTTAAAAATTTATAACTTTATTTTTATTTGCGATAGAAAGTAAATATATATTTTTTAAGGTTTTATTGAAATTTTATTTAAGTTTCCACATGTCCTCCATCATTAGCAATACAAAGGGTAATACGATTTTGCAGTTCACAGAAAACATTTGCGAACGGATTTACAGTAATGCCTGAAATCACATTAGTTATTTTAGCTATACTTAAAACTAGGTACATTAAACTTTATAACATTTTTACAGATTATTTCTATCGCAAATACAAATAAAGTTATAAATTTTTTAAAGTGCACACGAACTTTATGGACATCCTGTATATATATATATATATATATATATATATATATATATATATATATATATATATATATATATATATATATATATATATTCAGTTAAACAAAAACAGCCTCATTAATAATAGATCAGAAAATCACTAATAGAAATGCAAGAAAAAATTAATAAAAGTTTTTCAGTCGTCTTCAATGGAACTTTTATTTGTTGCCCAGAATACACAATTACACTATGCAAGGCAGTAAAGTCACTAAGACACAAGGGGTTACAGGGTGTGAAAGATTTAGGAACAGAAACATTAATAATGAGCGGGAAGGAACAAAGAGTAATCAAGAGGACAGTAGATAGCAATTGACACTGCATTTAAATTTTTGAAGATTAAAGTTGGCTGGGAATCATGGAGCCGGAAGGGAGTTCCACGAGCGAGAAGTGCGAGAGAAGAAACTGTTAGCATAGAATTTACGGTTACATGAAACACGCTCAACTGTAAATTGATGAAATCTCGACGCCAGTCTAGTACTGCGTGAAATTCAAAAAGTCTAAGTACTATAGCGAAGGGCTCATTCGAAAAATAAAAGTATTCATAGAAAAGACGCAGAGAGGCCAACCTTATGTTTATGAATTCTTATGTGCTTTGGGAGATTGTATCTTGCACGCTAACAATCAACAAACACTACATTATTACATTGGCCACCCAACCACCACACGCTCTCGTAGGATGACTTGTCATTTTTCAAACTGTGATACAATTCACGCACATATAGAGCCGTTGTTTTAACATGTCTCCCTAAGCTACGAAGAAAAGAAAAGACATCAGTGGTATATTCTGACCGTAAGTATTACTTTTGCTCATTCTGGCAGCTATAAAGGAAATTCTCAAGCGATTGTCAGCCAAAATACGCAATATCAAACTTGGGTCGTATGTAAGAATGTTAACAAATGCTGGATGAGCGACGTAACGAAGCGGTTATCAACCCGTAAAACAGAGTTTGCAATGCAGGTTCGAATTAAAGTTAAAGCTGCCTGTGTTCATTTATCGCTGATACAATTGCGAAAAGACAGGAATTAACATCTCTACGCTGTTTCTCATCGCCAAATACCTTGGAAAAATATTGGTATGCCACAATGGCTCAAGAAGAGAATGGCTGTGTGGACAACAAAGTTAAACCACACTTACCATAAGTACCTTCTAGACAGTAGGATTAAAACAGCTATGAAAACGATGCTCGATTTTGAGAGGAAGCTTGTCATTAAGAAATTGGTTATTAATTGATTAATAATTGATTATTAACTTCTGGAGAGAAAAAAGAATGTCGACGAGACCCGTAGCTTCAGCAATAATAATAATAATAAGCTCTTATTTAGCAAACCACTATAAATCTAAAGAGAGAGAGAGAGAGAAGAAAGATATCAAATATTGATGGATCTTCAACCTTTGTGCAAGAGACATAAGGAAAGAAGGAAAAGAAAGGAAACTAAAACCGTCAATACCGATGTCGTCTGTTAGGAGCAAAGCGGTTTTGGTGCGCAAGTCAGATCTGCCGCCGGTCAGTTCTTTTTTGTGGTAACATGTGAAACAACGGACGGAAATAGTTTGACCTCGTTCTTGATTTAGAGTTATTTTCGCTTTAGCCTAACATCTGACGCTGTGTCACCTAAAATCTGTCGCGGTGGCGATCTCGTATGATGAGTGCCAATGCTTTGTGATCATCTGTTTACAAAAACAACCTAATCTTACTGAGTATACATAATTTTCTTTTTATAGATGACCTTTTATAGCAGCCGATGAATTCGAGTTTTCTGCTTTTTTCAAATGGATTACCCCGTACCTGTAAAATATCTATTCAACGCTTAACTCACCGCTTAACAGTTTGAGTAACACTAAAATCCTTTGAAATTGTTATCACGTTTTGATATATATATATATATATATATATATATATATATATATATATATATATATACTAATAGTAATACCCGTTTTGAAAAAAATCAGGTAGCTCAATTTGTAGATATGTCAAAACAAATCGGTAGCCGAGGAAAAAAATGGAAATAAAAAAGAAAAAAATCGTTCACAGCCATAAGTCTTTAGTCTAAAGAAAAAAAAAACAAGCGAGTAGTATGACTAAAAGTAGATTGCTCAATACGCTACGTAGAGCGGAAATAACTAAAATAAATCCTAAAGAGCCAGGAAAAGCTACCTAGGTTTCACCTAAAAGGATTTTCAGGTGAAACCTAGGTAGATTTTCCTGGCGCTTTCGGATTTATTTTAGTTACATATATATATACATATATATATATATATTTATATATATATATATATATATATATATATATATATATATATATATATATATATATATATATATATAAAAGAAAGAACAGTAACATATATAATCCAGTATTCTTATTGATATTTTTTATTTTTATTTTAACAAAACAGTGCTCAATGTAAATTTACAGAGCATAAATATTATAAATTAACTGATTTAAAATATGATTTCTTCGCTACACAGTAATAACCATGTTTCAAAAAACTGAAGCTAAAAACTTCAAATTTAATAATATAATTAAAGTATATATATATATATATATATATATATATATATATATATATATATATGATCACAGCTCCATTAGAACCCATTTAAACCTGAAAATCTTGATAATCTGTATGGATAATCCCAAGAAGGATGAAATCCTCAGAGCTCAATGTTAATTCAGAGCTAATAATTTAATTTAAAGAAAACAGACCACTTTAAAGCTCCATTTGTTATAATTTATTTCACCAGAGAATTTTATTTTTCTCTGGATCTTCAGACTTCACTTTCAAAGGGTGAAACAAAAAATGAATTTAAAATTTACTTTTTTGACGGGCAGTATTAAGCTTATATAAGGTGACACAGGGGGTGGTGAGGGATATATATATATATATATATATATATATATATATATATATATTGTTTATATAGCAAAAACGACAACTTTTAACCTTAGTTTCTGAAAAGAAAATAGTGTGTGAAAAAGAGAGTTATTCCCTTGACATCGCTATTACTGTTTACTCCCTCGGCAATGTTTATTGTTTTAAAATTGATGATTAGAATTTTAATAAATCTTAAAAATATGATAGTGAATTTATATATTTTCTTTATTCTTGAGAATTGACCACAGAAATATAAAACACTACTTATTTATTAGATTGGTTACTTACAGGAATGTTTTTATATTTACAAGATTATAAAAATATGTGGATCAGCTTGCATTATTTACATTATTTATACTGTTATCCTCATTTTCACTGCCATATTCACAAAGTTCCGGACGTTGTGCGCTCAAGGAGACATGTTGTAAAGACGTTTGTTAGATCCAGTGACTAGACCCAAAGAGTTGGGAGTTCAATACCAGGCCACAGTAGTGGTGAATCAAAACTTGGAGAATTGAGTTAAAGGGAAATGAGACACCCGGAAGAGGCATAGCACATGGGACTAGAACAATCTACTACGGTGGACGAAATAGGATACGGTTCGAAATTCCAATCACCTGAAGAAGGTCGGAGCGTACAACTGCCGAAACTTTGTGAATATGGCAATGAAGATGAGGATAAAAGTCTGAATAATGTAAATAATGCAAGTAATCATAATACCTCATCTCAGAGATATAGAGGCCGAAACGTTGTGAATATGGCAATGAAGATGAGGATAACAATCTGAATAATATAAATAATGCAAGTCATCAAAATACCTCATCTCAGAGTTATAGGGGCCGAAACGTTGTGAATATGGCAATGAACATAAGGATAATGTAAATAATGCAAGTAATCATAATACCTCATCTCAGAGATATAGAGGCCAAAACGTTGTGAATATTGCAATGAAGATGAGGATAACAGTTCGAATAATGTAAATAATGCAAATAATCATAATACCTCTTCTCAGAGATATAAATTGATATGTGAACCAACTCTAATGAAATATTTACTATTTACCATTTTATAAAGAAATATGAAAGGTTTTTTATTCCTAAATTTATAAAAAATGTCTGAACAAGAAAATTTCAGCGAACACATAATGACGACCAACGACTGTAATTCCCCATGTATAATACGCATATTTTTCTAAATCATAATAAGCAAAATTAGGGATGCGTGTTATGCACAGCTACAACAAAATCTTTAAAAACTTGCCGTTTCATAGGTCGATTTCAGTTGCGAAATGACTACTCACCACAAACATACGACAATTTGACACTAACATTCGGCGATTGCGACCCCATAAAGATGTCAAATACAATCATACGTACCTAACAATACTTACAAATGGAAAATAAAATAAGAATTATCATAAAACTAACTTAGAATAATATTATTCTATGTTTAAAACCATTTTTTAAATAAGATTAGGAAATGCTAGCCGTAATGAATTTGGAGAGATACAATTTCTAGGGTTTGATTACCAAACAAGGGATGCGTGAGAAGAAGCATTTTTCCACACTTTCAGCACAAATTTAGGTGTGCGTATTATGGATGAAGGCGTATTATACATAGGGAATTATGGTCATTATAAATTTTTTAAAAAATGTATTTTTCGGGTTTTTCTTTCATTTGTTCTCGCCACATGAATTCGCTAAAATCTCTTTCCCAAAACTAAACATTCCTTTATTTTTTTTTATTATAAATTCTTGAGGTTCCAGATATATTTAATGTTCCACAAACCGCAAAAATATTTCTTCTATCCAAACATTTTAACAGAAAAGACTCGTCATTAACGTCTATGGATTGTCTTTTTGGCATTGGCAAAGTTTAACCTTCGTTCCTGAAAAACACTAAACAAACAAACAAAAAATGGTGTATCAAAAGGATGGCCATTCCCTTGACACCACTATTACTGTATAGACTTTTGACTCCCTCGGCAATGTTTATTTACAAGATTATAAAAATATATGAACCAAGTGCAATGTGATATTTATTACTTATCTTTTATAAAGGTTTACTATTTATCATTTTATAATGAAATAGATTTCAAAAGAATTCTTTTTATTCAAACATTTATTTAAAAAAATGCAAAATTATCAAAATATTAAACCAACTACAATCCAATATTCATTATTTACCATTTTATAAATAAATAACTATGAAAACCAGTTTTTCATTCAATCTAATAAATAGTGTTTAATATCTTCGTTGTCAATTGTCATTGATGAAGGAAATGTATAAATCGACTTCCATATTGTATATGTTTATATTTCTGAGATGAGGTATTATGTACACTATTTACATTATTCGGACTATTGTCCTCATCTTTGTTGCCATATTTATCACAACGTTTCGGCCATTGTACGATCCGGCCTTCTTCAGGTGGTTGGAATGACGAACTAAACCCTTTATTTCGCTCGTTGGGGTAGACTGTTTTATAAGTCCCAGAAAAGATGAGAACAATAGTCCGAATAATGTAAATAGTGTACATAATACCTCATCTCAGAAATATAGACAGGTACTGACAGGCCGAAACGTTGTGATAAATATGGCAACAAAGATGAGAACAATAGTCCGAATAATGTAAATAGTGTCGACTACAATATGTTTAGGTTTTATTAAAATCTTTCGATTATTAAAACAATAAACATTGCCGAGTGTATACAGTAATAGAAAGACCCCGTTTTTCTTCTTCATATATATATATATATATATATATATATATACACATATATATATATATATATAAAAGTGAACATAGAAGTCAACACTTAGAGGCGACAGTCTGTTTCATGCTAGATGCAATCGTCAGTCAACTGATATATATATATATATATATATATATATATATATATATATATATATATATGTAAGATGAAAAGCAACAAAGAAATATCAACCATAGATTTATAACTTGTGTAGACATTGAAAATTGCTTTCATACTCATAAAAAAAATTCCCTCTCTTGTCATTACTAGCAACACTTTTCTATAAATAAATACTTGCCAAAAAATTCTTGTTCTTTAGGAGACTGTATCTCTGTTGACAAAAACACGCCACCATGTATTAATTATGTTAAGATTCGAGAATATTCCTCTGTTATTTCTCTGCGCTAAGTGCCATACGTAAATAACACAACTCTACCTTCTAATTCCTGTCAGGTTTTTGGTCGACAATTGTACTTTCTCGTTTCAACGATAAAAAACGTTTAAAACACACGTAAGTACTTTACAATAAAATGATTTAACCCACTATGAATAAAATCTGTTTCAATCTAGCCATGTCAAACTGCTTTTAGACTGTAAGCTCATTTTGCTATGGATACTAAAATTTATTCCCCAGTGATAGCATATGAGCCCACATTCATTCTAAACATTGGACCCTTAACAACAAAATATTTACACAGACTATCTCTCTGTTTCTACATTCTTTCTTTGAAAACTAACCGCAATAGTCGAAAGAACTCGGAACATAAAACATAATTTTGCTAACGTTTTTTAAGCAATTCACCCCAAGCAAGGCAGGAGTGCCACTGGTTCGCTAGACGTTACATAGAGTGAAGGTAAGAGACAAACTATGTATTGAGGAAAGGATAAATGATGAACGGGTTTCAAGAGATGAGAAGATGGCGATTGACGTTGCATTTAAATTTTTGAAGATTATAGCTATCAGGGAAGCAAGTAAATGGAAGGGAATTCCACAGACGGGAAATGCGAGAAAAGAAGCCGTTGGAGTAGAAGTGACAGTTGCATTTAACTATTTCATCGATACAAGGGTGGGGCCCAGATGCCAGTCTAGTAGCACGCTTAAATTTATGTAGTCAGGTCAACAGGGAAAAAATCTCGACAGAACAGTAGCCGTGGAAATATTTGTAAAAATTGACAGCGGGAAGCTACGTCATGTCTGTGAGAAAGTGACTGGAATCGAGATGCCAAGTCAGAATCGATTACATTGCAGATCCTTCTTTGGATTTTGTCAAGTATCTCGAGATGAACAGTCGGAGTACCAGACCAGATATGGCAACAGTACTTAATGCACGGACGAATGGTAGATTTGTAGATATGTAGGATTGACTCTGACGAGAAAAACCTTCTGGCACGGCACAGTAAACCAAATTTCCTTGCAGTAGATGCAGCTATTGATTCAATGTAATTGTTCCACTTCAAGTCATTCGTAAGGCCAATAAGACGCGGAGAGACACACTCCTAGAGTTTACCATCAACCATGCTAATGGCGGACAAGGAATTATCTCTGTGGTCGCTAAATGAAAGCAGTTTTGTTTTGGAGGTATTAAAATTTACAAGCCATTTCCCTCACAATGAATCACTGATTGAAAGTCATTTTCAAGAGCAGCGGCCAGGTTGAATTTGTCAGCGCTGCCGGGTTTACTATTGAGACAGAAGTAAATGGTAGTATCATCTGCACAGATGCCTACTTGGGAGCTGATGACATCGGGAAGATTATGGATGAAGATCAGAAACAGTGTAGTATCCAGGATAGAGCCTTGGGGGACACCCAAATTCATAAGGAAGGATCTGGAAGCGTGCCGGTTCAGAACGACCTTCATTTCACGATTTGAAAGGCATGATTGAATTAAATCAAATAGTCGTCCTGTAATACTGTAGCCCTGAAGTTTTCACAGAAGACCAGCATGCCAAAATCTGTCAAACGTCTTCGATATACCTAGAGCCACAGCTCGAGCTTTGCCGTTCTTATTAAGAGCATGATACATATATATATTCAGTTAGAGCCGTCAGCACATCAGCGGTAGACTGGGTAAAGATGAATCCATATTGTTTGTCAGAGAGTATGTCTTAAAAGGTAAGATGCTTAATCAATTCAGTATTGATGAAAGCCTCGAATACTTTACCGAAAAGCGGTAGGAGACTGACACACTGAGACTGACAGGGCGGTAGCTGGTGTGGTCAGAAGGTTAACAAGTGTTCTTAAAAACAGGGCCTACAAACGAGGACTTTCATCATGCTGGAAAGCAGGAAACATCGAGGCAATAGTTATATAGTTTGGAGAGATGTGGGGTCAGCTCAGTAGCGCATTTCTTTAGGACAACGAATGGTATTCCATCACCTTCACTTGCCTTATGGAGTCTAATGTCCGAGACCATTAACAGTGTTATGCATTATCTGTCTATATTTCTGAGATGAGGTATTATGTACACTATTTACATTATTCGGACTATTGTCCTCATCTTTGTTACCATATTTATTACAACGTTTCGGCCTTTCAGTATCTCTCTATATTTCTGAGATGAGGTATTATGTACACTATTTACATTATTCGGACTATTGCCCTCATCTTTGTTGCCATATTTACTACAACGTTTCGGCCTTTCAGTATCTGTCTATATTTCTGAGATGAGGTATTATATACACTATTTACATTATTCGGACTATGTCGCCATATTTATTGTACGTTCCGGCCTTCTTCAGGTGGTTGGAATGTCGAACTGAATCGTTTATTTCACTCACGTGCCATGTCAGTTATCAGTTATCTCCTGATTAATTCCCTCTCCACGCCACCTATTGAACTCACACTGTTTGGGTCCTGGTCACTGGATCTAACCAACGCCTTTATCCATTGTGCCATGTGTCCTTGAGGACATCTGTGTATGAATTTCCGGGTATTATAAACTTAATGTCTCAGCAATCATTTTTTTAGGTGTGCTCATATTGCAATTTTTTGCTGTTATCATTTCCTGATTTTACCAGAGCTCATATTGCATTTTTGTTGTTATTACCGCTAAATATAGACAGATAACAAAGATTATTGCTTAAACATCTCAACAGGAAGAGGGTGTTCTTAGAATTACGTTTTTCGTCAGTATGAACATTTCATCCTACCGTGAAAATTAAAACGGTTAGTTTGATTCGCAATGCGTTCTTATTTTACTCACACAGAAACACACACACACACATACATACATATATATATATATATATATATATATATATATATATATATATATATATATATATATATATAAACATAAAAATGTCATATATAGATATATATATATATATATGTAAAATAGATAGGTTAGTTAATAAAACAGGGACAAACGAAAGGGTACCAATGTAATTAGTACGATAAACGTTTATTAAATAATAATTATTAACTATATGACAGAAATGAAGCACGGAAAGAAAGGTCTTACTTTCGCCTGTGTCCTTCATCAACGATGCGAGAAATCTTAAAACCTTTCTTTCTGTTTTTCATTTCTGTCAAACGGTTAATAATAAATATTTAATAATATACGAGAACACATGTAAATATATTGAAGCACATATATACACATACACACACTTATTTATATATATATATCCTCGTCGGCATCCGTCCGTCTCGAGAGACAACGGAGTAGCGCGGGATATATGGACGGGATATATGGAGAACTAGGGCTGCCCAGACGTCTAGTTCCTCACCTCGGCCTTGCTAGCAGAGTCCAAAGGAAAGGATAAACCAATACAGTTTGGTACCAACGCGGCTGCAGGAGTTGCCGGAAGGTAGCACAAAGTGCCGTCCATCCGCCTTCGGGGCTCCACTCCGGGTTGAATTCAGAGTTGTCGTTCTCCTAGACCAGTTGCCAACCAAGACTATAGAACTCAGTCTGTCCTTCTGTTTATCTGGAGGGGAAAGAAGGAGATTCACACCTTTCCCAAGGGTATTAGCACGTAAGTGAATGTAATGGATTCAACTGGAATTCGAACTCGGCTCTCCGATTCCTCGATCCAAGCCGATATCCATTACTCCATCGTGTATGTGCGTGTGTGTGCATATATGTGTGTGTGTGTGTGCATATATGTGTAATTTAAACTACATGATCCCGCAGCTTCATATGATACCAACACCAGGGATTACAAATTACAATTTTCAAATAAAAAGACTCATTAGAAAATATGAGAAAATTCAAAAGAAAATATGCAGGACGATGTTGTCTTTAACATTGAACACAACATATATATATATATATATATATATATATATAGAGAGAGAGAGAGAGAGAGAGAGAGAGAGAGAGAGAGAGAGCGATGGTTAAATTGTCGCAATTTTTATTATTATTTTCGCGCATGCGCATTGTTTGTTGATGATTTTGTCGGACCGTACGTGAAAAAAGAGCACCATGACGCAATTCAATCCGCCAGAATTTTGGAAACGGCATACTGTACAGCTTGGCATTCGCACCGGAAGCTGCAATATGAACATTTCAGAGATTTTGGGTGTCAATCTGTGGAGAGGATTTGGAAAGAGTTGGATGAGTCTAATGGTGATGACGAAGGTACGGCAGCTCGGAAAACTCACTCTGATCGTTCTGATAAAAAAAGAACTCCCGAATTTGTTGATGAGGGCCTCAGACCTAACACGGTGGCCTACTCAAGTGCCTTCTGGAGGTTGTGCTGCCCAGGTTCGTATCCTGTCGGTGAGCGAATATTTTCTATGAAAATTTCTCGGACATTCAGGCCGGTAAATGTTGTTTAATACTGTTTATTATAAACAGAGCATTTACTTAAATATTTGTATCTATAAAAAGAATCTATAAACATAAAAATGTCTTAAAAATACATATATATACAAGAACACATAAAATATATACAAGCAGTTATTTACACATACATATATATCTATATCTATAAAACGTGTGTTTGTGTATTCTATTTATGTACGTTCACATTTCTCGACCGATTTCGAATAACTTGTACGCACATGTTGCAAAATTACCAAAGCCAGGTGAAGACCAACTTTTCAATTTCCCGGTCCCCCTGGGTTTGGCAAAAAAATCGATGAAACTGAAGGTGGATCCGACATTTTGCAAAACTAAGGCAAAGTTACACGCGAACAAAATTTTTACTGGATGAGCTGATGTTCTTTGCACTTAGTGCAAAACATCAGCTCGTGTTACGAGGTTTGTGTAGAGGGCTTGACAGTTTTCCCGCAACATTAGCTTCACACAAAAAAATTGCAAAAAACCGTGAAAATATCGGGTTTTTCGTACTATTATTATTATTATTATTATTATTATTATTATTATTATTTATTACTAATATTATTATTATTTATTGTTATTATTTATTATTATTATTATTATTTATTATTATTATTATTATTATTATTATTTATTACTAGTATTATTATTATTAATTATTATTATTTATTATTATTTATTATTATTATTTTATTATCATTATTATTATTATTTATTACTATAATTATTATTATTTATTATTATTATTATTTATTATTGTTATTATTATTTATAATTATTAATATTTATTTCTAGTATTATTATTTATTATTATTATTTTATTATCATTATTATTATTTATTATTATTATTTATTACTCTTATTATTATTATTTATTATTATTATTATTATTTATTAATATTATTATTATTATTTATTACTAGTATTATTATTATTTATTATTATTATCATTATTATTATTTATTATTATTATTTATTACTATTATTATTATTATTTATTATTATTATTATTATTTATTATTATTATTATTTATTATTGTTTATTATTATTTATAATTATTATTATTTATTACTAGTATTATTATTATTATTTATTATTATTATTTATTCTTATTATTTTATTATCAGTATTATTATTTATTATTATTATTTATTACTCTTATTATTATTATTTATTATTATTATTATTATCATTATTATTATGTATTATTATTATTTATTATTTGTTATTATTATTTATTATTATCATTATTATCATTTATTATTATTATTTTTAGTTATTATTATTATTATTTATTATTATTATTATAAAAGTATCGCTATTGCTATATACCTCTAGGAATGATGGAAATGAATGCAGATTGATCTGGGTAAACGACTCCCTAATTACTATATACAATACCTAGAGTTATCGCCCTTAGATGTTTTTAATAACTTTTATTTAAACTTTTCGGTAATCCCTGTCCCAAATGGAATGGTAAATACTTTATTCTTCAATTTAGGAAATTTTAACAGTACTGCGCTACCAAAAAGAACACTATAAAGTACCGTTTTGTGTATGATTTTATAGTACTTCATTTCATATATATATATATATATATATATATATATATATATATATATATATGCGTGTGTGTGTGTGTGTGTGTGTGTGTGTGTGAATACAGATATTATTGTGTGTGTCTACGCATGCATTTGTACACTTTGCGGAAGATGAAGGAAAGGTTTTGAAGAGTCCCTTACAAACCTCTCAAACAAAGAACGACGTATACTAACACTAACGAGGATTATGTTAACCCCCGAAAATTCTTGATTATACAACAAAAAATATCACCCACACACTCAACTGATAGCAGATGTTCTACCTGTCACGTGACGCATAATTCCCATGATCCATCATTTGGTCTTTGTTAGCTACCCTGGCCACCCAACTCCGATATCTCCGACCTTTTGTTTTCAGCATGGGAATGGAATGTCGCCCGGTGTTGAAGACAATGAAAGAAATGTGGCCGATTGTCGTAAAAAATAAACCCTGTCTGCGACAGGATATTTTTGGAAGAGAAGAGGTAAGAATTAGTCGGCGGCCACTCCCGGCAGATGGTCCCCGCATTTCGTATTACGTCACCGATGGTGCTCAGCCTTCGTATCTTTGCGGTGTTAGCTTACCCGCATGAGTTTGTCGTGTGTGCAAATCATAACTGCCAACAACAAGAAAAATGTGATAAAGATGGGCGGGAAAAAAAGTGATGTTATGAAATCAATAACATTAAATCAAAAACACAGGCGTATTTCGCGGACATATGTTTATATTTTCTTACCACGTTCGCCGTAAGAAAATTTGTAGTGACCAGATCTCAAGTACAAATTTGTTTTTTAACCAATTATATTATACAAACACATACACGCGCATGCGTGAAAATATGCATAATGGCTGTTACTCAATTTTGAGTATAAGCAGCGTAGGAAAATATGTGAGAGTCTATAGTGGTAGGCAGTTGTACAGCATGAATATTACTCTTTGAACAACTACAATTAAACCAGTGACAAGAATGCCCAAAATGACTGCTGATAGCTTCAGCGGGAGAATTTTAACTCAGCTAGTTGCCATCCAAAGTTAAAGAGTCCTTCTGAACTCAAATGTATTCGTTACGATAAAACGCAAGCATCATATCACTGAGCCAGCAAGCCTCTTTGGCGAATAGGAAACTAACTGAACTCAACACTGGCCAGCTACTTGTAATCTATATATAAATGTCCCCCTATATATATATATATATATATATATATATATATATATATATATATATATGAAATTGTCATATATTGTAATGTTAGAAAGCAGCAGCAGGATTTTAACCGAGAGTTCTCCATCTCTTAGGCTAGCTGCCATCCAAAGCTAAAGAGTCCCCCTGAATTCAACTAGAACCCGAACTTGATTTGCCGATTCCTCGATGCGAGCCGCTAAATATCCCACCACAGCACACGTTAGCTTTACTGGAGCAAAAATCAAACCAAATTTGTTGGACAAAGTTCTAATTCCTTATGTTTACTTAGGCAGTCTTCACTTAGAGCCGCTGTCCATGACATCACCCGCATATATATATATATATATATATATATATATATATATATATATGTGTGTGTGTGTGTGTGTGTGTGTGTGTGTGTGTGTGTGTGTGTGCATATATATATTTATAGTTGGATTGATGTGAGTTTGTGAACCTGGGTTTCACGCTTTTGCGATCGTCAGTTTGTCTGACGATTGCAAAAGCGTGAAACAACTAGTTACCATCGCCTGAAGAAGTACAATCAAAATATTGAAACATGAAAGCTTTTGTGTCGCGATTTCAACATGTTTTCATTATAATCTCTCAGAATAAAATTTATCATATATATATATATATATATATATATATATATAAAGAAATATAGTCTTAAAGTGTGCTATATTTAAGGGATAAAGTGCTCAATATCAGAGATAGAGCGTGTGTAAATATAAAAGTGAACATAGAAGTCAAGACTTAGAGGCGACAGTCTGTTTCATGCTAGATGCAATCGTCAGGCCTGAAACATGACTGTCGCCCCTATGTGTTGACTTCTATGTTCACTTTTATATTTACATATATATATATATATATATATATATATATATATACATATATATATATATCATCAGCGGGTGTAGTTCGGTGCTAGATTTACCATTTCCATGATATATGTGTGCTATTCTCTTTGAAGTCTTACCAGAAAACTTCTCTCTTTGATTTTTCTTTCTATTGTCTTCTCTTTTCCTGTCACGTCATTAGCCACCAATGAAGCAACCTTTTCGGCCATCTTTTATTCTTTTACTTCTTCCTATATCTTTTTGCACTCACCTCCATTTTTGCCTTTTAATCACTTTTATATAATCTGATTCTATTCTGCTTCCTGATCCCTGTGAAAACTTTTATATCTCTTAGAGTTAACTAAAGCATTGCTCCTTCCATTGATACTTGTTCTCTTTGGGCTTCATATCCGAACGATTTTGTTAATTTCAACGTTTCAAACTAATGCATCAAAAGTTAGCATTACACATTAATTATACGACTTTATTTTGTATTTCTCTTAATTGTTTTCTATAGTATATGTGTTCTGCTTTTATTTTCTGAAATATAAGTAGATAGGAACAGACTGAGATAGATAGATAGATAGATAGATAGATAGATAGATTGATAGATAGATAGATAGATAGATAATGTAATTACATAGATAGATAGATAGATAGATAGATAGATAGATAGATAGATAGATAGATAATGTAATTACATAGATAGATAGATAGATAGATCGATAGATAGATAATGTAATTACATAGATAGATAGATAGATAGATAGATAGATAGATAGATAATCATCATAATAATATACTCGTCACTTATTAGATAATGGCCTTTCCCAAATCTTTCCATGACGACGGGGACAGCCCTATTCTTTACCAGGTCTTACCAGAAATATGCTCTATCTCATCTCTCCCACTTCACTTTTGTCAATGTCGTCATGGCATCATGCCTTTGGGCGCAGGTGTACATGCTATACACACACACATCAATCTCACAGATTCCGTAAACCCTCGTCCAGTACTTAGCCCACCCCTGCTCATTATGGATCTCATCATCACTTGTTCAATAATCAGGTTAGTTGACAAGGCGGCCCAGTAACTGTCACCGTGCCGCACAGAACGAAACCCGTCCTCTGAGAATTCTTGATGCAGCCAAGGATGCGTTTCAGGCAATTCTAGGATCCATTGTAGGTACAATCGTGCATTCTTTGGAAAGTTAAAATGTCCGGTTGCTGCAAATGAATTTAGCATTCGCTTCACCGCCACATTCTAATTCCCTGATCTTTCAGCACGCATAAACAGCTTAAGCGTGTCTATGTACTCGATGAAAGCCAGCCATAAATTTGCTGCTCTTGATTTTCTCCCGTGTTCACGCATCAGAGTATCGAGCACTCTCTACAGCTTCGCGAGGGCTGGGGATTTGCCAATTCCATCAGCACTGATCTCATGCGCTTGTTGTCTGTTATACAAATGGTTTGACAGCATCTGATGATGCTGGAATCAGCTGTGATATCGTGGAGGAGAAAGATCACTCTATCCAGAAGAATCTTGACAACACGAACGTCTAAGAGAGAGCTCACTGAAAAGAAATTCTCAAGTGCGAACGCTTGTTGAGCTGGAAAAATGTGTAAAAATTGATGGTCAAAATGTGCATGTTGAGATTAATGCTCTGTTTTCAATTGTTGGGGTTAGGATTTAGGGTTAGGGTTTAGGGTTAGGGTTAGGGTTTAGGGTTAGGGTTAGGGTTTAGGGTTAGGGTTTAGGGTTAGGGTTAGGGTTTAGGGTTAGGGTTAGATAGGGTTTAGGGTTAGGATTTAGGGTTAGGGTTAGGGGTTAGGGTTACGGTTAGGGTTAGGGTTAGGGTTTAGGGTTACGGTTACGGATACGGTTTAGGGTTACGGTTAGGATTTAGGGTTAGGGTTAGGTTTAGGGTTAGGGTTTAGGGTTATGGTTAGGGTTTAGGGTTATGGTTTAGGGTTAGGGTTTAGGGTTACGGTTAGGGTTAGGGTTTAGGGTTACGGTTAGGGTTTAGGGTTAGGGTTAGGGTTAAGGTTTGTTCTGCAGGAAAGATACGAATATGTGACTCCGTTTTTCAAGTTCGAACTCACTCCATTTTCAACTTCAATTTTCAAGGATTTTTCAAATGAGAAAGACACAAAAAAAAACGAGCTGAAACATCATCCGACCACTGACGTATCTGAATCTCAGCTACCAACTCACACAATGTTTGTTTTAGATGACGGGTCTTTCCTCCCCCGAGTACAATAGTCGCCTAGGGTAGCATACGGCGACGTGACGGCACAGAACCTGAGCTGCGTGAAGGCCAACTACGGGCCCCCAAGCATCATTTTAGATGGTTATTCAGGACTGTCCATAAAAGGCCATGGAAATCAGCGAAGAGCAGCTCGGCCTTCTGACAGACAAATCGAAGACGGATTGCGAATTGCTGTTCATCAAGATCTCTTCCTCTCAAACGAGTAAAACAAACATCAGTTTGTCAATATTTTGTCGTTCATTCGTGTTACGTCTGGCGCAACACAAAAAATAAGATGAAACAGATTCTTAGAAATTTAAGTTGAAGGAAAAGATTACATATAATAACGAAAAGTGGGTTTTATTTACCATATAATTAAATAATTTTTATAAACAGTCGCGCTGAGGTTTAAACAATATACGTTGGGAAATGCTAACAAGCTAATAAGCGTGTGAGAGTCCAGAAAGTACTTGGCTTAGCTATATGAGGGAGTGGGAAGGAAATCATTACACAGTTGAGATTAGGGCGACGGATGGGAATTCGACGCTAGTCAAAGAATCATATTATTTTCTTCTTAGAAAAATAGTTAGATAATCATATATATATAAAATAAAGGATTTTGGTCAGTAATATCTAGGAACAAAAGGTGAAGTATTTAGCGATAGGCTTTTATTTTGAGGACTGTCAGAACTTAGATTCTTTCGGTCGAAGTTTTGTTCATGAATCAAACGGATCGGAGTCCACCTCAGTAGTCGTGGCTGTGGGTTCAGGAGGCAACTGGCTAGTTGGTACGAGCTAGTGTTTATATATGTTTTTTGTACCCTCTAGAACCCAGAAGAAGTTTCTAGAGACTTCTAGAAAGTCCCATTCTATTATCATGAAATCTAAAGGGTTTGGTGAATTGGAGCTTTTCGTAAGGTAAAAAGGGCATCTAGTAGCTACAGATTTAAGTCAACATTTTAAGGTAGGTTTTGTATTTTATAGTATAAGTGTAAAGAGGTGGGGCAAAATGGGGCCCCGTAACAATTGGAAGCAGACGGTCATTGGGTGGGGTCGAATGTGACGGGGACGCAGACACGGGCATTGTTTCTGAAACGCTCAAACTAACGACTAACGAAAATTTAGCGACGGTAATAGCTGATAACACAGACAACGTTGTTCTTTTACTTTTCCCCAGATATGGCTGATATCCATATGCGTTCCGAGTCCCGGGGAAAGATAAAGCTGTTCAGCATCCGTGAAATCACAGAAGACAAACTCCTACGTTCTACAAAACTCGCCAGTTATTTACGCATGGGGTGGATGTGACTCTACATCAGCTGTATTTGGGGCGTGGGAATTGTGAGATAATCAGACCTCGACCGTGCTGATGGAAAGCGGCCGGATGGCATTACCATCTTCCCTTTTAAAATGGGTAAGTCGTTGATTTGGGATGCGAATTGTGCGGATACATTTTCGGCCGGTAATTTGATCAGGTCCGCGGTTGAGCCGGGGTCCGTCGCCCGAGACGCAGAGATGAAAAAAATAGTTAAATATTCTTCTCTTGCTGATAGATTTTTTTTTACTCCTGTGGCAGTGGAGACTTCAGGGGTTATTCGCCCTCGTTCGATGGCGTTCCTTCGGAGGATTGGCACGATTGCGTCTCGATTAAGGAACGAGCCTCGCGAAACGAAGTGGCTCTTGCAGCGTGTCTCACTGGCGATGCTTCGAGGTAATGCTTTCTCCATCATTGCGGCTGGCAGAGGATAGAAAAAATTGTTTATAGTTACGTTGTTCTCGAATCGTCATCAATGGTCAACTGAACTCGCTTTGTTTCAATGACTTATTATTATTAGTTACTTTGTTCAATAAATGATTTTTTTTTATTTTTAAATCAGGCTTATTCATAAATCAAAGGAGACCCAGATTTGTTGCGCTATTCATCGGCTGATGTCATTGTTTCTCCTGCCCAAGTTGCATGTGCGGGAACGTAAATTTTTGTCAAGATGTATGGAGGAAAGCCAGGCGATACATTGAACCCACTCAGGTGCATCAAGTGCATGGAATATGCCGCAACTGAACTGAACGGTCAGTTTTGGTTCACAGTCTATCTTTAAATTATGATTTGGAAGATTTACTTCATTGCCAACTTGATCCTTGCTGCTGGAGTTAGGAAATGAGAAACGGTACCTTAGCTTCAGTTCTTACCGATCTAGACCCTGTTCTCGATAAAGTATGTGCGTTGTAAGTGCAAGATTTTGTCCAAGAGTCCTTGCTTTGCCGGAAACATGGACTCCCGTGCATAATAGCATGCAATGATTGCAGTGGCACCGATTAAACAATATTAATCTGGCTCTACAAGAAGAGGGCGAACTGAAAGACGATGTTAATTTATTTGAACGTTTATTTTGAGTTACATCTGGCCATTTACATTGTTCTGTTTGATATTTTTGGTAGTAGAGTTGAGAACATTTTAATACTTGTTTGTGGTATCTTATAAACTGTTCTGATGGAGTGCTATTGGGGGGGGGCTAGTATTTTGCTAGTTTTTGAGTTAAAGATTTCAAATTCTATACTTTTCTGTTTTTTTGTACCAAGTAGCGGAAATCAAAAATATGTGAAAAGATATACTCACTGTTTAATAAACACCTCCAGTGATGATGAGTCATCAGTTTGCTTAACAAAACAGGACATTCAGGCCTCAAATTGCTTAGTCGGTTGCTTTATATAATGAGTTATTTCTATTTATTTGCTTTCTTCATTCTCTAGTCATACGTTGCCTGTAGCACACAAGACCGTCAAGTCTTCTTCGAATAGACCCTATATTTTACTGACCAGACTGCCAAAAAGGAAAAGATATAAAAGTTCCTTACTTTGTTATATGGTCTGCAAAATATACATATATCAAGTGACCATCTTGAAAGCTGCACACGGTGAGAGCAATGTCTAAGAGCAACATATGGATTGGTCGGAAGGATTCTAAAATATTTGTCCAACTGTCACCTCTCTCTTTCTATCTCTCCCTGCAGACTGTTTTATTTACCAAATTCAATTGGTCTATAAATTGTGGGCATTTGGTCAGTATTTCATTCCCTAACAGCCATATACAGCTGGTAGTTCTTGGTTATGTGTTAGTTTTTTGACATTGGCCATGTAGTGTTGATTTCTGTATTCACTCTCTTTATACCTTTCTCTCTTTGCCATCTGTCTCTCTCTCTTTCTTTCTCTCTCTTTATCTCTCTCTCGCTCTCTCTCTCTCTGCATACACACACATAGATAGATAGATAGATAGATAGATAGATAGATAGATAGATAGATAGAAATGACCTCACACTCAGTAACCTCTTACGTCATAGTGGTTTTATTGTCTTGCTTGGAGTAAAAATTATTAAAATGATTAAAAAATGTATTGGTAGTCTAGTGGTTCACTTCTGGGTTTGTAATTGACGAAAGGTTCCTGACTAGTTGAAGTATCAATCTCTGCCGAGTAAACTACGTGGGTGGCTTAGTGAGTTGCTTGATGTAATGAGTTATTTCTATGTATTTATTGTCTTCATTCCCTAGTCATACCTTGCTTGGGGGACACAAGACCGTCAAGTCTTCTTCGAATAGGCCCTATATTTTAGTGACAAGACTGCCAAAAAGGAAGAGGTCAAAGTGAAGATAAAATTACGCTGCCAATTTGTCTCTATGGACAAAACTTATAACCAGCCTAAATTTCATGTTCTCAGCATCAGTGTTTCCTGAGATATAAAAGTTCCTTTCTTTGTTATATGGTCTGCAAAATATACAGATACCACGTGACCATCTTGAAACCTCCACACAATGTCTGAGAGCAACATATGGATTGATCGGAAGGATTTTAAAATATTTGTCCAACTGTCACCTGTCACTTTCTATCTCTCTCTGCAGACTGTTTTATTTGTCAAATTCAGTTTGACATACCAATTATTGGTCTGTAAATTGTGGGTGTTTGGTCAGTATTTTTATCCCTGTTATTTTCTGTTCCGCTGCTCTATACATGATAACTGATAGTGATTTTCCAAGCGTAGCTTAGATATGGCACAAGGCAGAAAGTAAGGGGCACCTAGTGAGGAAGGAACTCACGGCTCAGTCGTAATTGTTCTAGCGAGACTAGCTTGCTAACCATTACACCGCCCTGAGGTGCCCAAACATGACTACTGAGATATACCAGCTGATAATGGGGAAATGGGGCTACATTTTACTTCAGGTTCATTATTTCAGATCTAGCTTGCAAATTATCTCCCATAACTGTATTTACCAAGGTGGTCCAAATGAGGACTTTTCACTTTTAAATAGGAGACTGTAACCTTTCTCCGTCCTGGGTAAGACGATAAACTGCATCCGACAGCAAGGCCTTCGATCAGGTGGTTTTGAGGAGCATGGAACCACTTCCTAATTGCTGGTGTTCCATCCTTACCCGGGGGTGGTGGCACCTGTTAAAGTCCTAGCTATGGGCAAATATTTATCCCCCCACCACCAAAAGAAGTAGTCAAAACACTATGAAATTATAAAAATAGGTTTTTCTACCAGGAATACCTTTTTGGAAAAATTATTACTAGCAGTATATTTTTGAAAAAGAAAAATGTTACCAGCAATAAAAATCTTGTCGGCATTAAATGACTCATTGAGGTTGATATGCCATAAATCAAACTAAACCAAAGCAAACCATACAACCTTTGTAAAAATGCCGTATTGAGCTTGGTAACATTTTTTGCGTTGAACAATGATATCGATCAAACTATAGTCAATGGAGGCTTTTCGACGTGGTATAACAATTAGCAAGCGAGCCTAGCAAGATCACCTACGACTGCACTATTTACATTATTCCGACTATTGTCTTCATCTTTGTTGCCATATTTATTACAACGTTTCGGTCTTTCAGTATCTGTCTATATTTCTGAGATGAGGTATTATATACACTATTTACATTATTCGGACTATTGTCCTCATCTTTGTTACCATATTTATTACAACGTTTCGGCCTTTCAGTATCTGTCTATATTTCTGAGATGAGGTATTATGTACACTATTTACATTATTCGGAGTATTGTCCTCATCTTTGTTACCATATTTATTACAACGTTTCGGCCTTTCAGTATCTGTCTATATTTCTGAGAAGAGGTATTATGTACACTATTTACATTATTCCGACTATTGTCCTCATCTTTGTTACCATATTTATTACAACGTTTCGGCCTTTCAGTATCTGTCTATATTTCTGAGATGAGGTATTATGTACACTATTTACATTATTCGGAGTATTGTCCTCATCTTTGTTACCATATTTATTACAACGTTTCGGCCTTTCAGTATCTGTCTATATTTCTGAGAAGAGGTATTATGTACACTATTTACATTATTCCGACTATTGTCCTCATCTTTGTTACCATATTTATTACAACGTTTCGGCCTTTCAGTATCTGTCTATATTTCTGAGATGAGGTATTATGTACACTATTTACATTATTCGGAGTATTGTCCTCATCTTTGTTACCATATTTATTACAACGTTTCGGCCTTTCAGTATCTGTCTATATTTCTGAGAAGAGGTATTATGTACACTATTTACATTATTCCGACTATTGTCCTCATCTTTGTTACCATATTTATTACAACGTTTCGGCCTTTCAGTATCTGTCTATATTTCTGAGATTAGGTATTATGTACACTATTTACATTATTCGGACTATTGTCCTCATCTTTGTCGCCATATTTATTACAACGTTTCGGCCTTTCAGTATCTGTCTATATTTCTGAGAAGAGGTATTATGTACACTATTTACATTATTCGGACTATTGTCCTCATCTTTGTTGCCAAATTTATTACAACGTTTCGGCCTTTCAGTATCTGTCTATATTTCTGAGATGAGGTATTATGTACACTATTTACATTATTCGGACTATTGTCCTCATCTTTGTTACCATATTTATTACAACGTTTCGGCCTTTCAGTATCTGTCTATATTTCTGAGATGAGGTATTATGTACACTATTTACATTATTCGGACTATTGTCCTCATCTTTGTTACCATATTTATTACAACGTTTCGGCCTTTCAGTATCTGTCTATATTTCTGAGATGAGGTATTATGTACACTATTTACATTATTCGGACTATTGTCCTCATCTTTGTTACCATATTTATTACAACGTTTCGGCCTTTCAGTATCTGTCTATATTTCTGAGAAGAGGTATTATGTACACTATTTACATTATTCCGACTATTGTCCTCATCTTTGTTACCATATTTATTACAACGTTTCGGCCTTTCAGTATCTGTCTATATTTCTGAGAAGAGGTATTATGTACACTATTTACATTATTCGGACTATTGTCCTCATCTTTGTTACCATATTTATTACAACGTTTCGGCCTTTCAGTATCTGTCTATATTTCTGAGAAGAGGTATTATGTACACTATTTACATTATTCGGACTATTGTCCTCATCTTTGTTGCCATATTTATTACAACGTTTCGGCCTTTCAGTATCTGTCTATATTTCTGAGAAGAGGTATTATGTACACTATTTACATTATTCCGACTATTGTCCTCATCTTTGTTACCATATTTATTACAACGTTTCGGCCTTTCAGTATCTGTCTATATTTCTGAGAAGAGGTATTATGTACACTATTTACATTATTCGGACTATTGTCCTCATCTTTGTTGCCAAATTTATTACAATGTTTCGGCCTTTCAGTATCTGTCTATATTTCTGAGAAGAGGTATTATGTACACTATTTACATTATTCGGAGTATTGTCCTCATCTTTGTTGCCATATTTATTACAATGTTTCGGCCTTTCAGTATCTGTCTATATTTCTGAGATGAGGTATTATGTACACTATTTACATTATTCGGACTATTGTCCTCATCTTTGTTGCCATATTTATTACAATGTTTCGGCCTTTCAGTATCTGTCTATATTTCTGAGAAGAGGTATTATGTACACTATTTACATTATTCGGACTATTGTCCTCATCTTTGTTACCATATTTATTACAACGTTTCGGCCTTTCAGTATCTGTCTATATTTCCGAGATGAGGTATTATGTACACTATTTACATTATTCGGAGTATTGTCCTCATCTTTGTTACCATATTTATTACAACGTTTCGGCCTTTCAGTATCTGTCTATATTTCTGAGAAGAGGTATTATGTACACTATTTACATTATTCCGACTATTGTCCTCATCTTTGTTACCATATTTATTACAACGTTTCGGCCTTTCAGTATCTGTCTATATTTCTGAGATGAGGTATTATGTACACTATTTACATTATTCGGAGTATTGTCCTCATCTTTGTTACCATATTTATTACAACGTTTCGGCCTTTCAGTATCTGTCTATATTTCTGAGAAGAGGTATTATGTACACTATTTACATTATTCCGACTATTGTCCTCATCTTTGTTACCATATTTATTACAACGTTTCGGCCTTTCAGTATCTGTCTATATTTCTGAGATGAGGTATTATGTACACTATTTACATTATTCGGAGTATTGTCCTCATCTTTGTTACCATATTTATTACAACGTTTCGGCCTTTCAGTATCTGTCTATATTTCTGAGAAGAGGTATTATGTACACTATTTACATTATTCCGACTATTGTCCTCATCTTTGTTACCATATTTATTACAACGTTTCGGCCTTTCAGTATCTGTCTATATTTCTGAGATTAGGTATTATGTACACTATTTACATTATTCGGACTATTGTCCTCATCTTTGTCGCCATATTTATTACAACGTTTCGGCCTTTCAGTATCTGTCTATATTTCTGAGAAGAGGTATTATGTACACTATTTACATTATTCGGACTATTGTCCTCATCTTTGTTGCCAAATTTATTACAACGTTTCGGCCTTTCAGTATCTGTCTATATTTCTGAGATGAGGTATTATGTACACTATTTACATTATTCGGACTATTGTCCTCATCTTTGTTACCATATTTATTACAACGTTTCGGCCTTTCAGTATCTGTCTATATTTCTGAGATGAGGTATTATGTACACTATTTACATTATTCGGACTATTGTCCTCATCTTTGTTGCCATATTTATTACAATGTTTCGGCCTTTCAGTATCTGTCTATATTTCTGAGAAGAGGTATTATGTACACTATTTACATTATTCGGACTATTGTCCTCATCTTTGTTACCATATTTATTACAACGTTTCGGCCTTTCAGTATCTGTCTATATTTCCGAGATGAGGTATTATGTACACTATTTACATTATTCGGAGTATTGTCCTCATCTTTGTTACCATATTTATTACAACGTTTCGGCCTTTCAGTATCTGTCTATATTTCTGAGAAGAGGTATTATGTACACTATTTACATTATTCCGACTATTGTCCTCATCTTTGTTACCATATTTATTACAACGTTTCGGCCTTTCAGTATCTGTCTATATTTCTGAGATGAGGTATTATGTACACTATTTACATTATTCGGAGTATTGTCCTCATCTTTGTTACCATATTTATTACAACGTTTCGGCCTTTCAGTATCTGTCTATATTTCTGAGAAGAGGTATTATGTACACTATTTACATTATTCCGACTATTGTCCTCATCTTTGTTACCATATTTATTACAACGTTTCGGCCTTTCAGTATCTGTCTATATTTCTGAGATGAGGTATTATGTACACTATTTACATTATTCGGAGTATTGTCCTCATCTTTGTTACCATATTTATTACAACGTTTCGGCCTTTCAGTATCTGTCTATATTTCTGAGAAGAGGTATTATGTACACTATTTACATTATTCCGACTATTGTCCTCATCTTTGTTACCATATTTATTACAACGTTTCGGCCTTTCAGTATCTGTCTATATTTCTGAGATTAGGTATTATGTACACTATTTACATTATTCGGACTATTGTCCTCATCTTTGTCGCCATATTTATTACAACGTTTCGGCCTTTCAGTATCTGTCTATATTTCTGAGAAGAGGTATTATGTACACTATTTACATTATTCGGACTATTGTCCTCATCTTTGTTGCCAAATTTATTACAACGTTTCGGCCTTTCAGTATCTGTCTATATTTCTGAGATGAGGTATTATGTACACTATTTACATTATTCGGACTATTGTCCTCATCTTTGTTACCATATTTATTACAACGTTTCGGCCTTTCAGTATCTGTCTATATTTCTGAGATGAGGTATTATGTACACTATTTACATTATTCGGACTATTGTCCTCATCTTTGTTACCATATTTATTACAACGTTTCGGCCTTTCAGTATCTGTCTATATTTCTGAGATGAGGTATTATGTACACTATTTACATTATTCGGACTATTGTCCTCATCTTTGTTACCATATTTATTACAACGTTTCGGCCTTTCAGTATCTGTCTATATTTCTGAGAAGAGGTATTATGTACACTATTTACATTATTCCGACTATTGTCCTCATCTTTGTTACCATATTTATTACAACGTTTCGGCCTTTCAGTATCTGTCTATATTTCTGAGAAGAGGTATTATGTACACTATTTACATTATTCGGACTATTGTCCTCATCTTTGTTACCATATTTATTACAACGTTTCGGCCTTTCAGTATCTGTCTATATTTCTGAGAAGAGGTATTATGTACACTATTTACATTATTCGGACTATTGTCCTCATCTTTGTTGCCATATTTATTACAACGTTTCGGCCTTTCAGTATCTGTCTATATTTCTGAGAAGAGGTATTATGTACACTATTTACATTATTCCGACTATTGTCCTCATCTTTGTTACCATATTTATTACAACGTTTCGGCCTTTCAGTATCTGTCTATATTTCTGAGAAGAGGTATTATGTACACTATTTACATTATTCGGACTATTGTCCTCATCTTTGTTGCCAAATTTATTACAATGTTTCGGCCTTTCAGTATCTGTCTATATTTCTGAGAAGAGGTATTATGTACACTATTTACATTATTCGGAGTATTGTCCTCATCTTTGTTGCCATATTTATTACAATGTTTCGGCCTTTCAGTATCTGTCTATATTTCTGAGATGAGGTATTATGTACACTATTTACATTATTCGGACTATTGTCCTCATCTTTGTTGCCATATTTATTACAATGTTTCGGCCTTTCAGTATCTGTCTATATTTCTGAGAAGAGGTATTATGTACACTATTTACATTATTCGGACTATTGTCCTCATCTTTGTTACCATATTTATTACAACGTTTCGGCCTTTCAGTATCTGTCTATATTTCCGAGATGAGGTATTATGTACACTATTTACATTATTCCGACTATTGTCTTCATCTTTGTTGCCATATTTATTACAACGTTTCGGTCTTGCAGTATCTGTCTATATTTCCGAGATGAGGTATTATGTACACTATTTACATTATTCGGACTATTGTCCTCATCTTTGTTACCATATTTATTACAAAGTTTCGGCCTTTCAGTATCTGTCTATATTTCTGAGATGAAGTATTATGTACACTATTTACATTATTCCGACTATTGTCTTCATCTTTGTTGCCATATTTATTACAACGTTTCGGTCTTGCAGTATCTGTCTATATTTCCGAGATGAGGTATTATTTACACTATTTACATTATTCGGACTATTGTCCTCATCTTTGTTACCATATTTATTACAACGTTTCGGTCTTTCAGTATCTGTCTATATTTCCGAGATAAGGTATGCTAAACTCAGCCCTAACGATTGCGTTTAGCATGAAACAGATTGTGACTTCAATGTCCACTTTTATATTTACATTAACTTTATCCCTGATATTGAGCACTTTAACCCATAAATATAGCATATCTTAAAAAAAAATAATATATATATATATATATATATATATATATATATATATATATATATATATATATATATATATATGATTCTTCGAATAGGCCCTATATTTTAGTGACAAGACTGCCAAAAAGGAAGAGGTCAAAGTGAAGATAAAATTACGCTGCCAATTTGTCTCTATGGACAAAACTTATAACCAGCCTAAATTTCATGTTCTCAGCATCAGTGTTTCCTGAGATATAAAAGTTCCTTTCTTTGTTATATGGTCTGCAAAATATACAGATACCACGTGACCATCTTGAAACCTCCACACAATGTCTGAGAGCAACATATGGATTGATCGGAAGGATTTTAAAATATTTGTCCAACTGTCACCTGTCACTTTCTATCTCTCTCTGCAGACTGTTTTATTTGTCAAATTCAGTTTGACATACCAATTATTGGTCTGTAAATTGTGGGTGTTTGGTCAGTATTTTTATCCCTGTTATTTTCTGTTCCGCTGCTCTATACATGATAACTGATAGTGATTTTCCAAGCGTAGCTTAGATATGGCACAAGGCAGAAAGTAAGGGGCACCTAGTGAGGAAGGAACTCACGACTCAGTCGTAATTGTTCTAGCGAGACTAGCTTGCTAACCATTACACCGCCCTGAGGTGCCCAAACATGACTACTGAGATATACCAGCTGATAATGGGGAAATGGGGCTACATTTTACTTCAGGTTCATTATTTCAGATCTAGCTTGCAAATTATCTCCCATAACTGTATTTACCAAGGTGGTCCAAATGAGGACTTTTCACTTTTAAATAGGAGACTGTAACCTTTCTCCGTCCTGGGTAAGACGATAAACTGCATCCGACAGCAAGGCCTTCGATCAGGTGGTTTTGAGGAGCATGGAACCACTTCCTAATTGCTGGTGTTCCATCCTTACCCGGGGGTGGTGGCACCTGTTAAAGTCCTAGCTATGGGCAAATATTTATCCCCCCACCACCAAAAGAAGTAGTCAAAACACTATGAAATTATAAAAATAGGTTTTTCTACCAGGAATACCTTTTTGGAAAAATTATTACTAGCAGTATATTTTTGAAAAAGAAAAATGTTACCAGCAATAAAAATCTTGTCGGCATTAAATGACTCATTGAGGTTGATATGCCATAAATCAAACTAAACCAAAGCAAACCATACAACCTTTGTAAAAATGCCGTATTGAGCTTGGTAACATTTTTTGCGTTGAACAATGATATCGATCAAACTATAGTCAATGGAGGCTTTTCGACGTGGTATAACAATTAGCAAGCGAGCCTAGCAAGATCACCTACGACTGCACTATTTACATTATTCCGACTATTGTCTTCATCTTTGTTGCCATATTTATTACAACGTTTCGGTCTTTCAGTATCTGTCTATATTTCTGAGATGAGGTATTATATACACTATTTACATTATTCGGACTATTGTCCTCATCTTTGTTGCCATATTTATTACAACGTTTCGGCCTTTCAGTATCTGTCTATATTTCTGAGATGAGGTATTATGTACACTATTTACATTATTCGGAGTATTGTCCTCATCTTGGTTACCATATTTATTACAATGTTTCGGCCTTTCAGTATCTGTTTATATTTCTGAGATGATGCATTATGTACACTATTTACATTATTCGGACTAGTGTCCTCATCTTTGTTGCCATATTTATTACAATGTTTTGGCCTTTCAGGATCTGTCTATATTTCTGAGATGAGGTATTATGTACACTATTTATATTATTCGGACTATTGTCCTCATCTTTGTTGTCATATTTATTACAACGTTTCGGCCTTTCAGTATCTGTCTATATTTCTGAGAAGAGGTATTATGTACACTATTTACATTATTCCGACTATTGTCCTCATCTTTGTTACCATATTTATTACAACGTTTCGGCCTTTCAGTATCTGTCTATATTTCTGAGATGAGGTATTATGTACACTATTTACATTATTCGGACTATTGTCCTCATCTTTGTTACCATATTTATTACAAAGTTTCGGCCTTTCAGTATCTGTCTATATTTCTGAGATGAAGTATTATGTACACTATTTACATTATTCCGACTATTGTCTTCATCTTTGTTGCCATATTTATTACAACGTTTCGGTCTTGCAGTATCTGTCTATATTTCCGAGATGAGGTATTATTTACACTATTTACATTATTCGGACTATTGTCCTCATCTTTGTTACCATATTTATTACAACGTTTCGGTCTTTCAGTATCTGTCTATATTTCCGAGATAAGGTATGCTAAACTCAGCCCTAACGATTGCGTTTAGCATGAAACAGATTGTGACTTCAATGTCCACTTTTATATTTACATTAACTTTATCCCTGATATTGAGCACTTTAACCCATAAATATAGCATATCTTAAAAAAAAAAAAAAATATATATATATATATATATATATATATATATATATATATATGATTCTTGAGTTATTTAATGCCGATAACATTTTTATTGCTGGTGATATTTTTTACAAAACTGTTTTGCTGATAATACAGTTTTCCTCAAAAATGCATGGCTGGTAATACTTTTTTCCAGCAAAAATGTATTGCTGGTAATATTTATTTTCTTCAAAGATGTATTGTTGGTAATAATATTTCTTTCAAAAAATTTATTGCTGGTATTAAAACCTATTTTTACACTTTCATAATGTTAGAGGGTTAACTATTTGCACATACTTGGGACCCTAACAGGTGCTACTACCCCAGATCAGCAATTATGAGATGGTTCCTCAAAACCTCCTTGTTGTTGGACGTAGTTTATCGTCTTACCCAGGACGTGGATGTAGTTTATCGTCTTACCCAGGACGCTCACTAAAAAAGATTCCAAGTTCTGTGAGGATGGAATAATGAAGCTGTCCCAAACATAAAGACAGTTAATGGAACAAATGAGCACATATGTTGTTGAATAAATCTCTGTAAAATATTTAAATATTGTCTTTGAAATTCACTTAACAAAAAAATAATGTTCCATCGAATATGTTTTTATTTATTACTTAAACGTTATTCATGGAGATTGGATATCACACCAGAATTATTTTCATTGTTTCTAAGAGAATTTTTGATTCTTTAATACTTCGACCAATTTCTGTAAAGCGTTCTAAACGTCTTCGAATTTCTGTCTGTTGTCTATTCTTACATTACACTGATAACTGATTTTTCGCAACTGCTTGGTCTTTACGTCCTCAATGTATAGCTCACACCTTAGCATTAAAACACTGTGCAACCAGAGCTATCGTTATCAAAAACATTAATACACTTTGCTCTCGTAAAATTAATCTGAAAGACATTTTTGACTTGGCATTTGTCTGTTTAGTATTGTCAATTAATGTTAGGTTGTTTCAGAAGATCGGCTGTTGTAATAAGGCTAATATTTGTATGCGAATAGCCAAAAATACACTGAAAATTGCGACTAATGCTTGCCAAAAACCGCCACCTACACGCTATTGGAGTAAAGAACGGCTGTCAAGGGAGATAAGAGAGGTCGTCTTCGTTGACCTGAATTATCAGACTTCCTCGCCCCGACTTCAAGTCTCCCTGACATGTTCATTAATTGTTGTCTTAGTGAAAGGGAGGAAAAGGACGAGAGAAGGAAATGTTTTATGTTATCGCTACTTCGTTTTTTATGTGCAATGTTAAGTTTATTTTTTATTGGTAAGCACACATTGCCATCCGGGACTTGTATGTTATTTGGACGGATGACACGGGATAATGTTATGGGCTTACTGGATCGGATTCATAGCGAACCGTTAAAATATTAATCAAGCAACTGTTTATCCATCCTATGATATCATGGGTAGGACTGATTAAATATCTATATGCACAACATGCCAAATTGTATCATGCAAGTCAGTGTTTTCACAATAAAATTGCTATTAAAATTAATCATCGCAATTATATATATATATATATATATATATATATATATATATATATATATATATATATATATATATATATATATTAAAGAAAAACAGACCTCTTTAAAGCTCCACTGTAATAGTTTTAAGGTATGGTATATTTATGGATAAAAGTACTCAGTATCGGAGATAGTGTGAATGTAAATATAAATATAATAATTTTATATATATATATATATATATATATATATATATATATATATATATATATATATATATATATATATATAGTTAAGTAACGAAAATCTTGGTAATCCGTTTGGATAATCCCAAGGATTCCTAACATATATATATATATATATATCTACGTGTGTGTGTGTGTGTGTGTGTGTGTGTGTGTGTGTGTACTGAAATGTTTTCGTTATGTCTCAGTTCTCAAAAACTGACCAAATATGCAAACATTAAATTTTGGTGGAGGCCAATTCATTAATATTCATTGGATCCTCTGCAAATTAGCAATGAAGCAACAGATAGTGATGGGAGATAAATTTACCAATTCTCACTCGTTCAAATTAGCGTACCATAATATCTGTCTGTCTGTCTGTCTGTCTGACTCTCTCTCTCTCTCTCTCTCTCTATATATATATATATATATATATATATATAAAGCCCTGACGAGTGGTATATATATATATATATATATATATATATATATATATTCATATTCATATGGAAATAATGATAACAGTATCCGAACAAAAGTGATTATAATGAAACAAAGTTGAACAGACTACACGTTTCGTCCCCGTCTGGTAAACGTTTACAGGTCTGAATGCAAGAGAAACCTATGTGTAAGGAAAGTGCATTGGAATTTTTCGTGAAAAATATCATCAAATAACGCTCTTTACTTACACAAAGTTTTTTCTTTTATTCCGACTTTAAGACGCCTGCCACAAGGAGGCAAAATAGGTTGTCTTTAAAAGTTCTCTCCTTTGTCTCATTCTCTCCGCTTTTGTTCGGATACTGTTCTATATCCTACTAGTAGGCACCCGTTTATCGCATGAGGTAAAGGTAGCGCCCTGTTTGGTCAAAATTCAGTCTTTTAAAACTGGAGTGACCTCTCCAGAGTACAGGTCTGGGCGTTGGGATATGGAAACCATGCGCTGCCCAATCTACATGGCCTCGCTCCCAGCCATACCGGCAAGACCCAAAAGAATATAGGGGTCGGTTTGGCTACAGTTGTCGGAAAGTTGACAGTTAACTGCCTTTGTGTCTCCCCTCTGTGTTTTCTGTGTGGATTTACTTAATGTTGTGGGGCTCTCCCCTTTTACACAAGGTGGACGCGTCTAAAGTATACTTATACTGACAGAGTTGGAGTCAGGGGGAGATATACGTTGAGATAAGGTTGAGATACGTAGAGTCCACAGAGAGAGAGAGATAATTACGGCTTCACTTACAGAGACTTGTACATATACTTTCTACTAACCCGCATTCCTGGACTACTAATCTTCATTTCAAGTTTGTATTCTTAGGTTCAATACACTTATTTTCCTGTTTCAATCACTGGCGTTGTTTATTTATTTGTGCAGGATTCCATCCCCGGGATCCACAACAATTAACCTTTACTTTACTTACTTAACCGTGTTATGGGCACAAAAGCGGCGGAGGTTTAAAATCAGGGTTTTCCTTTTTCATTATGTACGGCCTTTATGGCTCGTCTACTCGAAGCAATTACTTATGAGTCGCCAGTTGCCTACCTTCGCTTATTCTCCAACTTGGAGCTGGACTGAGTTGTTAGAGGCTATTTGAAACTCATGGCATGGAAGCATTTTATATACAGTGGGTGTTTGTCGCCACTATAACATCCGACTATGACAGATTTTTTTTAAGCAAATAGCCCCAAGTAAGGCAAGAAGGAGTGCCACTAACAGGCAAGGGGTTACAGAGTGTGAGAGTAAGAGTAAAGAGGAGTGTTTGGGGAAAGGATAAAGAGAATGACAGGGCTCAGGTTCATTTGAATATTTGAAGATTATAGCTTTCAGGGAAGCAAGTGATAAGAAAGGAGTTCCACTGACGGGAGGTGCGAGATAAGAAGCTGTTGGAGTAGAAGAGGTGGCCACATTTAGTCGTTTCGGCAGTGAAAGGGTGGGGCGAATATGCCAACCTAGTAACATGTTTAAATCCTTGCAGTTTGGGAACCAACATTTAGTAATATCCTAGTAACATCCTAGTAACATTTAGTAATATCCTAGTTGCATCCTAGTAACATTTAGTAATATCCTAGTAGCATCCTAGTAACATTTAGTAATATCCTAGTAACATCCTAGTAACATTTAGTAATATCCTAGTAGCATCCTAGTAACATTTAGTAATATCCTAGTAGCATCCTAGTAACATTTAGTAATATCCTAGTAACATCCTAGTAACATTTAGTAATATCCTAGTAGCATCCTAGTAACATTTAGTAATATCTTAGTAACATCCTACTAACATTTAGTAATATCCTAGTAACATCCTAGTAACATTTAGTAATATCCTAGTTGCATCCTAGTAACATTTAGTAATATCCTAGTAGCATCCTAGTAATATTTAGTAATATCCTAGTAGCATCCTAGTAACATTTAGTAATATCCTAGTAACATGTAGTAATATCCTAGTAGCATCCTAGTAAGATTTATTAATATTCTAGTAACATGCTAGTAACATTTAGTAATATCCTAGTTGCATCCTAGCTGCATCCTAGTTGCATCCTAGTAACATTTAGTAATATTCTAGTAGCATCCTATTAACATTTAGTAATATCCTTTTAACATCCTGGTAACATCTAGTAATATCCTAGGAGCATCATAATAACATTTAGTAATATCCTAGTAACATCCTAGTAACATCTAGTAATATCCTAGGAGCATCCTAATAACATTGAGTCATATCCTAGTAGCATCCTAGTAACATTTAGTAATATCCTAGCTACATCCTAGTAACATTTAGTAATATCTTAGTAACATCCTAGTAACATTTAGTAATATCCTAGTAACATCCTAGTAACATTTAGTAATATCCTAGTAACATCCTAGTAACATTTAGTAATATCCTAGTTGCATCCTAGTAACATTTAGTAATATCTTAGTAACATCCTACTAACATTTAGTAATATCCTAGTAACATCCTAGTAACATTTAGTAATATCCTAGTTGCATCCTAGTAACATTTAGTAATATCCTAGTAGCATCCTAGTAACATTTAGTAATATCCTAGTAGCATCCTAGTAACATTTAGTAATATCCTAGTAACATGTAGTAATATCCTAGTAGCATCCTAGTAAGATTTATTAATATTCTAGTAACATGCTAGTAACATTTAGTAATATCCTAGTTGCATCCTAGCTGCATCCTAGTTGCATCCTAGTAACATTTAGTAATATTCTAGTAGCATCCTATTAACATTTAGTAATATCCTTTTAACATCCTAGTAACATCTAGTAATATCCTAGGAGCATCATAATAACATTTAGTAATATCCTAGTAACATCCTAGTAACATCTAGTAATATCCTAGGAGCATCCTAATAACATTGAGTCATATCCTAGTAGCATCCTAGTAACATTTAGTAATATCCTAGCTACATCCTAGTAACATTTAGTAATATCTTAGTAACATCCTAGTAACATTTAGTAATATCCTAGTAACATCCTAGTAACATTTAGTAATATCCTAGTAACATCCTAGTAACATTTAGTAATATCCTAGTAACATGTAGTAATATCCTAGTAGCATCCTAGTAACATTTAGTAATATCATGGTAGCATCCTAGTAACATTGAGTCATATCCTAGTAGCATCCTAGTAACATTTAGTAATATCATGGTAGCATCCTAGTAACATTTAGTAATATCCTAGTAGCATCCTAGTAACATTTAGTAATATCATAGTAACATCCATATATATAAAGATTGAATGTATTCCGCCCATAGAAAACTATAGTCATTGCAAAATACTGTTTGCGTTGGTGGTTGTCTTGGGGTTCCTGTGTTTTTCGTTGTTTATTGGGTTTTATTTTTATTTTTTATGCAGTTTTCTTTTGAAAATAATGGAAATGCCGCCCTGTTATCGACGGGAAAAAAATTGCTGACCGTTTACTTTGGAAAGAGAAAACCTTTTAGCAAATCTTGTTGCAACAATAAGTTTTTATATTAGGAAGAACACCTGTTTTCTATTTGTCTACTTCTTGTTGAAATTACTTCATCCTCTTATCCGCTTGTTTTATTTTTTTCTATCACCCTTCGGCTAAATCTGCATATCTATGCATGTAGTAATAACTATATATATATATATATATATATATATATATATATATATATATATATGTATATATATATATATATATATAAGAATATATATATATATATATTAATATATATATATATGAATATATATATATATATATGTATATATATATATCTATAAATATGGTGATATATATATAAATGAATATATAATATATATATATGAACAGAACATGGTTATATATATATATATATATATATATATATGTATGTATGTATATAAATATATATATATACATACATAAAACATGTATATATATATATATATATATATACTTAAAGCACATGTATATATGTGGTTATTACTACATGCATAGATATTCATATATATATATATATATATATATATATATATATATATATATATATATATATATATATATATATATATATATATATATATATATATATATATATATATATATATATATATATATATATATATATATATATATATATATATATATATATATATATATATATATATATATATATATATATATATATATATATATATATATATATATATAACCCAAGTGGTTAAAACGTTCGCTTTCTGACTATGAGACGCGGGTTCAAATCTCACCACAGTTAGGAGACTTCCTGGCATTATCTAGATGGGGACGATACCAGCGTGCAGCCCCTTCCGATATTGCCTGAAAACAATACCTTGGGGGCCATCGATAGCATGTTGTTCAGATTTTTGATCATGCTAGATAACACGCTCTCTCCCAGAAACTGTAATTAAGGTCTGCTCAGCATAGTTGCACTTTTAACCACAGGTTGACTCTGTGGGTGTTGAACAAACACAAAATGTGCCTTAGAGAGCGTCTACAATAGTGATTGGCTAGCCATCCTAGTGGAAAGTTTCCTCGTTTACGAGTGGCCAGCTATTATATATGTATATATATATATATATACATATATCCATATATATATATATATATATATATATATATATATATATATATATATATATATATATATATTTATATATATATATATATATATATATATATATATATGTATATATATATATATATATTATATTATATATATATATATATGTATAAATATATATATGTAAATATATATATATATATAAATAGGCATAAATATATGAATATATATATATATGTGTGTGTGTGTGTGAATATACATGGTCGAAATTATATATATATATTTTATGAAATGGATAAAATCCTACATAATTTAATTTGTTTTGCTTAATTATTATTAAACCTAAACAAAATTAAGCAAACCAAATTAAAATATGTAGGATTTTACCCATTTCATAAAATATATATATATAACTTCGACCATGTATATATATATATATATATATATATATATATATATATATATATATATATATATATATATATATATATATATATATATATATATATATATATATCAGATTTAATCTTTGATTACGTTAGGGCACAAGCAGATGTGGATGTCTCAAGAATTGGCTAAGAATTTGAGTTCAAAAGCACTATTTCGGACTTTGTTTAACCAGACGTCTTATGTGGCCGAATCGATTAAGCCCGCAAAATATATTGGCGGTTACCAATAGTGGGTGCAGGTTCGAATCTTGCCGAAGGACGCATATTTTCAGACAAGATTTCTCGAATATTCTGGCCGGTAAATAAAAATACTGTTTAATTATATAAACATAACATATCCAAATATGAGTATCCTTCTAAAGTAATGTTTAAGCAAAACAAATTAAAATATATGAATGTGGTCATATATATATATATATATAACTCTATTGATATATGTATAGTTATATCCAGGGCTTTTATCCATATCTGCATTCTCGGCACCACACGCGCACCCCCCATATATATATATATATATATATATATATATATATATATATATATATATATATATATATATATATATATATATATATATATATATATATATATATATATATTGTCATCCACAGACAGACAGTTTCGCTGTATCACAACTCATCAGTGTGGCCAGACGTCCGGTTGCCTTTATCTAGGATCGAAACCACCAATAAGCCGTTGGAGCACGGCAGGGATGAAAGGGAATTTACGCGTATATCAGAGACTGAGAGAACTCGATTCAATTTACCCAAGAGTCATGCATTATTAGCCGTAATAGTCACTGTTTACAAACCCACACTTCCTCCCCAGAGAGCTCAACCGTAAATATATACACCAGTTATATATGTGTAATAATCATTTCCAAAAATGTTATCCATTAGGGTTTCGTATTATAGCCACGTACTAAATATTAACAATATGTGTATATTACGCATTCCCAATTTTCGGTATATATGTGTGTCTATATACAAAAATGTTTTGTGTATATATATATAAATATTTTAAGAAATTTTCATGTTCATACATTCTTTTTATAGATACAAATATTTAAGTAAATGCTCTGTTTTATAATAAACAGTATTAATAACATTTACCGGCCTGAATGTCCGCGAAATTTTCATAGAAAATATTCGTCCCCCGACAGGAATCGAACCTGTATCCTATACGGAACCGTCATTTAGGCTGACGTGCCTTAACCGATCGAGACACGGAGAATCGTTCGATTGGCAAGGTCGATTTTACTGCTTTTAAACTACAATCTTCCATGAATCTCTCACGTACATTCATATCTGCTCAAAGCGTATCCAAACGTAAACAAATGACGTCACACATTATGAAATGGACAAAGACCGACACTTATTTTAAGACATTTTTATGTTTATACATTCTTTTTATAGATACAAATATTTAAGTAAATGCTCTGTTTTATAATAAACAGTATTAATAACGGCCTGAATGCTCGAGAAATTTTCATAGAAAATATTCGTTCTCTGACAGGAATCGAAGCCTGACGTGCCTTAACCGATCGAGCCAGAGAGAATCGTTCGGTTAGCGAAGTCGATTTTACTGTCCTTAAAATAATTGTCGGACTTTGTCCATTTCAAAATATATATATATATATATATATATATATATATATATATATATATATATATATATATATATATATATATATTGTAATGAGAACGAAAGTAATATATAAATTCTAACGTTCACAGCATTAATTCAAAAGAGGGCTCAATACCGATAGTAAAGCAATAATTATTTATTATAATTTTCTTCATATAGACAAAAACAAGTTACTCACTACACTAGAAAGATGCAACTTCGTTTCAGTGCATTTAAAATTGCACTTCGACAGGTGAGAACCAAAATGTTTATGAATAATTCTGTTTGCAAGCAAGCAGCATGTGAAACGTCAATTCCTTTTTTACATTTGTTTGAAAAAAAAAACTGCTTATTGTTCATAACCATTTTGGTTCTCGACTGTCAAAGTGCAATTTTAAATGCACTGAAACGAAGTTGCATCTTTGTAGTGAGTAAATTGTTTTTGTCTATATGAAAAATTATAATATATATATATATATATATATATTATAATGACGATTGCACTAGCATGAAACAGACTGTCGCCTCTAAGTGCTGACTTCCATGTCCACTTTTATATTTACACACGCTCTATCTCTGATATTGAGCACTTTATCCCATAAATATAGCACACTTTAAGACTATATTTCTTCATATATATATATATATATATATATATATGTGTGTGTGTGTGTGTGTGTGTGTGTGTGTGTGTGTGTGTGTGTGTCCGTCTGAAAATATAAATTGGAGTTGCGTATTATACACAAGTACGAAATATTAGCAATGTTATATTTACTTACAATTTTCCGGACTGAATTACCGAAAGAAAACTTCTATCGATGATCCAAACTAACTCATGTGCAACAAAGTGTTTAAATTATTAACCAAACACTGCATATGCATAAAAAATATTTGCATAGATATTAATTGCTTTTGTCGTCTGCTTCACTGCTGTCCGTGTCAAAGGTCGGCATTCCGAAAGTTCCATCTTTGTTGAGTGCATAGCAGGTGACTTCGCAATTCCCGCCATCTCTAATTAAAATCTTCGTGTTAATTACTTTCTAAATTAAGAATGTGCTAATAAATTTGGGGAGAGGAAATTATAAAATTAATTTTGTGGCCAACATTCCAAGGGTATTAACTGTATGCATACAATTAAGTTTCAAGGCTGTCTACACAAAATTTAATTACCTGAAAATTAAATGAACATTTTTATAATAAACAATTAATGTTATCATAAACTGTAAATATATTTTTATATTTACGTTTTGAATCTTTAAATTAGTTTGTGTACACGTAATATTCAAAGAAACAATACGTTACAATTAGATAGATAGATATATAGATAGATAGATAGATAGATAGATAGATAGATAGATAGATAGATAATGAATGTAATTACATAGATAGATAGATAGATAGATAGATAGATAGATAGATAGATAGATAGATAGATAGATAGATAGATAGATAGATAATGAATGCAATTAGATAGATAGATAGATAGATAGATAGATAGATAGATAGATAGATAGATAGATAGATAGATAATGAATGCAATTAGATAGATAGATAGATAGATAGATAGATAATTAATTCAATTAGATAGATAGATAGATAGATAGATAGATAATGAATGCAATTAGATAGATAGATAGATAGATAGATAGATAGATAGATAGATAGATAGATAGATAGATAATGAATGTAATTACATAGATAGATAGATAGATAGATAGATAGATAGATAGATAATGAATGTAATTGCATAGATAGATAGATAGATAGATAGATAGATAGATAGATAGATAGATAGATAGATAGATAATGAATGCAATTAGATAGATAGATAGATAGATAGATAGATAGATAGATAGATAGATAGATAGATAGATAGATAACAGAACATATTCTGATAGATAGATAGATAGATAGATAGATAGATAGATAGATAGATAGATAGATAGATAATGAATGCAATTAGATAGATAGATAGATAGATAGATAGATAGATAGATAGATAGATAGATAGATAGATAGATAACAGAACATATTCTGATAGATAGATAGATAGATAGATAGATAGATAGATAGATAGATAGATAGATAGATAGATAGATAGATAGATAGATCGATCCTCGGACACAATGACTTCTAACTTCGTGCCATCTACAGCTTCCGAACAGTTACCTTTACTCATTTTCACTCACAAGGATTGAGTTGAACAGTGATATGTTTTTCAAGCATTTCCTCACACTGCCCCACGGTAGGATCATTTTCTCAAGATCATATTATCAACGAATCATGTCTTTGACAAGACGGCCATATTGAGATTCGAACATGGCTCTCATGGCCGACTCACTAATGTAAATAATGATTACTCCTCATCCCAGAAATTTTGTGTTTACATCAGCTTACTAAGTTCAAGCTGAAGTAACGTTGATCTTCGAATCAGATGTTCATGATGAATATCATTCAACCAAATTCAGCGAAACCTCTTACCGTATTTTCTGACTTACAAGACGCCTTTTTGTTCCTAAAATATACCCTGAAAAATACGTGTTCGTCTTCCAAGACGAATGTAAAGCAACGCCCAAGCTCAAGCTTGGACAATCACCTAATTGGCTTGACTGATAGGGACGTGGATTTGTATGTTGAGTCATTACAATATAATGTTAGCTATCTATCTAAGCTAGACAGTCGAACTCTCTGCCTTCGGGCAGAGAGGAACCTGGACGAGGCTCCGACGAAAGGCAGAATCTCGTTCGGATAGGTAGACTGACCCTGAACCCATTTATACGCGTTCCAAAGTGAATATTTTTGGCCGAGCCTATGGGTTCGGATATCCCACGTTAAACCCGGCCTTGTGCCACATGTAACCCTCGTAGGGCTAGCTAAATATACTAGCTGCGACCTGTTCCAGCTAGACAGTCGAACTCTCTGCTTTCGGGCAGAGAGGAACACGGACGAGGATCCGCCGAAGGGCAGAGTCTCGTTCGGGGAAGTAGACTGACCCTGAACCTGTTTATGCTCGTTCGAATAGGTAATATTTTTGGCCGAGCCTACTGGAGAACCCACGCTAAACCCGGCCTTGTGCCACATGCAACCCTCGTGGGGGGGTAGCTAATTATACTAGCTGCGACCTGTTCCAGCTAACAGTCTAACTCTCTGCTTTCGGACAGAAAGGAACACTGACGAGGCTCCGCCGAAAGGTAGAGTCCCTCGAGGAGGTAGACTGACCCTTAACCCGTTTATGCGCGTTCGAATAGGTAATATTTTTGGCCGATCTCGGAGAACCCACGCTAAACCCGGCCTTGTGCCACATGCAACCCTCGTGGGGGGTAGCTAAATATATTAACTATCTATCTAATTCAGCCTTTCATATAATGTAACCTCAGTGCTTAGCTGTTACAAGTAAATTGCAAGACTGTAAACCTTCCTGGAGCCGAGCCACAAGGATAAACATGCTCTGTTTACTAGCAGAGGCGAGAGCATTTCTGATTTTGATCTTGATGGTGTAGGTTTGCTCTCACTGTTATGTCGTGAAAATATCAGTTACCTCCAGGCTGTCACACGTATCAGAAGCTTTTTTTGTCCTGGAAATTATCACCTATTGTCTGTTCATCGAAACGATTTAAAACCAACTTTGGACAATGAAAGATGTATGGTATATTTACTAACCCCCCAACTAGTATGTCATTGCCATACAAACAAAATCGGACCAATGATTAATGTAAACAATACGTGGCGCCTGCATGTGAGGGATGCATGGTGAATGTGTTTTTGTATGCGAACGATTTTTTTTCTTAGAAATTTCTGTTCAAAATTAGGGTGCGTCTTCCAAGCCGCAGCGTCTTGTAAGCCGGAAATACGGTAATTCTAATATGTAACAAGCTGAGTTTAAAGGGTTTATTTAATTCTTTGCTTTAGACGTTGCTTCTGTTTATTCATTTAGGTTTTGGGCCTCGGTGCATTTTCTTTTCTGCCTACGTACGCAATTTAAATCCGTAAGTTCGTCTCTGCTAAAAAAAAAAAAAAATCTCGTTTTGTTTATCTATTTATGTTCGCGCTCTTTTGAAGCAAAGAAAAAAATCTCCATTTGGTTTTAATGAATATTTCTGCACAATAAAATATAAATAGATTGTTCCAGAAGATTCATCATGTTTTGACCGGGCAATTTTTCCCCACCGAACGCACTATCTTCACTCGACTTGTGAAGTCCATGTTTCTTCAACTCAGCGCCTACGACAAACATGAAAAAAAAACACCTAAAAATATCCTGAAAGACGTTTTTTCCATTCTTGGCAGGAATTGTTTTAGTTGTTTGTTACAAAAAGAAAAAGAAGAATTCTCAAACCAAACTGGCTAGTGCTTGTATTCTGTCTTTGGAGCCAATCTCTATAAGGATTTCTTAATATTTACTAAGTATATATATATATATATATATATATATATATATATATATATATATATATATACCTAAGTGTGGCACAAGGCTCATCACTCAGTAGTAGGACTTTTACTGGAAAATCATTAGTATTCTACGAAAAAGAAATTGTTGATGTAATATTCATTCACGAAAAACAATCCAGAATATGTTTCGGATTTAAATAACTCACAAAGGGTTGATAAGCCGTAAAAAACGATCAAGAAATTGGAATTATGAATATTTTCTTATGTGCCAAAAGTTGTCAGTCTAGAAAATCAGCATTCAAAATTATTGCATTCAAATGGGCTTGAACAACAACTTCTGTGTTGAAGGCCTAACTACATCAGACAAGAAGTTGGCCACAAAATATTTGCTAAGCTTTGCTTAGAACAGGACTAAAAGTTTATAGTACTAAATGAGGATCGAACTCCTTATTTACTAGTATTTACTTAGTCTGACACAAAGCCAATTTAAAATTAGATCAGAAACAAGTCCGACGGTTGTCCGTAACAGGAAACCACTAGGGACATTTAAATGACACCCAGCTCCGGGGGTGTATCACAATACAGTGTCATTCTACCAGGTCTGTCTGGAAAGTAAAGGGACTGGTGTCACAAATATTTCATTTCAATTCCAAACAACAAAGTACATGGATCCCCCCTCCAAGATAACCCCCTCGAATCTAATGCACTTTTCCACCCTTCTCTGCCACGCTTCTATGCACTGCTGGAAGGATTCTTCTTGAACGCCCCTCAGATCCGTCGTTACAGCCCTCTTGATGGCTTTCACGCCTTCAAAATAGATCCCCTTGATGATCCTCCTTATCTTGGGTGAAGGAAAAAATTCACACGGAGCAAAATTAGGTGAATAGAGAAGTTATTCCAGTACGGCGATGTTCTTAACGGCCATGAACTGCCGGATCCTCAGGACGTTGTGAGCAGGTGCATTGTCGTAGTGAAGCAGCCACGCTTTGTCCTGCAACAACTCTCGTTTCTTCTAGTGCACTGAGTGAAGCAAACGTCGCAGGATCTCTGTAGACTTTCTGATTGATCGTCTGGCCGTGTGGTCGATGCCACTCACATCGACGAGCGTGTAAGTCCCGTTACATTTCAGACAGACCTCGTATATGCGAAATTCTGACCATCTTGATTGAAGTTACTGACGAAAGATATAAATTTTACTCTCGTTTCATATTTGCACTTTGAGCCCAACCCAATAATGGGTGAGATCCAACAAGTAACTTTAAAGCAATGACCTTGGGAAAGACATGACTGTAGAATTCTCTACGGCTTCCTCTTTATTATTCGTGAATTTCTAAGAATGTTTGGTCTGAAAACCATGCCGGATTTTAGAATCAACGTTTATTTCGGAATTAAGGCATTTAAACAGTGTTTAAGTCAGTCAATAGCGGCACGTGGCCGAGTGGTTAGACCGTTAACATTCTGACCATGAGGGCCGGGTTCGAATCTCACCAGGGTCGATTTGTCAGACAGATATTATCAGTCTGAAGGGGTCAATCCCAACGTGCGTCACTTTTGGTCCTGAAAAACCATACCACAGGTTGACCCAAGTGATTGAAATTGGGTAGAGAGAAATTGGCTAGCTGTGCTAGCACGAAGTTACAAGTCATCGTGGCCAAGGGTTTGAGTGTGTTGGTCTTTGTTCAAATTGTAGATCACACTAGATAACACGCTCTTTCCTAGAAACTGTAAGTAAGGTCTGCTCAGCATAGTTGCAGCATAAACCACAGGTGGGCTCTGTCGGTGTTGAATAAACACAAAATGCGCCCGAGCAAGCGTCTACATTAGGGATTGGCGAGCCTTCCTAGTAGATGGGTATCGTCGAATACTAGTGGCTATACTAAATTAGTCAAAATAGGAGTTCTGAATATCTATACATTTCTGCCATCGAGTTACAAGTTTATTCATGCCTTTATGATGAAAACTCAAAAGATTTTAATGTAAAAAATTCTTTGAATGCAGTTTCTGTATCTTCTTTGCAACGGAATGTCTTTTGGCTTAAAATATTAAGATGCTCAAAAAAAGTGGTAGTCAGTTGAGAGAAGGGAATATGGTGGATGTAACAAAGTCTTGCATCTCACATCGGTGAGCATTTGAACTGGTAACGTATGGCCTAACATTTTCATGATGCAGAATTGGAACGGTGCCGATCACATCTTGGTTAACTAAATGTGCATTTAATTCATTTGCTGACAGTAAACCTGGGCGGTGATTCTCTGGTTAGATTCCCAAATGCTGTAATGAATAACGCCAATGGATCACCAAACAGTCAATATAATATTTCCTTGGCGCAACTTCGGTTTTAGAAAGTCTTTGGGTTCTTCGTCATCATCAAGCCCTTCAGCCGATCGTTTACGATTGTCATAAAAGATCCATTTCTTATCACAAGTCACTGTTCGATCAAGAAATGGATCATTGAATTTTGCAGACGCAGCATCGAACAGAGTTCAAAATGTCGAACAATTTGACTTTCACTGAGTTCATGTGGAACCCACTTATCGAATTTCTGCGGCTTGCCAAATTTCTTCAGATGGTTCGTAATTTTTTAAATGCTGATACCATCATCTAAGACATTTCTCTAACACTTTAACGTCGGTTTTGTTCGACTAGTATTTTCAGATGGTGATTGTCAATTGCAGATAGACGTCATCTATTATCTATCACCTTGATCTTCAAGACTCGTATCCCCACTGCGGAACTTTAGAAACCAGCGCCTTACCGTCCGATCACAAATGGATCCTTTACCACATGGTCTGTTAATGTTGGTAGGAGTTTGAAAGGCAGTATGACCAAGCTTGAACTCATGCAAAAAAAAATCGCTCCTTTTTATAATGTTCAAGATGAGGGTTATATAATGTTTTAAGTTATATTTTAAAAGAGCTTGATATATAATTAAAGAAGAGGACACATTAATCATTAAGAATGAGTAATAAATTTTTGTTCAACTGTTACAATATTTTACAACACGGCATTATTTACATTATTCGAACGGTTACTCTCATCTTCATTGCCATATTCACAACGCTTCAGGTGACTTGAATTTCGAACCGAACCCTTTATTTCGTCAACCGGGGGTATATTTTTCTAGTTCCACGTGCCATGCCTATTCCAGATATTTCAGTTATATCTCTTTAGCTCAACTCTTGGTTTACCACTGCTGTGTCCTGGTATTGAACTCACAACACTTTACTGGATCTAACCAATGTCTTTATCCACTGAATCATATGTGCTTGAGGACATCTACGTTTGAATTTTTGGAACTTATAAACCTAATACCTCAACTAGTTTTACCAGTGTTCATATTGCAATTTTTTCTGTTATTATTACTACATCTTTTACCAGAGCTTATATTGCAATTTTTTATTGTTATTCATTGCTTTTCTCTAGCATTCCTTATTACTGGTTCTCATATTGTATTCATTTCTATGCTTGGTCGGCTCAGGAGATTTTTGTGGCCTAGCATATGTGCTGATTCCTTAATTTTTCGTATTTTCCAGTGATGCTCTCCCTTTTCCCATCATATATGGTCAGCTGCGCCTGATTTTTCTATTCCCTTCGTGTTACCACTTTACGGGAATCTTGTAGTCTTACCTTAGGGGGTTCGGTTCGAAATTCTAATCACCTGAAGAAGGCCGGAGCGTACAACAGCCGAAACGCTGTAAATATGGCAATGAACATGAGGATAACGGTCCGAGTAATGTAAGTAATCATAACACCACATCTCAGAGATATATACAGATAACGATTAAAAGGGTTATTCTAAAATCGGGTATGATGTTCCGTCACCTAATAATTTAGATCACTGTTGTGTTCAATGGGTTATCACATACGGTGGCCACTGAAGGTCGATTGACTTAACGTTACTAGCGTTAAAGGTAGGTCAGTGACAAGATTAACGGTTTTTTGAAACACTAATCCACTAAGGGCAATTGAAAAGCGGATTACCACGTGTGTCTATTTTTTTTTTTAAGCTTATCACCCCAAGCAAGGCTGGAAGCCACTAGCACGCAAGGGGTTACAGAAGGTTTGGAGGAAGAGCAGATAGGAGTGGTAAAGGAGAGGATGTGGAGAAAGATAGTGGATCGATCAAGGCAAGGGGGTTACAGAAGATTTGGAGCGAGAGCAGATAGGAATGAAAGGTGAAAGGATGTGGAGAAGGGAAGTGGATAGATCAAGGCAACTGGAGATATCGATTGACGTTACACTTAAATAGTTGGAGATTGTATTTGTCAGGGAAACAGGAATAAGGAAGGGAGTTCCACAGGCGAGATGTGCGAGACATGAAGCTATTGGAGTAGAAGAGACGTCTACATCTAACAGTTTCAACGGTGATGGTATGGGAACGGGATGCCAGCCTCGTAGGACGTTTAAATTCATGAGGCCTAGGAACCAGCGAAAGCAGCTCATCGGAGCAATTACAGTGAAAGTATTTGTAAAAAAGATGCCGACACAATGTCGCTCTGGCCATCTTCCTTAAATTACTACTCTGTCCAACACCCTGGCTATAAATTTATGCCCTTGTCCACGTTGCTTCTCGCAGATTCACGGGTGTGGTCAACCCAGTAATGACTGATCCCTAAAAGATATAAAGTAATAATCAACTTCATTATACAAACGAACTGAATTGTGTGACTGGTTTGTTCACTCAATAGCCGCTCACTGAAGCTCGACTTTTCTATGGCAGTAACAATTTACGACACTTGACAAACATGAAAATATATTCGCTAAATTTAGCTTAATATAGTTTTTTTTTTCCTCAACTTAGGTTAGCCTGCTACAAGGCCACTAGGTTGGGAGGGAGAACTCTGTGATGATTTAAATCACAACACTATTAATGGTCGGCGAAACTAGAAAAGGAGACAGGTATATCCGTGCATATACATCTCCTTATATATGTGAGCGTGTGTGTGATAGACAGAGAGTGAGAGAAAGAGAGAGAGAGAGAGAATACTGACCCTCTACGTTTCTAAAGGCTAAATTTTATCTTAAGGAACAATTTTATCTCTCTGTGTAATAGGGTGAATTTATCTGAGATTTTAGCTGGAAAAGTCTTGTGTTTTTGTATGCGTGTGTGTGTTCGTGTGTGTATGTGTGCGTGTGTACAAAGACATACTTACCAGCCCCTTCGAATTCAACATAGGAGTATATAAATAAGTAGCTGCTGAAAAGTCCTCGGTACAACCCACTTACCAAAATCAGTATTCTGGTGTTTGGTTATTGATATAAAGTTTTCGGGAAATGGGTCAAGCCGAGAGTTTTCAAGCATCTCCTCATATGTAGATACACTCACAAATACACATATAAACGAATACAAACATATATATATATATATATATATATATATATATATATATATATATATTTAGGCAGCAATCCTTCTTTCATGCACATTTCATTAAAAAAGACCGAGAAGGAGCTTTTATTTAGTTTTTTATACAATTTCTCATGCGATCTAATAATGTTTTTCTTTTTGAATGATAAATTATATAAAAACTGTCCGAATATTCTTTTTATCCTAGCGCTTTCGGCTATACATTTAGCCATTTTCAAGGATTATATTTTAACTGTTAGAATTAGAAATAGTTTGTTATATGTATGTTTTATAAAATGTTTCATTTTTTGTTTTAAAACACGGTCAAGATATTATGTCCATGTTCAAAGTTAATATTATTAAGTGTTGGTTTGTTTGTTTTTATTAATAAGGCTTCCATTATTTTTAGCCTTTTTTTTTTTTTGCATGTGGATGATACTATTATATTAGTGTTGTCGACAAGTATGTTCCGAATAGTGTCCGGTAGGTCTCCATGAATATTTAAATGAGATCTAATTGAGCTATGGTCAGAAAGGTGTACAGTTAGAGTTGAAAATGGCTAAATGTATAGCCGAAAGCGCTCGGATAAAAAGAACATTCGGACAGTTATTATATAATTTATCATCCGAAAAGAAAAACATTATTTGATCGCATGAGAAATTGTATTAAAAACTAAATAAAAGCATCTTGTCAGTCGTTTTTAATGAAATGTGCATATATATATATATATATATATATATATATATATATCGAAATTTGAATAAAAGAGGGATTGCTAGCCAAATACACATATATATAGATATGAAAAACTGGATCTCATTAATTATAATTCAATTATATGATATAACGATATATAATTTTGTATAATTTTATATATCATCAAACAGTATTTAGAAAATCTTTTTTCGATTTGTTATATCTTTATATATATATATATATATATATATATATATATATATATATATATATATTGTGTATTTGGGTAGAAATCCCTCTTTTATGCAAGTTTCGAGATATATATAAACGATGGGAGAGTCCGTTTATATATATATATATATATATATATATATATATATATATATATATATATATATATATATACCCGAATGTAATGAGAACTAAAATAATATATAAATTCTAACGTTCACAGCATTAATTCAAAAGAGGGCTCAATACCGATAGTAAAGCAATAATTATTTATTATAATTTTCTTCATATAGACAAAAACAAGTTACTCACTACACTACAAAGATGCAACTTCGTTTCAGTGCATTTAAAATTGCACTTCGACAGGTGAGAACCAAAATGTTTATGAACAATTCTGTTTGCAAGCAAGCAGCATGTGAAACGTCAATTCCTTTTTTACATTTGTTTGGAAAAAAAAACTGCTTATTCAAGGTTTGTAAAAATATTTTTATACACCCTGTATATATATAGGTGTGTGTGTGTGTTTGTATGTGTGTGTGTGTGTGTGTGTGCACGCACGCGCGTGTGTGCGTGCGTCCGCGCCTGCGCATAAACACATATGTGCGCGGAGACACACACAGATGTTATTTGCTGGTTTTTCAGTGGTTTGCTGATGAGGAGGCATTTAAGGCAAACAGACGTTGTGATCGAGTGCCCAGGAATGATAGATAGATAGATAGATAGATAGATAGATAGATAGATAGATAGATAGATAGATAGATAGATATGAACAGATAGATAGATATATAGATAGATTGATATGAACAGATAGATAGATAGATATATAGATAGATTGATATGAACAGATAGATAGATAGATAGATAGATAGATAGATAGATAGATAGATAGATATGAATATTATATATATATATATAGATAGATAGATAGATAGATAGATAGATAGATAGGAACAGACTTAGATAGATAGATAGATAGGAACAGACCTAGATAGATAGATAGATAGATAGATATGAATATTGTAAAAGATAGATAGATAGATAGATATGAATATTGTAAAAGATAGATAGATAGATAGACAGATATGAATATTGTAAAAGATAGATAGATAGACAGATATGAATATTGTAAAAGATAGATAGATAGATAGACAGATATGAATATTGTAAAAGATATATTGATAGATAGATAGATAGATATGAATATTGTAAAAGATAGATAGATAGATAGACAGATCATCTTACAAGTACAAATCTCTCATAGCGTGATGCCGAAATAATAGTTTACGTGCGTGTCTTTATCTATATTGATATACAATGTTGTCTTTTCTCTGTTTGCACGAAATCTCTTGATTTTAACGTGAATATAGTCCCTACGACTATGTAGCGTTTGAATTCTATTGTTTATTTTATTAACTATTAGTACTGTCTCAAATTCTCTTGTTTTAAGTAGATAGTAAATGCAAAATATAAAACTGTTTTTGTTTCTTTATTTTTAAATAAAAACTATGGCAATTATTGCACGCACCTGATATTTTTATTCTCTCCTATGGATGTACTTCCGCTGTCATATTTATCTGGTCTTTATCTCTTTTGCCTCATTCTCTTTGTATATCGATCGATTTTAGTTCAACCTTTGTATATTATTGACCTATAATTGTCGCACATATCTATGTCTCCAGGATCTGTCTTCTGCGGGGCGTCTTCCGCCCCCTCGTTTCAAATATCGTGGTAATTAGGACAAGTTTCTAACCTGACCTTTGCTATTACAATCACTGTCAAATTTACTTCTACTGATAATTTTCTAGAACGATAATTGGCTCAATGGTTATAAAAACGGGATTAACTTCTTCGAGTTCCAGCTGACGTATTTTGTATCGTGCACATTCATTCTAAAATAACTGGAAAAGGTCCCATCAATGTGCGCGCCAAACGGTTAAAAAAAAACAAGAAATTTATTTTTTTAAACGTGTAGTATTTACGATTTTATTCACTTGTATTTTACGCAAATTCTACAAATATGATATTTTAGAATATATATATATATATATATATATATATATATATATATATATATATATATATATATATATATATACTAGCAGTATAGCCCAGCGTTGCACGTGCTTGATTCAAAAATCGTACGACTCATGCAGCAATCGCTATCACTTGACTTAAAATATTTTTGCCCTTCATTGCCTTTAAAGAAGTGCCCTTTGCCGTGCTGATGTTGCTACATGCCTTACTTCTTGCCTATCTCACACTGCGAATTTTTTCTAAGCTCTATACTAAACATTAAATCTGTTACGAAAAAAGAACTAAACAAAATGAACACAAAACGATCAGCTTTAAAAAAGGACTCGTAACTGGAAAAACCGAATGAAAAAAGAATGTTAACAACAAATACTTTTTCACATCCAACCCAGTTCTGCGGAATCAGAATCAACGTTGAGTTTAAGCAAGCGAATGAGCCAATTGGAGTAAAGTGCCATGCAGATTTAAATTTTTCCCACTTGCGACGAATGCAACTATCGAATTTTTTTTCATGCTAGCATGCTAGTTAACATTCCTGTCAGTCAGCTTTTGTCTCTCACGATGGCCAATAGAATCTTCCTGCCTATTCGTGGCAGCCAGCTATAGGCTCTCACTCTGGGCAGTAGAAAATGGCCGCAAACTACATGAAAACTACCGTAGAAGCATGAAAAAAGCGATTATTTCCACTATCGATGTGAATTGGGAAATGCAAAGTCGGCCTGGTCCTTTTAGCTAACTTGGAGCATGTGCATGTAAATTTTGGTGCAAATCCGTTGAAAATTGCGGCCGTGCATTCGTTACACACACACACACACACACACACACACATCCTGCCTTTTATAGATAGAGATAAGACTTGATTTAATAACGATATTTAGAATAGTAAATTCAATTGATGACCTAGGTTTCGAGATATATTTTCCTCGAAGCCTGTATAAATCCACCAGAGGACATCTATTAAAAAAATAACCTCCGCTCTATCGTCTATTATTTTTCACATCAAGCAGTGAATGAGTGAAATATTCACTCTTTCGACAGTCAATGCTAAGACTTTAGACTTCTTCAGAAAGAAGATCAAAATACATTTGGCTTATACTGGCAGAAAATAAATATACTTGTGTATAATGTGCCTCTTGCACTGCCTTATACGCTTTTCTAATTCAGTTATTTCGTTTATTGCCCGTACGCATTTTTATATCTTTTACCTTCCGTTTGTTTGCCGATCTTGGCCTTATAGAAGCTGGGTTGTTAATAATAATAATAATAATAATAACAATAATAATAATAATAATAATAATCTATGTCTCTGAGATGAGGTATTATGACAACTTTCATTATTTACATTACTCGGACTGTTATCATCATCTTCATTGCCTTATTCACAACGTTTCGGTATCTATATCTCTGAGATGAGGTATTATGATTACTTTCATTATTTACATTACTCGGACTGTTATCCTCATCTTCATTGCCTTATTCACAACGTTTCGGTATCTATATCTCTGAGATGAGGTATTATGATTACTTTCATTATTTACATTAATCGGACTGTTATCCTCATCTTCATTGCCTTATTCACAACGTTTCGGTATCTATATCTCTGAGATGAGGTATTATGATTACTTTCATTATTTACATTAATCGGACTGTTATCCTCATCTTCATTGCCTTATTCACAACGTTTCGGTATCTATATCTCTGAGATGAGGTATTATGATTACTTTCATTATTTACATTACTCGGACTGTTATCCTCATCTTCATTGCCTTATTCACAACGTTTCGGTATCTATATCTCTGAGATGAGGTATTATGATTACTTTCATTATTTACATTACTCGGACTGTTATCCTCATCTTCATTGCCTTATTCACAACGTTTCGGTATCTATATCTCTGAGATGAGGTATTATGATTACTTTCTTTATTTACATTACTCGGACTGTTATCCTCATCTTCATTGCCTTATTCACAACGTTTCGGTATCTATATCTCTGAGATGAGGTATTATGATTACTTTCATTATTTACATTACTCGGACTGTTATCATCATCTTCATTGCCTTATTCACAACGTTTCGGTATCTATATCTCTGAGATGAGGTATTATGATTACTTTCATTATTTACATTAATCGGACTGTTATCCTCATCTTCATTGCTATATTCACAACGTTTCGGCCTCTAGATCTCTGAGATGAGGCTTCATGATTATTTGCATTATTTACATTACTCGGACTGTTATCCTCATCTTCATTGCTATTTCGGCTGTTGTACGCTCCGGCCTTCTTCAGCTAATTGGAATTCCAAACCGAACCCTTTATTTCGTCTACCCGAGTAGAGTTTCCTCGTTCCACGTACCACGCCTCTTCCACATGCCTCAGTTATTTCCCTTTAAATCAACTCTCCAAGTCTTTGGTTCACCACTGCTGCGCCCTGGTATTGAACACACAACTCTTTGGGTCTAGTCGCTGAATCTAACCAACGTCTTTATCCACTGCGCCATGTGTCACGTCTCACTCTTATGATCGCCGCTACTAATTCATACTTCTTCTATGACACTACCAAAAGCAATCAAGGCATGTCTTAGGTACTGCGGAAAGATCGTTCTGATTTACATGTTAAGATTTCTTAGTAAATTTGTATTAAGTCTTTCCAGCCATTCCTCTGTAAGCAGAATGAGTGGTTGTTAGGTTTAAGTAGAATTAGTGTTATATGTTTATGTATTTATCTATATATAAAATTCCGTAATTTCCATTCGTTCGTCTGTCCATCACACCCTCTAAAATAGCCATACATTGACCAATTGAAACCAAATTTGGAGAAGTGTAGACAGGTAAGTGGGTACAAAGTACACTTGGTTTTACTCGAGTGCGTAGCTTAGTACAATAAATTGTCATTAAATTTTTTGGAAAAATTAAAAGTTTTATTATTTAACATACAAAATAATCCGACTAAAACAATTTAATGATTAAAATAACAAATACTTATTTAATAAAAATTCAATATTGTTTTTTTTTTTTTTTTGCATATCTTTTCTTTAATTCTTTATATAGAAGAATCCAGTTTCCATTTCGCCCTGTGTTTGCAAGAACTATGAACAAATCATAAGACCAAACGTTTAAAAAAATTGGAATGTGGCTCCAGAAAGAAATATTTACGCATGACCAGTTGTATGATGCATGCTGAAGAGTAAGAAATGTTAAGAATTTATTTTTCGCTATTAAAAAGGGAAAAAAATAAATTTTCTTAAAAATATTTTTTACCATGAAGTCCTATAAAATTAAATTAAAGAAATTATTAAAACACGAAGTAAGGTTTTTGTCAAAGTATTTTGCAAACAAATCAACTTATTCAAATTCCATCGAAAGTTTTGCGAAATTGAACGAAACGTAGAGTTTGTAAATCTCGACAAAAAACTGTTAGCGATAACTTCAGCCATATTAAATACTTCCAGGATTTAATATTGTTGAAGTTATCATTAATAGGATTCAACAGCCGTCAGCGTATTGCGAAAATATTCTACTTATATAAAATCCTGTCTCTGTGAAGGTGTTAAATGTAACCCTTCCAACTCTGATCAAATAGTAATTAATATTCGATATTAGATACCGTGGCCATTTTGAAATGATTATGGATAGCAGCTCGGATTGAGGAATCGGAGAGCCGAGTTCGAATTCCAGTCGAATTCATTGCATTCACTTACGTGCTAATACCCTTGAGAAAGGTATGAAAAATCTTCTTCTCCCCGCAGCTATGGGTAAATAGCAGAACAGACCGGGTTCTATAGCCTTGGATGGCAACTGGTCTACCGTAGAAATAAATGGCCGCCTAGTGCAGGAAAAAAATCTGCTTCGTCAGTCATGTATCTTTCGATACATGATCGCCTAAGCGTGTATCACGCATGTCATATAACTGACTTAGGAGGCATGGTGGAATAATGGATAGCAGCTCGGATTGCGGAATTGAAGAGCCGAGTTCGAATTCCAGTTGAATCCATTACATTCACTTACGTTCTAATACCCTTGGGAAATGTATGAATCCTCTTCTTCTCCCTCCAGCTATGGAGTAAATAGCAGAACAAACAAGGTTCTATAGCCTTGGCTGGCAAATGGTTTACCGCAGAAAGAAATGGCAACCTGCTGCGGGAAAAAAATCTGCCTCGTCAGTCATGTATCGAAAGACGCGTCTATCATGCATGGCACATAACTGACTGAATTCTGTATAATCTTTCGGGGAAGATTTTTTTCCCCTAGTAGGAATGTGCCTACATTTCCATTCTTTCTCTTTTCCTCACAGACCACCTTGCAATCTCCAGGGCATGAACCGACCTATTATCTCTCTTTACGGCACCAAGCAATGAGGAACTTCAAGAGCACTATCGAGAGATCACCCAGAATCTTTTGGTGGCTCACCGTCATTTACGAGAAAAGCTTTATCAATTTTTGGCGTCGTTCAACAAACACCTTAGCGTCGTCTTTCCCGTGGCAATCAAGACGTACTTGACCTTTGCGCCTTCTTTTTAGTAAAAGATTGCGACTATTGCTTGGCCCTCCGAAGGAAGTCTTAACGAAAATGGTAATAAAAAGAAAACTAATGCTTAGTGTCTGGAAGAGACAGCAGACATTTCTTGGATACATAATGAGGAAAAACGACTTGAAAAACTTTACCCCCCACTGGATATACTGAGTGCAATAGAGTTAAGGGGAGGCAGCGAGACATCTACCTGAAGAGATTGTGTGAAAGGATTGCGGAACAGCAGTGTTGTATCCTTAAAGAATCTTACAGACAAAGATGGTACTCGAGTGAATGGAACAGCAATACGATCGTAGATGAAAGAAAGAGAGCTGTGTTGTAAAAAAGAATAGACTACTGAAGACAGGGAATCGGTTAGCAAGCTAATAATTCCCGAATCTACCAAACGCCCCACGCGGTCAGATGTAACACAAGGCCTAATTTAATGTAGGGTATCCAAGCACGTAGGCTCGGCCAAAAAATTCCCTGTATAAAACGGGGTCGGGTAGCTGTTTCCCTAGACGAAACTTTGCCCTTCGACATAGCCTCGTCTGGAGATCCTCTGTGTCTGGAGACAGAGATTTTGACCTGCACAGTTGGAGACGAATCTCCAACTCTAGACTATTTCCAGAAACAATTTGCCAGGCATATCCTGTGCTCACTATATACAAAGTGTCCATAAAGTTCATGTACACTTTAAAAAATTTATTACTTTATTTGTATTTGCGATAGAAATAATTTGTAAAAAGGATTAGAAAGAAGTAAATATATATTTTTTAAGGTTTTATGAAATTCTATTTAAGTTTCCATATGTCCTCCATCATTAGCAATACAAAGGGTAATAAGATTTTGCAGTTCACGGAAAACATTTACCAACTGATTTACAGTAATGCTTGAAATCACATTAGTTATTTTAGCTATACTTAAAACTGGGTACATTAAACTTTATAACATTTTTACAGATTATTTCTATCGCAAATACAAATAAAGTTATAATTTTTTTAAAGTGCACACAAACTTCATGGACACCCAGTATATATATATATATATATATATATATATATATATATATATATATATATATATATATATATATATATGGCTGCACCGCAATATATATATATATATATATATATATATATAAGAAAATGATGAAAACAAAAACAAAAAGAATCTAAATGAAATTGTCAAGATTATAGACCTAAAACACTATATAATCCTCGAGAGTGCCGCCATTGAATATTACCCCAAAATTAATCTACGCCCAGGCTTTTTCCCTATTTCACCTTTCATAACAGAATTACTACTCTCCCAAACAAAATGTACATAACTGTATCAAGAAATCTAATGAAAATGGTTGAATCACAGCAATAATAACAATATCTCCACACGTGACAGTAATTGACGTAATTTTCAGTTAACAGTATGAAAATAGCGTTCTCTAAATTCTTCCAGTTGCTAAGGACATTTTTGTTTTGTTATTATTAGTTACTTTGTTTAAATCAATTCATTTCGTTTTTTGCCTTGAGAAAGTCCTCATTGGACGAAACGCGTCGGCAACTATTAGAGTTTTCCTATTGTCATTTATATTTATAAATATTGTCTTTTCTACAGGTTAACCCTGAGAAATTTTCACACACACATATATATATATATATATATATATATATATATATATATATATATATATATATATACTTTATTATATGATATTACATATTTTACTATCGCCTGATGATATACATCGAAACATGAATGCATTTTTGTAGCGATTCCAATGTAACAAAAAATAAAGAATATTGCTCTACTATTAATTATATTGAGCTCTATTTCATATTAATGTTATAAACGTTTAAATTTATATTTGATTCGTTCTCATTTCATTTGCATTGAATATATATATGTGTGTGTGTGTGTGTGTGTGTGTGTAGAGATGAAAACAATCATAAAATAATGTTTATTTTAAAAACGAAATACGAATTTCAAACCTGTATCAAATTAAAAATAATATATATATATACTTGCTCTCTCTCTCTCTCTTTCTCTCACTCCCTCGCTCTCTTTCTTTCGCGCTCTCTCACTCTCGTTCTATCTCTCATTCTTTCTCTCGTTCTCTCTCTCATTCTCTCTCTCTCGCTCTCTTTATTTCGCGCTCTCTCTCTCTCTCTCGTTCTCTCTCTCATTCTCTTCTTCGAATATTAGAGAGAAAAGAGAGAAGTGAAATATTAGTGAGAAAAGAGAGAAGTAGAAGATAAAGTGAGTGGGAGCCGTGATAACAACAACACCAGCAACAACTAAAATACGTTAGGAGTTAAACAGAAAAAAATGTTAAAAACGAAAAATATATACGAAGGACGGTAATTTAAGATAACAAACATTAAAAAAAGAATAAAGCTGACTTTAGTTCAATTTACCAACGTGAAAGGTTCCGTCGCCGAATAAGGAGGGTGGACGAAAATGAGAACCGGGGTCATATTACTGATATTAAACCAAACGGCTTTCTATGGGTCACACTAATGTCCGTGGGACAATTGTCGCTCTTTCAAAAAAAAAAAGAAAAGATTTTTCAGGTATATTCTATCGTAGCACAAAAAGAAAAATTTAAAGCTTATCTTTCTATTCAATGACATATTTCTTTTACCTTCAAAATGTTAATATACACCTGCTTTTCATAAGTTATTTTTTCGATGACTCTCCGTTGAGAAGATATTTTTCCTCTAAATTAGATCCAGTTCAGTAGTCGTTGGAGAATGCTTTCAGGAAAGGTATAAAATCGTCTCATCTTCCCCGGCGATGGATCAAATAGCAGAGTGAACATGACGCAAGCCTTCCAATTTACGAAAGCACTATGCTGAATTCCAAATAGTGAAGGAATGCGACATTTTTATACTCAGAATTATATGAGAAAGAGTAATCCAAACGCAAAAGGATTTGCGTCGGCTTTATCCAAGAATGTCATTTCTTCTTTGCTGGTCCCTTCCTGTATGATGATGGCGTTGATGACTAAATTCGAGCAGGTTCAGAACTAGAAGCTTCCAGTTTCACCAAAACCTGCTACCGTCATCTATTCCCTATCGCCGTTTGGCTTTGCATCAGATTGAAAGAAAATCCGAGTAGGAGAAAGTGCCGATGGTGTGAATTTGTCTAAGCTGGACTCACACACTTGATTTCATGACCTTGCTCTGCGGCACAAATGGAATGAGACAAGCAGAATCCAGTTACGAAACTTCAACGGTCTGCCTCTGACTCAGTTATAATTTCGAGTAGCGCCTTCTGTAGAATGTCCGTAATGCGTAGCCCTCTTCATTTGCTGGTACAAGCGTTGAGCTTTTTTTTAATCATTATTCGCTTGTTCCGCCGTTGTGACCTTTGGGGTTGGTCGCTCTCAGTCTGGGTCTTCGTCTTCGACCTTGCCGGCAAGGGTGGCTCTACCAGGAGTTTGAATTCCCAACAGCATCGCTCTCAGAGTCATTGGACCAGCATGCAAGCACCGCCATCGCGACAAGGAGCGACAATCAGAGATACGCACATAAAAACATACACGCATAAACACGCACACACACACATAAATATATATATATATATATATATATATATATATATATATATATGAAGAAATATAGTCTTAAAATGTGCTATATTTATGTGATAAAGTGCTCAATATCAGAGATAGAGCGTGTGTAAATATAAAAGTGAACATAGAAGTCAACACTTAGAGGCGACAGTCTGTTTCATGCTAGATGCAATCATCGGGCCTGACGATTGCATCTAGCATGGAACAGACTGTCGCCACTAAGTGTTGACTTCTATGTTCACTTTTTTATATATATATATATATATATATATATATATATATATATATATATATATATATATATATATATAAAAGGCACAGTGGAGTAAGAGATAGCGGCTTGGATTGAGGAACGTGTGAATCCTCTTTTTCTCCCTCCAGCTTCGGGCAAATAGCAGCACAGACTCGGTTCTATAGTCTTGGATGGCAACCGGTCTAGGAGAAGGACAACTCTGAATTCAAAACCTGCGGAGGGTCGTTTGCGGACCTTGTGGTACTCAGTGCACCAGGTCTCTGTATTCGACTCTTCAAAGACCATAATCAAATTTTATGTGGTGTTGTCGGGTTGTCGGTTTCCTGGGAACTGATCTGCTTGACCATCATACGTTGAATTCGACGGGAGAGTTGATTATATATATATATATATATATATATATATATATATATATATATATATATATATATATATATTACACTGGACTCGGATTAAACAGTTCGACATCAAATGTACCACTTATTATTATTAGAACTTTATAAACCAATCAATAAATAAGAAAAGTATATAATTATATGAGTACATTTTTATTATTGTTGTTAAAATATTCCAAAGATAAATAACGGGATGAAATTGACTATTCTGATATAAGTAAATAGTAAACAATAGTAAAAAAAAACAAATAATCAAAACAAAATAACATTACGACTCGAAACGCTTTTCTTACAAATTTGAAAATACGTCTTCATCTATAAAAATGTTACGTTACTACAATCGATAAATAAAAAAAGGACAAAAGAACAAAATTATCGGCAAATGTTTTTTTTAAATTTTTGAATAATAAATGATAGGGAAAGAAATCGACGATACTGATTCAGAAGAATCCTGTCGCCGTAGTGCCGGCCGCTTTCCATGGCATGCAGCAATAAATGACATCATCAAAAGAGGTTTGGATGCAGCTGGGTTCCCTTCCCAAATTGAACCCGTAGGCCTCGACCGTGGTGATGGAAAGCGGCCGGATGGCATTACCATCTTCCCTTTTAAAATGGGGAAGTCGTTGACTTGGGATGCGACGTGTGCCTATACATTTTCGACCAATAATTTGATCAGGTCCGCGGTTGAGCCGGGGTCCGTCGCCCGGTACACTGAGATAAAAAAAAATAATTAAATATTCTTCTCTTGCTGATAGATTTTTTTCTTAGTCCTGTGGGAGTGGAGACTTCTGGGGTTATTGGCCCTCGTTCGATGGTGTTCCTTCGGAGGATTGGCGCGATTGCGTCTCGATTAAGGGACAAACCTCGCGAAACGGAATGGCTCTTGCAGCGTGTCTCACTGGCGATGGTTCGGGGTAATGCTTTCTCTATCATTGCGGCTGGCAGAGGAGAGAAAAAAATTGTTTATAGCTACTTTGTTCAAACTTTTTTTTCAATAAATAAAGTTGTTTTTGAAAAAAAAAAAGAAGAATGATTACGCAAAATCGTTTGACGTCACAAAGAACTATTTTAACTGTTAGGTAAGCTTGATTTATTTTGGAAGGATTTTAGAATAATCCAGAACTTATACTGGGAGCAAACCGCCTGCATGCGGATCGAAAATGAAATCAGCACATATATAAAAATAGGAAGGGGCATAAGACAACGGTGTGTCTGCTCACCAGACTTATTCAAACTTTACAGTGGGACGATGCTGAGAGGATTAGAAATCCTACCAGGTTTTATCATTGAGAGTGTTGGTAGCAGACACAGAAAGGAAAATACAGGAACTCCTATGGAAGGTAGCATAGGAAAGCGTGAAGAAAGGACTAACCATCTACTGTAAGATGACAGAATGTATGGTTATCAATGAAAGAAACAGCCCAATATTTTAATTACAAATTAGAGATTTAAAAAAATTTAAATTTAAATATCAAAAATTTAAATATCTACGAAGTGTTTTAACATACGATGGAAAACGTAACACCGAAAACACGTTGGGATAGTGAAAGATGCCTTTCCAAAAGTTAGCCAAAGTAAAGGGAAAATTGCATTGGAAACAAAGCTAAGGGTACCGAACTTATGCAATATCGGTCCTCCTATATGGCAGTGAATGCTGGACCATTTCTTCACAGATGAAGAAGAGATTTGAGGCAACAAAAATCTAATTCTACAGAAGGATACTAAGAATGCCATGGACTGAACACGTGAGCCACGTCGAAATTTTAGGCAGAGAAAGATAGCTTGGAGAATTTGACACTCACAGGACATATTGAAAAGAAGAGGGACAAAGGAAAGCAGAGCATAACCACTACCTACCGAACAATCTTGCGTTGGGGGTCTACAAAGGACAGGATTTTGTGGAGAGCCATGATCGCCTACGTCCTGAATGGACACGGCACCTAGAAGAAGAAGAAAAAGAAAGCAGCGAGAGATCACTTTCTCAAGGTTTCATAACAATTCAAAGATAATAAATAAATCGGTGAAGTGTCACGAAAACCTAAGTCCTGACGGGACATGGTATTTAATAAATTGGAAAACCACTCCTCTTATTTAGCTATGTGTTAAATTGAAGAACAGGGCGGTCTCTAACTTTGGACAGTAAAAAAAAAAAAAAAAAAACTGTGAAATCGAAGTCTTAGAGAAGACAGTGAGAAGCCACTACCCTACCCATCCCAAGATTGTATGTCAGTTTTTAGATAATAAAAAAACTGATAGGAAGGTTCATGTTCAGCCACGTCCTGAAAAGACACAGATTTTTTTTAAAATCATCGGACAAGGTGCAAAATTGCCCGAACGGTCAACTGCATGATTCATGGACTCGACGAAAAGAAATTGCAAAAATCCGGTGTTTAATTATCGAAACTTGCCCACGGGCTAAAATATTTCATTCGGAATGAAAATGCCTATAGCGAAGCAGTGATGGAACTGTAGAATCCCAGTTTTCAAAGGTAGGCCATCTAGAATTTTTATACGTTATTACAGTTCTATGTTTATTTACATAAAATACTAGTGTCTTCATCTTTGTTGTTATTATCGGCTCTCCTCTGTTGATCCCAGTAGCCTTAAATATTACATTGCATCCATTGCTAGGTCTCCTGCTAAGAAAGTTGGTTCGCTGTGTCGTGCGAGAAAATGTTTCCCTCCAGAATCTATCTTATATATCTATAAGTCTACCATTCGTTCATGCTTTGAATATTGCTGCCACATATGGTCCGGTGTTCCTACTATATATTTAGAGATTCTTGATAAAATACAAAGACGAATCAGCAATATTATTGGTGTAAACCTGGCGTCTCAGCTGCAGTCACTTTCGAACCGCCATAATGAAGCTTCCATGTGTCTTAACTATAAAAAAAACTTTTACAGTTACTGTTCGGATGAACTCTTCGCTATGGTACCTAGACTTTATGAATTTCAGCGCAGTACTAGATTGGCGGCAAGGTCTCATCCATTAACACTTAAATTGGCTAGATATATCCGTTTTATGCTAACAGTTTCTTTTTTCGAACTTCTCGCTTGTGGAACTCTCTTCTGGTTCCATTCTTTCCGGTCAACTTTAATCTTCAAAAATTTAAATGCAATGTCTTGTTCTCGTTCCTTAATAATGTTTCTCTTTTTTCTTTTTTTTTTCTTACTCTTTCACACTCAGTAACCCCTTAACTCTTAATGGCTTTACTTGCCTTGGGTGATATAATTAAAAAAAAAATAGAGCCTGTTATTTAATCCTTAATTCTCGTTCAGCTGTCCATGTCTATGAAGAAAACGTTTTTGTTTATCTTTATTGCTTCTCGGTATATCGCTATTTCTGTGTCCACTGAAACCCAATGAACTCACAATTGCTGTTCCCAAATTTACGTACCAATCCTTGTATTGTCTTCAGTATTGTGACACGGGACAATCGTTTAGCCACACCTTGAAGCCTTAAATCTAATCATCATGTTACCTGCTTGCTGCTTGCGCTGCTGCTGTTTTACATATGTGTCAGTTTATATGCAATCACACAGGTGAATGCTTGTATATTTTAGTTAATAAATCGTATCTATGGCGTCACCCCGTTTTAGACAATTTTTACAGCAGATCTAAAATCTTCCACTCGTATTAATAGTGCAATATCTTAATCTAGTCATTTGTCTAAAGTTTCTTGGTTGGAATTTGTGTTGGTGATGATAATTGTAGCCGTCTCCTTATGTAGAAAAAATATTCCGCATTCAGTGTGAATGTCGGTTGAAATTTATAAAAACCATTCTGTTAAAACAGTATTACAGAAAATAAACTTCTCAAGTCCACTAACTGTTATAGTACTACTTTTCAGTATTGGTGGGGGTTTCCTTCTCTTTTTGTTTGAAGTAGTGTGGAAGGTTCAAATCTTCATTATGTTATTATTCTTTATTTGAAGGTATTTTCCAATTTACCTGTTGCTGTTGTTGAAAATCCTCAAGTGATGTGGTTTCTGTGATTTGCTACAATTCTTTGTTTGCGATTATATAGCGCCAGGTTCGAAAAAGGGGTGGTGTGGGTAATGTTGCTAGTGACCTCTTATTCCCTCAGTTTCGTTAGTACGTACGCCATCACGCCAACAATGCCTTCGCCCGTCTGCCTCCCAGACTCGCTATTTAGGCCCGCTTCGAGGGCAACTAAAATTTGCATACGATACTTACTTCTCGTTCGCCCGAGACTTACTTCTCGTTCGCCCGAGACTTAATTCTCGTTCGCCCGAGACTTATTTCTCGTTCGCCCGAGACTTAATTCTTGTTCGCCCCAGACTTACTTCTCCTTCGCCCCAGACTTACTTCTCCTTCGCCCAGACTTACTTCTCCTTCGCCGCAGACTTACTTCTCGTTCGCCCCAGACTTACTTCTCGTTCGCCCGAGACTTACTACTCGTTCCCCCCAGACAGACATACTTCTCGTTCGCCCCAGACTTAATTCTCGTTCGCCCCAGACTTACTTCTCGTTCGCACGAGACTTACTTCTCGTTCGCCCCGGACTTACTTCTCGTTCGCACAAGACTTCCGGTTTTATAAATTCAAGCTGGTTTGAATTCTTAGTCTTTTTTCTTTTTTCCTTTGTACGTCTGCCCGCGATATGGGAATTTCGGAATAGTCCACTTCTCTTTTAATGCCGGTCGAGATCTTTCAACAGGACCTAACACGCCATGTAAACTTGTTTTGCGGGTGGTAACTCTTCTCGTTCCTCACAAGTGTGGTCTTCCATAAGATCTGCAGGCTTCATTCGCAGGAAGGCACTTTTATTCATTGACCTAAACAGCGGTTTTGTTTGTTCTGTTTTACGGCATATCAACACCTCAATGGGTTATTTAATGCCGACAATATTTTTATTGCTGGTAATATTGTTTTCCTTCAAAATTATATTGCTGGTAATATTTTTTTTTTCAAAAATTCATTGCTGGTAATAATTTTTTCAAAAATATATTTCTGGTATTAAAACCTATTTTTACACTTTCATTGTGTTTTGATTCCAGTTTGGCGGTTAACTATTTATCCATAGCAGGGACCCTAACATGTACTTTCACCCCGGACCAGGGTGGACCTAGGAACTCCAGCAATTAAGAGATGGTTCCACGTTCTTCAAATCCTCCTGATCAGAGGCCTTGGTGTTTGATGAAGTTTATCATCTTACCCAGGGCGCGGATGTAGTTTATCGTCATACCCAGGACGGCCCAAGGGTAAGACGATAAACTACGTCCGACAACGAGGCCACTGACCAAGGGGTTTTGAGGAGTGTGGAACCACCTCTTAATTGCTGGTGTTCCCAGGTTCATCCTGACCTAGGTTAGCAGCACCTGTTCGAATCCCAGCTATGGGCAAATAGTTAACCCTGAAACTGAGGTAAAAAGCATTATAAAAGTGTAAAAATAGGTTTTAATACCAGAAATACTTTGTAAAAAATTATTATCAGAAATAAGTTTTTGAAGAAAAAAAACTATTACCAGCAAAATATTTTTGAAAAAAAATTATTGCCAGCAATATATTTTTGAAAAAAAATTATTTTTGATTGATGAACGGAGAACGTTAAGATGCTCTTATATCTCTCTCAGATATAAGAGCATCTTATGATATCATAACGCCAGCATTTTTGAAACACGTGACCTCTCTCAGGTTTCCATAACCAAACTGGGTTGTTTGCCCCTGATGCGTTTACATATATATATATATATATATATATATATATATATATATATATATATATATATATATATATATATATAAATCAAGAAGCAAGATTTATATTATTATTATCCCAACCAAGAATACATATATCATCAGAATTCCCCACCTAATCAGGAATCCACAGACCTAGGGAGAGAAAAGAAGAAAGCTATCTTCTTCTCCTCAGTAAACATCTCGTCCCAAAAAAGTCAATCATTTTCTGCGTTTGACATCATCTATATAGCGAGATATCATTGTACTGCCGACAAGAAAAAAGTTTAATCATCTCACCCCAATTAAGGAATAAAACCACTAAGGCACAAACGTGTTAGAAAAAAGAGAAAAGGAAAGCATTATGAAGAAAGCAGGACAATAAAATAACGGAAATTAAGAAGATAACGATTGTCATTGCATTTTTGAAGATCAAAGTTGACTGGAGAGTAAGAAACCGACAGAGAGTTCCACAAGAGACAAGTGCAAGAGAAGAAACTGCTAGCATAAAACTTACGGCTACATCGAGCCATTGCAGCTATAAAATAACGAGACCTTGCCGCCAATCTAGTACTGCGCTTAAATTCATAATGTCTAAGTAATAAAGGAGAATAATTACCATGGAATTATTCATAGAAACGACGCAGTGAAGCTGCATTATTTCGGTGGGAAAACTAAAAAATTATCTACACTCTGTTGTTAACTGGGGCAAGGAATGGTTTGTTAATTTTAACGCCTCCAAAACCTTTTCCATTTTGTCATATTTTTTCCCTAAGAACATTTTTCTATGTATGGCGACAAAGATGAAGAGAATAGTCCGAATAATGTAAATAGTGTACATAATACCTAATAATAATAATTAATCTCAGAAATATAGACAGATACTGAAAGGCGGAAACGTTGTAATAAATATGGCGACAAAGATGAGGACAATAGTCCGAATAATGTAAATAGTGTACATAATACCTCACCTCAGAAATATAAACAGATACTGAAAGGCCGAAACGTTGTAAAAAATATGGCGACAAAGATGAGGACAATAGTCCGAATAATGTAAATAGTGTACATAATACCTCATCTCAGAAATATAGACAGATACTGAAAGGCCGAAACGTTGTAATAAATATGGCAACTAAGATGAGGACAATAGTCCGAATAATGTAAATAGTGTACATAATACCTCATCTCAGAAATATAGACAGATACTGAAATGCTGAAACGTTGTAATAAACATGGCGACAGAGATGAGGACAATAGTCGGAATAATGTAAATAGTATACATAATACCTCATCTCAGAAATATAGACAGATACTGAAATGCCGAAAAATTGTAATAAATATGGCGACAAAGATGAGGACAATAGTCGGAATAATGTAAATAGTGTACATAATCCCTCATCTCAGAAATATAGACAGATACTGAAGGGCCGAAACGTTGTAATAAATATGGCGACAAAGATGAAGAGAATAGTCCGAATAATGTAAATAGTGTACATAATCCCTCATCTCAGAAATATAGACAGATACTGAAAGGCCGAAACGTTGTAATAAATATGGCGACAAAGATGAGGACAATAGTCCGAATAATGTAAATAGTGTACTTTTGTAGTTCTTGGTCTTCTCTTATCTGATTTATACGCGAGAAAACAAGCTATTTTCGTCTGAGGAATATTTATGGCCCTTCTCATTACTATGGCAAATATCAAAATATTCATTGTTTGCAGGAATGTTTATATCATATCTAGGAAAGTGACACAGTTATTTCTATTTAGCCTCCTGTTTTTTTATACAGGTTCTTTGAAGATATCATTAGAATATTTTATTTCGAGTAGCATATGTTGAAATACCTTTTTAATACCCAAAATCCTATATCCCTTACAAAAATTTCCAGTCACCCATCATATTCTGTTTTACTCATCGTCCACTAAACAGTTAAAATCGCCCACTGGTGAATGATACCGTCTAAGTTGGAAATCCCTGAGTTAGATTGACATGGCAGAAGTTGTCTCAAGTGTCACTTACCTACACATACAGACCGTGCAAATGAAGTTCTGAACTAAACAAGTAAATATATAGACTATATTTCTTCATATATATATATATATATATATGAAGAAATATAGTCTTAAGATGTGCTATATTTATGGGATAAAGTGCTCAATATCAGAGATAGAGCGTGAACATAAAAGTCAACACTTAGAGGCGACAGTCTGATTCATGTTAGATACAATCGTCAGGCACATTGGTGCATTGTGGGTAGTCTATTTTGGCGGTTATTTTACCGGAAGTCGTTTATTTGTATATTTATTTATTTGTGTTATATTATTTTGCTTGTTTTTATTTATTTTTATTTTTATTTTTTATTTCTTATCTTATATATTTTTTATTTTTATTTTGATCGGTGTTTTTATTAACGTAGTAAAAATTTGTTTATATAGCTTTTTTAATAGTTTTGTTTTTGTTTGGGAAGATAATTAAAGCTATTTGTTCAATTTTACATATATATATATATATATATATATATATATATATATATATATATATATATATATATATAGGGTGTCCATAAAGTTCGTGTGAACTGTAAAAAAAGTATAACTTTATCTGCATTTGCGATAGAAATATTCTGTAAAAAATGTTATAAAGTTTAATGTACGTAATTTTAAGTATAGCTAAAATAACTAATGTGATTTCAGGCATTACTGTAAATCAGTTGGCAAATGTTTTCCGTGAACTGCAAAATCGTATTACCCTTTGTATTGCTAATGATGGAGGACATGTGGAAACTTAAATAAAATTTCAATAAAACCTTAAAAAATATAGATTTACTTCTTTCTAATCCTTTTTACAAATTATTTCTATCGCTAATACAAATAAAGTTATTATTTTTTTAAAGCGCACACGAACTTTATGGACACTCTGTATATATATATATATATATATATATATATATATATATATATATATATATATATATATATATATATATAATTAAACAACTAAATATATTAGAAAAAGGGGTTAAGTCGTCATTTCCCGGCGTGACGTTTATTCTCGTCTTTCGTGGTGTTTTTTTTTTACCTTTTCGCAGTGTCATTTATTTTCAACTTTTGAGCGTGCACCGGGTTTTTCTCAGTTTTTGGTGTACACCGACACAAAAGAAAATAAAGATGCAACGTTGAGGTTCATCCGTCCGCTTGGTGAGAAGCTGGGAAGGCACGCCCATTGTATGTTTACGAAGATTATTGTAAGATCACCAAGCGGTAAATTTCTCATGCAATCAACCCCAGCGGCATGGCAAAACTTTATATAGAATTCTGAATCTAGAAAACTGATTTCCAGATGAACTTACAAAAACAAACAACGGCAACGTTTTAATGCAATTTCTTCAACGATATTTCCAACGAAACTCACGCACGATAAAGAAGAGTTTCAAAAATCTTATTGTTATATGGGCCTTAAAGAAAGTTTGTATGAATACAACTAAAATTCAAGCAAGCAACAATATTCGGCGCCATTAGCAAAACTTCGAGAAATGTAGGGTGTGTCACCGTCTACATCTGCACCTGTGTAATAAAACAGGGCAGTAATATATATTCATCGCTCACTTTTGTCTCGTTGTCATTCGAGCGGAGTTTTTTTTATGTAATAGGTCAAACTGATGAAATTACATTTCCGTAATTCTATACCCTTTTCAAATGTTACTTTGTTGTAAATGTCATTTGATAAATGCCCATATAAGTGTCAAGCTTGTGTCTCCGCAACATTTTTTGTTTGCACGACAAACGTCAAACAGTGAGTTTAGAGACATCCATATTGCTCTAGAAACTTCCCTGCTTGCAGTGTTCTGCTGTTTTGCATGCTATTTTCATTGACCCTGATCTGGCATCTCGTCTGCAGTCGCTCTCTCACAGACGTGCCGTCGCCTCTCTCTGTCTTTTTTACAAATACTTTCACGGTAATTGCTCCGATGAGCTGCTTTCGCTGGTTCCCAGACTTCATGAATTCAAGCGTCCTACGAGGCTGGCATCCCGCGCTCACCCTTTCACTGTTGAAAATGTTAAATGTAGCCGTCTCTTCTACTCCAATAGCTTCATATCTCGCCTGTGAAACTCCCTTTCCCTGTTTCCCTGATAGCTATAATCTCCAACTATTCAAATGCAATGTCAATCGACATCTCCAGTTGCATTGATCTATCCACTATCCTTCTCCTCATCCTTTCCTCTATCACTCCTATCTGCTCTCGCTCCAAATCTTCTGTAACCCCTTGCGTGCTAGTGGCTTCCTGCCTTGCTTGGGGTGAAATGCTTAAAAAACAAATTATCATCTTATGGATAAATATTTAAAAATTGTGTCTTTATTTATATTCATGATTAAGTCGGGATCATAAAAATCAAGCAGGTGCGAAAGTTTAAATATCTGGGAAATGTTTTGACAGAGGACGGTAAGTGCGACACTGAGATCATAAGAGGTGTTGGGATGGGCAAGGACACTGGACAGAGTGTTGTGAGACAGGAGGAACAAAGAAAAGATTACTGAGCTGTTACTGTCCACTTTTACGGCAGCGAATCTTGGACGGTCTCCTCAAAGATGAAGAAGAGACTCGGGGCGACGGTGATGTGGTTCTACAGAAGGATACTGAGGTTATCATGGACCGAACATGTGAGCAAGGATGAGGTTTTGGAGAGAATGCAAGCAAGGAGGAAGCTTATACTTAACACCAGGAAGAGGCAGCTGAAGTTTCTGGGACACGTAATAAGAAAGGAGGGCCTGGAGAATCTGATACTCACAGGTCGAATAGAAGAAAAGAGAGACAAGGGAAGGCAACGCATGACATAACTGGCGGGCTTAAGCAAGTGGATGACAGAACGTGGTCTGGGAGAGGTGGCAGAAGGAGGAAACTTATTGAGAGCTACAAGGAATAGGGTGAAGTGGAGAGCCATGATCGCCTACGCCCTAAAGGAACATTGCACATTAAAAGAAAAGAAAGGTAGTAAAAGAAAGTGAGAAGAAAGGAGTAAACATCAATTATAAGAATATGGTTCTACAGAAAAGAAATATTACCAGCAATAAAAATCTTGTCAATAAACCATCTGAGGTTGATATGCCGTAAAACAAACGAAATGAAACGAAACGAAACCAATCTCACTCTCTCTCTCTCTCTCTCTCTCTCTCTCTATATATATATATATATATATATATATATATATATATATATATATATATATCTATATATATATATATATATATATATATATCTATATATATATATATATATATATATATTCATCTCTCTCGCCACCTAGTTATCTATCTCTCCGTCTTTCTCTATATCTATCGATTAGAAAAATATTACCAGCAATAAAAATCTTCATTGTTTACATTATTCGGACTATTGTCCTCATCTTTGTCGCCATATTTATTACAACGTTTCGGTCGTTGTACGCTCCGGCCTTCTTCAAGTGTTTGGAATGCCGAACTGAACCCTTTATTTCGCTCACTGGGGTAGACTGTTCTAGTTCCACGTGCCATGTTTACTGGATGTCAGTTATCAGTTATCTCCTGTTAATTTTTCCCTCTGAAAGTTCTCCACTGCCTTAATCGGGTATTGAACTCACACTCTGACATAGTCCGAATAATGTAAATAGTGACTTTTTTTGAAGGAGATGTTTACTGAGGAAAAGAAGATAGCGTTCTTCTTTT
>OZ038477.1:138134171-138166671 GCA_964036315.1 Acanthosepion esculentum
AGACCCTGCTCTACCATTCTATTGCTTAAGCGCGCTGTGTCACGCGTTTCTTTCCCTTTTCCATCTTTCCATCTGCCTTGTGAGTATCAGATTCTCCAAGCCCTCCTTTCTCATCACGTGTCCCAGAAATTTCAGCTAGATGTTAGGTATAAGCCTCCTCCTTGTTTGCATCCTCTCGAAAACCTCATCGTTACTCACATGTTCGGTCCATGTTATCCTCAGCATCCTTCTGTATATGAAAAGACTGAGAGAGATAGAGAGATTTGAACAGTCTTAGATAGATAGATAGATAGATAGATAGACTGGTTTGTTTGTTTTGTTTTGTTTTACAGGATATCAACCTCAATGGTTTATTTCATGCCGACAAGATTTTTATTGCTGGTAATTAATATTTTTAAAAAAATGTATTGTTAGTAAATTTTTATAAATTTATTGCTGGTATTAATTTTTTTTGTTAAATCATACATTATAGATGCATCAAGGGTGGTCTTCAGCGATGCACTGTTTTTATCGCCGATTTCGGGTTTCGCATCATATCGGCTCCAACAGCAACCCCGACCTGACTCTAGACGAGTCAGGCCGCCTCCTTGAAAAAGTAGTGCTACGCACCGCGACATTGCAAAAAAGATTAATCGTACGAACTAGCAAGGGCGGACTTCGACCGTTCTTATTGACATATGTCAGTCAGCGTCAGCCAATGAAAACAGGGCTTTTCACCCTCCTCTACTGTATAGTGTTGTCTTTTTACTACATCCGGTTTAGATTTGATCTACTACTTCCGGAATCCATAACGAGGTGAGATGGTATCCTTATTGCATAGTTTAAGCCCATGTATTACATATTAAATACTAATCCCATAGCGATACTAAATCTTTAACTAAACCTACACGCGTCCCCAACCCAAATCTATCCTATACTAGCACTTGCTAAAAAGACATCCACTATTCTATGAGGTCAAACTGTAACTTTTACCTTATACTCTTAATACCTGTATTTACAATTTCATAATGTTTTGACCCCAATTTAGGAATTAACTATTTCCCATAGGTGGAACCCTAACAGGTGCTACCACCTTGGGTCACGGTGGACCTGGTGGTTCAATGCTCTTCAAAACCTCCTGATCAAAGGCCTTGCTGCCGGATGTAGTTTATCGTCATATCCGGAATGAGAACATGTAAGCAACAAGTTTTTTTTTTTAATGGAAGCAATAAATTCTTATAGCTAGAATCAGAAAGAGACAGTTGAAAGGCCTTGGACACATAATGTGGAAAGAGGGCTTGGAGAAAGTGACACTCACAAGACATAATGAAGTCATGATGGGCAAAAAGGAGACATCGAGTAACCTACCTAAGAAGCTTGTGTAAATTGAGGGCAAAAGAAGGAAGAGGTGATAGTGAAAAGTCAAACTTTATGAAGAGCTACAAAGGATAGGAACTTGTGGAGAGCCATAATCGCCTACCGAATGCATGGCTTCGATTTATTTTTACATCTAATCGGAAAGAACTTTATTGTGCATGCGTGAACATAAAATTCCCCGTGTGATTACTTCGCCGGAAGTAAGGTGCCTGTAAATGAGTTTGCATTCTATGTTACCACTGTATCTATTATGGCCACATTTCATGGACGTTTTTATAAATTGCCATTGAAACGAACATTTCTGACTCTGGGTGAGATTAAAGGGAACGTGACAAAACAGCAGATGTTGGCATCAAAAGATAAGTTTACAGAGTTTTTAAAAGTGGAAGGATCCCTGGGACAAGTTTATGGATTCCCAACTGGGATGTTTTAAAGTCGCCGTTGCCCTAAGGGGACTATTGTTTGAATAATGTAAATGGGCGAATAATCTTTCGGGATAATCTCTTATACTCGAGAAAGACTAGAGAATGTATCGGCCGAAAACTACAATGACGAAGCTGATACTTCATCACAAATCGTTGATTCTTGTTACCTTATCGCAGAAATAGGCCACTGCCTTTATTGGTGGTGGACTATGTTTTAATAATTCCTTCTGTTTTAATCTGTGGAACTGATTTATTTTGATTGGAAGAATTTCTTCGTCTTTTTATTTTTTTTTAAACAGTCTATTATTTAACTGTTGGATTTCTCATCTTTTTTTTTCTGCTACTATCTTTTTACGTCTGCCTATATCCGACGCTGTTTTGTTGACTACGTGACAGTAACGCTACTCTTACGTTGCTTTACAATTTTGAGTGAAATTGTTATCAAGTATTAACAAATTTTCGTCCCAACACCTTTTGATGTCTAACTCCACGAGAGCGTCTCTCCTTTCTTGGCCTCACGCTTTCCACTGACCTGAGGTGGAATAATTACATTGAATCAATAGCTACATCCATTGCTAAGAAAGTTGTTCTCTGTGAAGGATTTTTTCGTCCATCCTTCAGATCAATCATTCGTCCTTGCATTGAATGCTATTGCCATATATTGTCTGGTGCCCCCGCTGTTCATCTTAAGGTCCTCGACAAATCCAGTGGCGGATATGCAATCTGATAGGTCCTGATCTGGAATCTCTCCTACAGTCACTTTCTCACAGATGTCCTGTGGCTTCCCTCTAACTTTTCTAAAAAATATTTTCTTGGCAATTGCTCTAACGAGCTACTTTCACTGTTACTCCAAATGCATGAATTTAAGCGTGCTACTAGGTTGGCATCTCGGTCCCACCCTTTCACTGTCGAAACAGTTAAATGTAACCGCCTCTTCTACTCCAACAGCTTCTTATCTCTCACCTTCCGTCAGTGGAAATCCCTTCCTCTTATTTGTTTCCTTGACAGCTATAATCTTCAAATATTCAAATGTCAATCGACATCTTCTGATGCTTTGATTCTGATCAGATTCCTTCTTGTTATGGGTCCTTACCTATAACTACAGAATGAACTCTTCCTAACACTGTGTATACTACGCCCCTCAAGAGAGAGGGAAGAATCGAGTCGAGCCGATAGTAGTTCACTCCAAACCAGACTGACAGTCATACTAACACCTTCCACATCTCGTATTATTATTCCGTGTAATATATCTTCGTTATTTCTACTCTTGTGTTCGTGTTGTTCTTCCTTGGTCCTAACTTGGACCATAACACTTCTTTATATCCTTTCCTCAAACACCCCTCTTTACTCTTGCTCTCACTCTCTGTAACCCCTTGCGGGCTAGTGACACCCCCGCCTTGCTTACGGTTAAATGCTTAAAAAGATCTTTTCTTTTTTTCATTTGGTATTAAATTTCTAGTAATATTAAATCATTGTAAAATGTCGTGCCCGATTAGAAAATTAAAAACAAAATTTGGCATACACGCAAAATATAGCCAAATAAATAGCACCCATTATTTTGAACAGCTGTCTCCCATCGTTCTACAAGCTTGTTAAAGCCGTTTTCCGAGAAAATTCGTGCTTTTTTTCTAGGAAGAAGGTTGTGAGATAGTTTTCGACCTGACTATACGAAGTAAAACTTTTTTGGCCATTTAAATTTTCTGTAGAGTCTGGAACAAATAACAATCGGGAGGAGGCAAGTCCTGGGAATATAGTGGGTACTGGAAGGTTCCCATTTCAACTCTAAGCTTCTATAAGGTCTGTTTTGTAACATAAGGTTTTGCCTTGTCGTGGTGTAAAATTGCACTTTTTCGATTTTCTTTCTTCATAGCTATAATCTTCAAATATTCAAATGTAATGTCCATCGACATTTTCTGATACCTTGATTCTGATCCCTGTCCTTCTCAATATGCTTTCCTCACCAAACCCCCCCCCCCCGCTTTTCTCTTACTCTCACTCTCTGTAATCCCATGCCTGATATTGGCACTCCTGCCTTCCTTGGGGTGAAATGCTTAAAAAAAAAATTTCTTTTTTTTTTTTTTGCTGTTAAATTTGTAGTAATATTAGATCATTGTAAAATGTCGTGCCCGATTAAAAGATTAAAAAATTAAAAACAAAATTTGTCATATACACAAAATATAGTCAAATAAATGGCACCCATTATTTTGGACAAATGTTTCCCATTGTTCTCCAAGCTTGTTAATGTAATTTTCGTAAAATCTTCGTGTTTTTTTTCTTCTAGGAAGATGGTTGTGAGATAGTTTTCGACTAACGATACAGAGTAAACTTTTTTGGTCATTGAAATTGTTCTGTAGAGTCTGGAACAAATAACAATCGTGGGGAGGCAAGTCCGGTGTATATGAAGGTTCCCATTTCAACTCTAAGCTTCTATAAAGTCTGTTTTGTAACATAAGGTTTTGCCTTGTCGTGGCGTAAAATTGCACCATTTCCATTTGCTAAAATCAATCGTTTTTCTTGAACCCTAATCTCTTCAAATTGCGGAAGGCAGTTGAGATATCGATATTCAAACTCTTAGCAATCTATTTAATCAAAATTTTCGGTTTATTCTCCACGATGGCAAGCAAAGCGTCTTTATTAATGTCGGAATGTCGCCCAGAGCATGGATGATTGTTTAGATTAAAATCACACCGAAGAAATCTGCCAAATTACGTTTCGACCTGCCTATATTTCTAAGATGAGGTATTATGTGCACTATTTACATTATTCGGTCTATTGTCCTCATCTTTGTCGCCATATTTATTACAACGTTTCGGCCTTTCAGTATCTGTTTATATTTCTGAGATGAGGTATTATGTACATAATTTACATTATTCGGACTATTGTCCTCATCTTTGTCGCCATATATATTACAACGTTTCGGTCGTTGTACGCTCCGCCTTCTTCAGGTGGTTGGAATGTCGAACTGAACCCTTTATTTCGCTCACTGGGGTAGACTGTTCTAGTTCCAATTTATTCTCATTCTCATTCATTCCCAGTAATCCTTTGCTTAACAGGAGATAACTGATAACTGACATCCATTAAACATGGCAATAAGAGGAAAGGAGACACATCTGCAATAAGATAGCGACGAGATGCATGACTGTGATGAAACCTGGACTGAAATTGAAAAAGCTATTGAAAAGGGTGTCAGTCTTATTAGCTTATTTTGTTTACTATAAAACATTGAAAATAAATGTTAAACTTGATTTAAGTTCTTTTATTTTAATCTACATATAACCCCTCATATCCGGACCTTGTACCCAATTCCTCATACCCGGAAGGCCTTCTTTGTCCTGTTGTCAGGGATTCTACTGTATATATATATATATATATATATATATATATATATATATATATATTGCTTCAAAGCTCAAAAACATAAATTTAGGCATTGAATGACCCATAAGGAGTTGATATGGTGTTAAACAAACATGCAAATAATGAAGATGTCTTTGGACGGAGGAGGAAAAAGTTTCAATGTACACTGACATGCCAAATTCCCGTAGCAGTATGTTAAAGTAATGATAGGCGACCCCACTGTACCTTAACATCATGAAAATGCCTAGACATATATCAGTTGTGCTCAAAATTCTGATGAATCAATGTGAACCCCAGCTAGGGTACTCAGGGCAAGGCGACATAAATTATTAATGGAGTCCGAATGGGGTATGATTATGGGTGCCAGACAATGGGACATTATATTTCTGAAATTAACATCCGTCGATATACGGTGTTATGTGTGTACCGGGAATACTTGATGGGAGGCATTACCGGACCACTGGGAACAGTGTCCGAAAACGAGTCTTTAATAATCAACATCCGACGACTGGTCTGCCGTACGTTCGCCCGACATGAGCCCCCCATCGAACAAATATGGGATGTGAGGGAAGTACAACTATAACAAATCAACATCTCGCAGAGTTCTTCCGACTACCTGTGGAGTCAATGCCGCGTCGTTTTGCTCCACTTTTTCGGACTCAGAAGAGGTTCCGACACGATACTAGGTACATATCCCATGAATTTTGGCACGTCAGGGTAGTATTCTTTTTTTTAATTTGACACAATATTTGATTCACCAGCGATTGATTGATGAACGTTTTTTATCATAACGCCAGCATTTTTGTAACACGTGATCTGTCTCGTGTTTCCATGACCAAACAGGGTTGTTTGCCCCTGCTACGTTTACATATATATATTTATTACAACGTTTCGGCCGTTGTACGCTCCGGCCTTCTTCGGGTGGTTGGAAAGACGAACTGAACCCTTTATTTCGCCCACTTAAGTAGACTGTTGTAGTTCCACGTGCCATCGTTAATGGATGTCAGTTGTCAGTTATCTCCTGTTAATTCCCCTCTGAAAGTTCTCCACTGCCTTATCCAGGTATTAAACCCACACTCTTTGGGTCCTGTCACTGGATCTAACTAACGTCTTTATCCACTGTGTCATGAATAATGTAAATAGTGTACATAATACCTCGTATCAGAAATATAGACAGATACTCAAGAAGCAAGAATCTTCCAGAAAATTTTTCTTTTGTCTGCAATCATTTTTGTTTACCATCGTTCCTCCGTGCCATTACGATTCATGTACCCACCCGGTTATATTGTGTTATTTTTAGTTGGGTACCACCCAAGAAACAACGACAATGTCACGTGAGACCAGACAGAGCGCCTTTTTTTATTCGTCTGTTTATTTAGTTCTGCAACGCTAACGGCTTGCCTTTTCAATTAGCATACAATACTAAAGAAAAAAAAAACCTTAATATCCATTACTAACAGTCACTAGTGTATCTAGATATGAGGTAGTATGCTTACTTGTATTATTTGCATGATTCGGACTGATATCTTCATCTTTATTGCCATATTTGAAACGTTCAGGTGATTGAACCGAAACCTTTATTTCGTCTACCGGGGTAGATTGTTTTAGTTCCACGTGCCATACCTTTGGCCCAATGTCTCAGTAACCAATTTTACCAGTGCTCATATTGCATTTTTTTACCTGAGCTTATATTGTAATTTAAGTTGTTATTCATTACTTTTCTCTAGCACTCCTTATTACTGGTTCCCATATTGTATTCATTTCTATGCTTGGTCGGCTCAGGAGATTTTTGTGGCCTAGCATATGTGCTGATTCCTTCAGTTTTCGTATTTTCCAGTGATGATCTCTGTCTATTATTTCAACCTCATCCCACAAATGTGGAGGGGCTGATCTCCCTTTTCCCTCCATATGTGGTCAGGTACTAGCTTTTCAGCGTAGAAAAAAACTTAATATCCATATAAGCATTACTAACAATGACTGGTACTGAAAGAATACCATTAAGTATAGTAATAACTGAGAGATTGTAAACCCTGCAAGAATTATAGTGCTGCAGTTGCTATACAATCTTCGTTTGATAAAATGGTGATACCGCTATATTTTTATGTGTCTTCGTTCATTATTCATTATTTTACCATTGGCTATCACTCCATTAGCAAACATATGCTATTTAACACTGGGGATTAAGTGACAAGTTTCCTTAATAATTCAGCACACTTGTTTTAATATTCTAACTATTTCAATACCACTGACGCCTAGAAAGTCCTAACACTTACACTAATTTCGCCTTCCTTCGCCTTCCCCCCTAGGCTCTTTGGGACAGCTGCTTTCAAGACTGGCAGAGATTACCTTCATGTATCAGAGCTCAAAATTATTCTTCCGGTAAATGCATTCCTTGCAGAGGGATAAGTCTCAAAAAAGAGATGGTTAGATGGCTGCCTACTGATTAATTGATTTGATATTACGGTTTATCAACCATCTGCAGATTATTTAAAGTCAAAGAATATTTTTTAGATTGTAAGAATTTTTTTTTTTAGGTAATAATCGTTTAGTGATACAAGTTTTACTAATTAACCCATAGCTAGGGAAGAAAATGTGAATTTATACCTTTCCCAAGGGTATTTGCGCGTAATTGAATATAACGAACCCAACGGGGATTGGAACTCTGTTCTTCCAAGCCGTTATAAATTACACCACCCGCACATCTAAGATTACAGCACATGGTATTTCCAAGTGGTCACCCAGTTAGGTTCTGACCATGCTGGACGTTCCTTAACTTCGGGGATCAGTGTTTCAGTGTGATGTGGCAGTAAGCCAAGCTTGCCTATAGACAAGTATAAGCCGTATAACATTAAAAATGGAAGCTAGGAGGACTTCACCTGAGATCTGAGAAAATTGTCAAATATAAGGTTTGGTGCGGTGCTCATGACAGTCACGTTTGAAACGGGGCTCAGGAGATGCGAAAATCGAAATTGAATGCATGGAAAATTCGAGAAAGAATTGAGATTGTTATGGCCACAACGATAAAAAAAAGAAAGAAAGAACTGATGATTTCAGGAGACTTTAGGTGGATATTTGGGCGATATTATTTTTCACACATAATTGCCATGACTCAAATAACATGATCCAATAGAGAAATAAATAAATTTTCACCAATAACACTGATTTATTTACTGTTGACTTTGATCCGTCTTAATGAAACACCCTTATATATAATCAGTCTTAATGAAACACCTTTTATATAGCAGAAAAAATATAGTCAAGTAGTCCTGTATTTATTTGCAGACTAATTAGTTTATGCCAGGGTTCCTTCAAGTGCTGCTATCTTATCAGAAAGTTCAAGAAGTCATGAGGACGATGTTCGGTGGTACAGTATTGGTTATTTACATAAAGCTTTTGACCCTTTAAATGATTTTCCGGGCACTTTTATTAGGCACCTTTGTGCCGTCTTAGAATAAATGCACGATTTTTTCTTGTAGACTTTCGTTATTTCATACACAATATTTTACTCTGACATTTTTCTCCGTCAACTCTTATGTTCCGTAAAATCTTGGTTGTGTGTAACGAAGTTGCGAGTGAATAAATACTTATTTCGTCCAGTATACTGCAATATTTATAATTAACTAGACAAATCCTCGTCTTACGAACGTGTCTCTAGACGGTGAATATAAAATATTAGGTTGGTGCAAAAATAATGTCGTTTTCTCACATGAAGTTGAACGTCAAAAAACGACATTATTTTTGCACCAACCTAATACCAGTTTTACGAACATTTCTCTTAATATTTTTAAGATAATTCATCAGACGGTGTTATTTTATTTATCGTAACTGGATTTTTGGATTACTTTACTCGGTTTCCGTCGTTCAATATTATGCGTCTGTTGGAAAGACGCTTTTATCGCAGTTTCTCGGCCTTTTCCAGCTCCCTTTTTTTTCCTGGCCTGGTGAAGAATTGATGCAATTATGTTATTATTTATATATAAATATTAAAATCAAAGTGTAGTATCTGTTCTTATCAACGTAATCTCATTCTCTCTCTCTCTCTCTCCACTTTTACCTTCCCTTCTTTCTTTTATTTTCTCCGTGAATCAAATTAGTTTCTTTTTCCTTCTTTCCACGCGATCCAAACGGAATAGTCCATTTGGTATTGGCTGGACGTAACGGTAGTGCGAAGTAACTAAAGGAAAGACAAGCACAATTATAATGAAATACTATATTAATTGCAAGTTAGGCTTACACCACTCCATCACCAATAGACCTGTTTCTTTATATCATTTACACTTAGACTATTTTCCTCGTCTTTATTGTTGTTATTACAACGTTTCAGCCGTTGTGTTCCCCAGCTTTTATCAGGTGTGGTTAACCTTCAAGAAATTTCAAACTGAATCCTTTATTTAATCTCCGAGAATAGATCGTTCTCATTCCACTGCCCATGTGTAGGTATATCTCGTCTAGTTTTTATTCAGTACTGCTCAGTTATTACTTGCTCCATTTCCACTGAGTCCAAGTACACACTGCCCAGCCCAGGGATTGAACTCGCAATTACTGTGACCAAATTCATAAAGCAATGCGTTAATCCACTCTTCTATTGTCCTGAGTTTGGTGAAATTCTCTGTAGATTACCCAGATTGATGTACACCAGATGAAGGTTGGGGGTGGGGGGGGCACAAGCAACAAAACAACAAAGATGGGGACAATAATTTGACTGTAAAATATGTAAAAAAAATTATTAATACATTATTTCATGTTGCAAATCTTCCAACTAGGTTATCAATATTTAAGGGTTGTCATAATATTGTTTCATTTGTATCACAAGGAAGAAAAATTATTCAGTATCAAACAAGCATGACTTGAAAGAAAGACGTACATGACAGTCTCTGACTATTATAAAAAAAAATTTCGCTTTCTGAATTTGTGAGCTTACGGTCTCATGTTGGAACACTGATTCTTGTATGCCTGGTCAGTACCAAGATTTATTTTTTTTTAAGCTTATCACCCCAAGCAAGGCTGGAATCCACTAGCACGCAAGGGGTTACAGAAGGTTTGGAGGAAGAGCAGATAGGAGTGGTAAAGGAGATGGCTAACCACTTGGGAATACCAGGTGCTGTAAGCTTGGATGTGCAGGTGGTGTAATGGATAATGGCTTGGAATTGTTAATACCTCGTCGAGTTCTTTCTTTTTAGTACTGCTCAGTTATTGCTTGTCCATTTCCAGTGAGTCCAAGTACACACTGCCCAGCCCAGGGATTGAACTCGCAATTACTATGTGACCAAATCCATGAAAAAATGCTTTGATCCACTCGGCTATTGTCCTGAGTTTGGTGAAATTCTCTGTTGGCTACACAGATTTCCACTGAGTCCAAATACATCTGTGGCGTTTAGTGGAAATTAAAATCGGCTTGTCACCCTTATTTTCGTGGCCAAAAATGAACATTACGTAGTCTCCAGCGGAACCAATTAGAATCACGCGCGGGAGCGTTAAAAAGGGGAAGGAATCCCCTTTATCTCCCTATCTTCTCCCTCCGAACATTAGTCACGAGACCTGGTTACTTCTCGTTGGTTAGTCGTTGTAGAGATACGCATGTGTTAATAACTCCCAAAATGAAGCTCACACAATGAAGACATATTTAATCATTCTAAAAAAAAACCTCACACAATTTTACATTGCAGGAACGGATTTGTTATACACCAAGTACACGTGTATATGTCTTTCTTATCATTTGTTTGTTATAAATTGATTTCTATGTATGTCACACTAAATGGTTCAGTCTTATTTACTGGTTGTATCCAGTTTTGTATGATTTTCCCTTTTCCCTCTTTCTTTCCAAATTTGCTTTTTCTGACTACTTCAATTTATATGAGCCGTCAACAATTATATATCTCATTATTCCCAAGCCGCCTGAACACGTGTCTTTGATTGAATGTAGTTTATGAACTTACCTTTAAAAGGTAAGAAAAGGATAATATCTGCAACACATACTACAACATCCACAATTACTATGTCACTAAATTCACGAAACTCAGCTATTTAATCCACTAAGCTATAGTCCCGTGGAGAACCTGGAGCCTTAAACCTAACCTACCTGCTACTATTTAAATGAACTCATCGAGGCTTCTCTTTTTACTGCATCTGCTGTTTTTACCGATGTTGCTTATTATCATTTCTTTTTCACTCTTTATTAATGGCTACCATATCATATTTATTTCTACGCTAGGCCTACTAAGGGGATCCTCATGCGCTTATTATTTCAGACGTTTGACTCTCCGATGTTCCACTCTGTCCAGTATTTTATTTCAATCCACAGGAGTTGATGACTACCCTTTTTCGCTTCGCACTTGATCTGCCAAGACTGGTTTCGTTGTCTCACCTCTAATTACAGCTTTTCAATATTCCTCCAGTTGTCATTTTTAGGGGGCTGCTAGCTTTCCTTTTATAGTCTTTGCCACAAGGTCAAGAAATGGAGTACTGCATTTTCTGTTTTTTACCGAACTTGCTTATTCTCATGATTTTTTCATTCTTTATTAATGGCTACCATGTCATATTTATTTCTACGCTAGGCCTACTAAGGGGATCCTCATGTTGTAGCATATGCCCTTATTATTTCAGACGTTTGACTCTCCAGTGTTCCACCCTGTACAGTATTTTATTTCAATCCACAGGAGTTGATTACCCTTTTTCGCTCCATACTTGATCAACCAAGACGGATTTCGTTGTCTCATCTATAATTACAGATTATCGATATTCCTCCAGTCGTAATTTTAGGGGACAGATAGTTTTTCTTTTATATTCTTTGCCGCCGGGTCAAGGAATGTAGTACACACGAGATATTCCTAGAAAAGTCTAATTCGTTATATTCACTTTTGCGCAAATACCCTTCGGAAAGTAATGACTCCATATCTACTACTCCCAACTATGTATTAAATAGCAGGGCAGATTTGGATTTCTGGCCGTGGCTGGCAACCAATTTAGGAGAAGGACAAGTCTGAATTCAAAACTGTATGTTACCCTAGCAAAACAAATACCAAACAGCCATGGAAATTTTATTATGGATTCATACATTTAACATTATTTACATTATTCGGACTGTTGTCATCATCTTTGTCGCCATATTTATTACAACGTTTCGGCCATTGTACGCTTCGGCCTTCTTCAGGTTGTTGGAATGTCGAAATGAACCCTTTATTTCGCTCACTAGTTACACGTGCCATGATTTTAATGGATGTCAGTTATCTCCTGTTAATTCCCCTCTCCAAGTTCTCCACTGCCTTAACCGGGTATTGAACTCACACTCTTTGGTATTCTGTTACTAACTCACGCCTTTATCTCCTGTGCCATGTGTCCTTGCATAAATTTCTGGGTATTATAGACCTCATGTCTTCTAACAATTTTTACCAGTTCTCATATTGCAATTTTTGTTGTTATTATAGCTTTATACATTTAACTAATTTCGATTGAAGTCGGAGAGTTAAGTAGGCGTGGGCTAATTGTTTTCTTTTGTTTGTTTGTTTGTTTTTTGCGTAAATAGTAAAGTCAGCAATTTCTGTCAAAATTTGAATTATTTTATTTTTGTTTTTTTGGTAAGTTACGTCATTACTTTTTTGATGTCTTTGTATAGAAGAACATGCAAAATATCTTAAACTTAGCGTAGATTTTGTGCGATATTCGTGATAAAGCATTGTCGGGAAGAGTCCATAAAAACCTGTCCTTCTCTGATGACTATCAAAAGATCCTTTTTTTTTTCTTAATGGAATCATTCGGCAACTCAGGGAAAACGCAAAGGCTCAAAATGTCAGATTAGTGGTCGAAAATGGCAATCTGTTTATAGACTGAAAAAATAAGTTATTATATGTCATCCAGCCCCGCCCCCCAGCCAAAATGTCTGCAGAGGCGCCCAGAAGAATCGTTTTTTATAACATTTTTAAAATATCATTTTTACATGAACTGTCAGTGAATTGATGAAATGGAGTGCGCTGCGAGACATTAAAGTCTCACGAGATTTTATTTGCGCGCGTGAGATTCGCAAAACTAAGTTTACACAGATGTGCATCTTCGTTTTAGTTTTGCAATCAAGCATTTTACTTGTTTGTTTTTGAGCAAGTAAGAAACCTTTGTTTCACTATATGGGCTCTTCTCCTATTCTCTCTCTCTCTATCTATCTATCTCTCTCTCTCTCTCTCTCTCTCTCTCTCTCTCTCTCTCTCTCTCTCTCTCTCTCTCTCTCATGCACACTCACATAAACATTCTCTATCTATTTTTTGTTTTTTGTTTTTTCTTCAGATTTGTATGTTGTTTTTATTTTTGTCGGGGCGGACAATTTAAAAATAGAATTATTTTAATTAGCTCGATGGAAGAATGTTTTATTGTTTTCAAATATTTTTTTATAAAAAAAAACATCGTTTTGTCTGGAAATCATTGTTTTATTTTTTATATTTAATCTCATTTTCCTGTCTGTCTCGCTAAACATTCCATTTTTTTACGTTTCTTACTTTCTCACTCTCTCTCTCTCTCTCTCACTGACTCTCTCGCTCTCTACATTTCACCCAAACTCTTCCTGTAAATTTCACCCAAAGGCTTTCTCTACATTTCACTCAAAGTCTGTATCTAACTTTCACCCAAAGTCTCACTCTACATTTCACCCAAAGTCTCTTTCTAAATTTTACCGAAATCTCTCGCTACATTTCACCCAAACTCGCTCTCTCTACATTTCACCCAAAAAACTTTCTCTATATTTCATCCAATGTCTTTCTCTACGTTTCACTCAAAGTCTGTATTTCATCCAAAGTCACTCTCTAGATTTTACTCAAAGTTTCTTTCTACATTTCACCCAAAGACTCACTCTACATTTCACACAAAGTCTCACGAAATTTAACCGAAAATTTATCTATACGCTTGACGAAAAATCTCTCTACGTTCCACCCATAGTCTTTCTCTTCATTTCACCCAAAGTCTGTATCTTAATTTCACCAAAGGTCTTTCTCTGCATTTCACCCGATATCTCTCATTACGTATCACCCAAACTCTGTATTTAAATTTCACCGAAACTCTATATTTAAATTTCAGCCAGTGTCACTATCTAGGTTTCAGCCAAAGTCTCTTTCAACATTTAACCCAATGTCTTTCTGTGTATTTCACCCAATGTTTCTCACTACATTTCACCCAAAGTTTGTATCTAAAATTCATCAGAATCATCTCTCTCAATCTGTGTGTGTGTGTGTGTGTGTCTGTGTGTGTGTGTGTGTGTGTGTGTGTACGTACGTTTCATTTTAAGTCACCCTTTACATCTCACCCAAAGTCTGTATCTACATTTTACTTAAGTGTTTCTGTGGATGTCACCCGAAAACTGGATCTAAATTTCACCTAAAGTCACTCTCTACATTTCACCGAAAGTCTATATCTGTATCTAAATTTCGCTGAATGTCACTCCCTACAGTTAAGCAAATGCCTCTCACCACATTTCACCCAAAATCACTCTCTACATTTCACCCAAAATCTCTTTCTACCCAAAGTCACCCCTTATATTTCAGTTTTTGAAAATGGCTGGTCTTAGCTGGAAGTGCTTAGACACGGATAGATATAGTGATTTCCCAAGCGTAGCTTAGATGTGGCACAAGGCCGAAAGTAGGGGCACCCAGTGAGGATCGACCTCAATACTCAGTTATAATTGTTCTAGCGAGACAAGCTTGCTAACCATTACACCACCTCGAGGTGCCCAGACACGGATAGATATATTTACAAGTAAGAACCGGAAAACAGAGAAATTATTAGAAACATCGCAAAGAATATATCAGTGATTACATTTATTTCAATTCTTAGCAACAAACTATAGGATTTCCCTTCAAAGTAATACCCCTCGAGTCTAATGTACTAGTCCGTCCTTCTCTATCACGCTTCTATTCACTGCTGGAAGGTTTCTTTTTGGATACCCCTCAGCTCCGTAGTAACGGCCCTCTTAATGGCACGCACGCCTTCAAAACGGGTCCCCTTGATGATGTCCCTGATCTTGGTGAAAAAAAGAAGTCACTCGTAGCAAGATCATGTGTATGGTGGGATTTTTTTTTCCAATAAGGTGAGGTTTTTCTCAGGCAGGAACTGTCGGGTGACCAGGACGTTGTGAGCAGGGACACCTGTCGTGGTGAAGCAGCCAAGATTTGTCCTGCCACGAAAACATGTGAAAAATGAAATGGTTGCAGGAAGCGAAGATTACAGTTATATACTCCCAAGATATCACGTGATATGATAACAGAGTCGGGTTATCCCTCTTTCCCTGTGTTTCATTGATTATTCCCGGTATTATATAAATCACTATTTTGCTCAAAACTTTTCATGTTAAATATTTTATGTGTTCAATATAACAGTAAAATGAAAATACATCTCGGAAGAAAAAGAGTAGCAACACAACGACAAAGACGGCGACAACAAAGTCTATTTCAAGTTTAAGTTGAAGCCAGACGATCACTTAATAGAAAAAGGTACCTGTGTGCCTCATATGAATGGCTTGAACTAATAAGACTACAATCTGAGAAACGTAAGAGTAAAGGAACTGATTACCAAATTACTGTATTTTCTAGCAAGAAATCTCGAGTAAAGGAACTGATTGATTAAACGATTCATTTTACTCGGGTATTAAATTTGTCTAAATATACAGGGTGGTCTGAAAGTTTTGTCACCCCCTACCTCTCTTCCAAACTGTAGTAGCTCGTGTGAGCCATCTGAAACAGAAAATTATACTATGTATGGGGTGACAAAACTTTCGGACCACCCTTCAGATAAATATTTTATTTGTATAGATTATTAAAGCGACTAAGGAAAGTAATCCCTCATAAATTTATTGATTGATATAGCTCCTTTCCCACTACAGATGGGACAGGAAATATATAAATACATATATATATTGATAAGTATTATATGGTTTGATTGTTTTTTCTCTCTTCTAGATTTCATCCTTTTACCTCCTTCCAGGTAGGCTACCGGGAATTCTGACATGGCGGACACCCGGAAGTGATTCATTAAAACTAAGTGAGGGATAAATTTTTAAGCTTGTGAATTTCGGCGTCTCATATTTTGGAATAATAACTGACCTTTTTTATTTCTGTATTTAAAAGCGTTCACGAGAAGCACGAAGTTCAAAAGTGACGATGAAGTCAAAAGTGTTGTGAGCGACTGGCTGAGACATCAGTCCAAAGATTTTTACGCTGAGGGAATACGGAAGCTTGCGCACAGATGGGAAAAGTGTGTGACAGTGCTGGGAGACTACGTTGAAAAATAAAAAAAGAGAGTAAGCTTCTATCTGTATTAGAAGTCCTTATACCGAAAAATTCACCTTATTTATTGAATAACCCTTGTATATATATATATATATATATATATATATATATATATGTAAAATGTTCGTTCCATTTATTAAGTAAAAATAAGACAAAATATCAATATATTTGTTAAAATATCAATAGTTTGTTCAAATAGTTTTTTTCCGCTAGATGGTATCAATAACATATATTTTTAATCAGCTTCATTCAAAAGATCATTTTTAATATGTTCTTATATCAGCAATCGTTTAAAAAATTGCAAAAATTAATGATGGAAAATAATAAACTGTATTTTTGTAATATATCTTTTCTTGTTTTAAGTAAAAATCCAAAATAAACACCAAAAAATAAATAAATTTTATGAAGAAGGTGTTGTGATAATCAAACATGTCAAAAATTGTTTGCAAAGATATTAATCGCCGAGCGATTTTCGAATTGATCAGTTGAGATTGACACCTGCAAATTGAAGACATTTCTTGAGAAAAAAGGAGAAAGACAACCTGCACAAAATGTCCGAATCGTGTGTTTAAAATGGTTGCTTATTTTAGTCGCGTTGATATGTGACTTCCACAAAAAAAAAGCAAAATAAGCCAATTAAACTGTATTTCCATGTGACAAGTTAAAAGTAACTAAAACGTTCTGTTTCTTAAGGAAACTGTGACGGGTAATGAAAAGTCTGTACTTTGCAATAAAATAGAATGCAAGAGATCGTGAAAAAGTGCTTATTTTAAAAAAAGGTCAGTCTTGACCCAAAGCAAATGTCTATATATGAGTTTGGGATGATGTCATCAACAATGATCTCTTTCCGGAGAAGCAAACGATTGAGCCGAACAAGTACTGCTTCCAATGTTGTTTAACTGAAAGCAGCAATCAGCGATAATAATAATAAAGAGAAAAGGCATTATAGTCTATCATAAGGACATTAAACCACTTTAAACCTTTGCTTTAGAGGCCAAAAAATAATCGAGTATAAACTAGCTCTGGGGTGTTTTTTTAGTCTCGTGCAAACCGGGCCTATATATAATTGTTTTCTTATCTCCTGACCCGTAGGGTCGTAGAGGCAGCCTACAGTAGAAGTGGGCAAGATAGCCCGACAGGGCCCAACCCTCTCCAGGACGGTTTTAAATACAGAGGTTTTCCTCCTCCTAGACTGGTTGCCATCCAAGGTTAAAGAACTCAGTCTGTCCCGCTATTTACCCATAGCCGAGGGAGAAGAAGAGGATTCATACCTTTCCCCAGAGTATTAGCACGTAAGTGAATGTAATAGATTCGAGTGGAATTCGAACTCGGCTCTCCGATTCCTCAATCCGAGCCGCTCCTCCACCGAATTATGTGCACCTTTTTAATCTAGTATTAATTAAAGTATTAAGAAACAGAAAAAGAAACAAAGAAACTAGTACTGAACTGTTATGTAATATTTGTCCACCTCTATGCAGTGAATGCTGGACAACCTCTTCACAGATGAAAGAGACACATGAAGCAACAGAAAGCTGGTTCTACAGAAGAATACTTAGAATACAATGGACCCAATATGTGAGCAACGGCGAAGTTTTAGAGAAACAAAACAGGACATATAATGAGGAAAGAGGGCTTGGAAAATATGATACTCACAAAACAGATTGAAGGCGAGGGTAACAGTAGAAAACAACACATAACATGCTTAGTGAGCTTGAGTAAATGGATGACAGGACTAGTTTTAGGCGATATAACAAACAAACAAAATTTATTAAGCGCTACAAAGGAGAGGAAATTGTGGAGAGCCATCATCGTCATAGTTCTGAAAGGACACGGCACGTCGAAGAAGAACGAGCTTGAGTAAATGGATAGCAGAACAGGGTTTAGGAGAGATAAAAAAAGACAAAACTTCTTTAGAGCTACAAAGGAGAGGAAAATGTGGAGAGCCATGATCGTCATAGTTCTGAAGGGACACGGCACGTCGAAGAAGAATGAGCTTGAGTAAATGGATAGCAGAACAGGGTTTAGGAGAAATAAAAAAGACAAAACTTCTTTAGAGCTACAAAGGAGAGGAAATTGTGGAGAGCCATCATTGTCATAGTTCTGAAGGGAGACGGCATAAAGAAGAAGTGAAAAGGGATATATGGGTACTTTTTATTTTGACTCTAGTGTATACCATTTTTGTAGTGGGGTGGGGGGAATCCAATGAAGTCCGAGACTATGTGTATCTTTTATTATGCAAATTATATTCGATATTAAATGACCCAAGCAAGTGTTGCTATGTCATTAAATTAACCAGCCTAACCTAAAATCTAAACTAATATTTGCTTGTTTATTCACTGGAATTGATATTTTAATATATTAACATTAATTGCATCTTTAACCAAATGCAGAAATCTGTTCATCGCCAGATGTTCACGTTTTATTCTTGTATACTTTCAAAAGGAAACAAACTAAACGAAACTGCGAGGAATGTGAGTGATCAGTCAGATTTGGGTTTCAAAACAAAGCACCAAGATATGTAAACCAACTTGGAATTATTCACCCAAAACTCAAATCAGCATCTACCAATTTGATGAAGATCTGATTAAAAGGAAGGTTCTCGAGGGTTTTTTTTTAATAAATTCTATGTTCTACAAACCGTAAAAATATCTGCCTGTATCTCTGAGATGAGGTATTATGATTATTTACATTTACGTGCCAAGCCTCTCCCGGATGTCTCGGTTATTTCCCTTTAACTCAACTCTCCAAGTTTTGGTTCACCACTGCTGTGGCCTAGTATTGAACTCACAACTCTTTCGGTCTAGTCACTGGATCTAACCAATGTGAGCTATGTATCCTTGGTACGTGAAACTAGATCAATTTACCCCAGTGGACGAAATAAAGGATTCGGTTCGAAATTCTAATCACCTGAAAACGGCCGGAGTTTACAACGGCCGAAACGTTGTGAATATGGCAATGAAGATGAGGATAACAGTCCGAATAATGTAAATAATGTAAATAAACCGTGAGAAGTTTCGTTCCAACCAGAAATGTCACCAGCCACGTATTTCCATTGTTACAAAAATTCTTCTCCTTTCTTCTATATGCCGTGTCCCTTCCCTGCTGTTACTAGATATTGGTGTTGTTTCATTGAACAAATTGCTTACTGTGCTGGATTCTACATTCAGACTACGGTGAACATGTATAACAACACAGACTGGACGTTAAGTGTCACATGACTGACCAAGCATGTTGCATACTAAATAGGGAGGGAAAAGGGAAGATTACCAACACAAGTATAAGTTATTTATAGTTAAGATCAAAATTAAGGAAACTTTTAAATAATTAATAATTGCACACACACAAATATATATAAACGTATAATACTCACACACACACACACATATATATACATATATATGTATATATATATATATATATATATATATATATATATACATATATATATATATATATATATATATATATATATATATATATATATAATGTCATCCACAGACAGACTGTTTCGCTGTATCACAGCTCATCAGCTAGCTAGGATCGATTTCCTATAAATGAAAACGTTTTTTGAAACGAACTTTAAAGTGGAATAAATTTATGCAAGCTGAATTTTTTTGTGGATTTATTTTCTTAATTTCAGAAATTTCCTTAAAATACATGAATAAGACAGGGTGAAGAGAGGACAATTCCCAGACAAACGGGTGGATGATTTCCTTGCGTAATACAAACGTTTCTGCTAATAGCCTGAATTTTAAAAGGAATTCCCAGCACTATTTATTTATGACAGGGCCATTTTTGTTTATACTCTTGAGTAGAAAAGTATGCATACCTTGCGAAGCTGTTATGACTTGTTAACCTTAATGTCGGAGCCGAGCGAAAAGCATTTGGACGTCATGTGAAAGATTGTTTCTTTTAGTTTCCCTCTGGCGAAGATGAAGTCTGTATTTATCATCAAGTGGGGGTATTGTAGTTTTTCATTTCTATGGAACAGACAATCTTAGTGTGTCCTTAGTGTGTCCTTGTAGATATTATGTTACTGATGCTGTATAAATATTATAACTAGTAACTCATGCTGCTTCCATGTTCATGACAGACTTGTTTAAACAAATGCACGCAGATACACCCACACGCACACCCACACGCGCACATACTTACAAAGACACGAAAGTACAAACATACACACAAATGCACTCACACGTGCACACACACAAATATATATAAACGTATAATACACACACACACACATATATATATATATGTATATATATTATCATCCACAGACAGACTGTTTCGCTGTATCACAGCTCATCAGCTAGATAGGTTCGAAACCCGATGAATTGATGTCAGTCGGAGATTCTACCACTACTGGCGGACGGCAGGGGTGAAGGTAAATTTAAGCGTATTTATTTTTAGATAAACACACAATGACTGAGAGAACTCGATTCGATTTAACGAAGAGTTTTGTATATATATATATAAATATATATATATATATATATATGAGCTTTTATATATATATATATATATATATATATATATATATATATATATATATATATATTTATATATAGCTAGATAGATAGATATATGCAGAAATATAGTTTTAAGGTGTGCTATATTTATGTGATGAAGTGCTCAATATCAGATATAGAGCGTATGTAAATATAAATATAAAAGTGAACATTGAAATCAACACTCAGAGGCGACAGGCTGTTTCATGTTCGGCGCAATCGTCAGACGGCCTGACGATTGCGCCTAACATGAAACAGCCTGTCGTCTCTGAATGTTCAATCCATGTTCACTTATATATATATATATATATATATATGTGTGTGTGTGTGTGTGTGTGTGTGTGTGTGTGTGTGTATATATATATGTATATATATATATATATATATATATATATATATATATATATATATGCATCTATATAAATATATATACATATATGCATTTTCTTAATATTTAATGGTTTTATTTTTTATACAATGCTCTCCATGGTCGAGCAGTCTAAAACATTCCGAATGAGATGGTGGGTCCTCCTACAAAGGAGGACGTAGGTTCAAACCCTACCAGAGAGTACATTTACTTTATTAAATTTTCTCAAATATGTAGACTGATAGACAAAATACTCCTTCTTTTATATGCCGTATCCCTTCACACGTGGGCGATCATGGCTCTCCACTTCATCCTGTCCCTTGTCTCAATAAGTTTTGTCTTTTTGTTATTTCTCCCAGACCCTGCTCTACCATTCTATTGCTTAAGCGCGCTGTGTCACGCGTTTCTTTCCCTTTTCCCTCTTTCCATCTGCCCTGTGAGTATCAGATTCTCCAAGCCCTCCTTTCTTATCACGTGTCCCAGAAATTTCAGCTAGATGTTAGGTATAAGCCTCCTCCTTGTTTGCATCCTCTCGAAAACCTCATCGTTACTCACATGTTCGGTCCATGTTATCCTCAGCATCCTTCTGTAGAACCATACCTCGAGTTTTTTCTACATCTTTGAAAAGACCGCCCAACATTAGCTGCCGTAAAGGAGGACAGATATCACGTAGCAGTTCAGTACTCTTTTCTTTGTTACCAAAGAAATCCTCCTGTCTCGTGTAATCCTCTCCCTAGCTTTTGGAATGCGTCTTTGGCCACTCCAATGCCACTTCGGATCTCAGCGTCGAACGTACCATCCTCTGTCAGAACACTTCTCGGATATTTAAATTTCCGCACCAGTTTAAAATACAGAAATGTTTTCAACTCCAGAAATGGTAAAAATCAAATACGGTCAAATTTTTATCTCCAAAGTCACCAAAGATTGATCACGTTAAAATTCAAAGCTGACCATAATCATCTCTATTGCAAACAGTTCCATCATTTGAGCTAAATTTTGTGTGGGTCTAATTTGGGTAGAATGAGATAATAGGCACCACTGACGAAAGTCATCATATTAACAAATGATAAAATTCAAAGGACTAAAAAAACGATTTATTTTCTTTTATTTGTAAAATGTTCTGCAACCCTGTTATATACCGTACCTATGAACACTAATGGATACGTCCCAATCCTCATAAGTATGTTGGACACTGTTTTAAGTGGGAGGTAATATGCTGTCAAAGTCGTCCACACTAGCAGTGGTTTACCTACTTCACGCCGCTGGCGAGTATTGCATTTTGTTGATGTTATATACCGCACATATGAAGACTAATGGATACGTCCCAATCCTCATAAGTATGTTGGACACTGTTTTAAGTGGGAGTTAATATGCTGTCAACGTCGTCCACTACTAGCGGTGGCTTATCTACTTCACGCCGCTAGTGAGTATTGTCTTCTGATGTTATATACTGTAAATATTCCATCACTAGCAGTGGTTTACCTACTTCACGCCGCTGGCGAGTATTGTATTTTCTTGATGGTATAAACGGTACCTTTGAACACTAATGGATATGTCCCAACCCTCATAAGTACGTTGGACACTATTGTAAGTGGGGAGGGGGTAATTATAAAGATTTCCATTTCATTTCCGACCTCCGTTTTGGTTATTCCTCATTCAGTGACCCTTTTCTAGGTTACAAGAAACCCTGAAAAATATTTGAACAAATATTCTTAATGTTTACCCTTGGCGAGATTATTAAAAGCTTCTGAGGTTGTCCTTATGCCACGGGGCATAAGGACAGTCTCAGAAGATCTCTGGCCCAAGCCTGATTTCTTCGTGTTTTCTATATCGATTATTCTAGGGCTGGATCCCTAAACAAACTCTTCCTTACAAAAACCACACTCAGAGAAGAGTACAAACGCTGCGTGTTATGGAACTCCTGAAGGGCTAAATCATTTGTTTTGTTTTGTGCCTTAGAAATTTCATAACTGCTACTTTTTCAGATGTAAGCAATGTAAATAATTTATTTTTCGTTTGTTGAGTTTTGTAAAACGAAATAAATTAAATAACATATTCCTTATGTTCTTTTCTTTGAAGTTATTTTCACGCGTGTAAGGCGATGTATCATTATTCGGTGACGCTGAAAACTTATGAAGCTCTTCAAAAAAAGAAATCTAAAGTTTGAACATTCGAAATTATGACGTAATTATAAAATACTCAAGGTATTTAGTCGCTCACCGTAAAGCATTGGTTTTCAACCAGGGTTCCGCAGAACCCTAGCGTTCCGCCAGTAAAGCCCAGGGATTCCGCAAGAAGTTATACAAGTTCTATGATTGACAGTAATTTTTCATTCTCCTGTGCAGATATGTGTACATTATGCCAATTATGCATGTCAAATGTAGGCTATATTATATACATTGTTGACAAATAGAATCAGTTGTCCCAGTAATAATTGTAATAAACGCTTTTGTAAAATTTGTTTCTCTTATATTATTGACTCCTACAACTATTAGTTTGCCTTTATATATAATTCTGCTTTTAGCCTTACAAGTATGGATAGATTTGTGAAAAAACGGAAGTTAGATACTGATGAAGAGACGCAGGTTTTGAGGCATTCTGTTGAAGCTAAAGCCAGTGGCAGTAATGTTGCCTCGTCGAACATACCAAAAAATGATGGAATCAAACTGCAACCAAAAGTTCGTCAATATTGTGAAAACTACATAGCTCTGGGATTTACCTGGACTGGAAACCCAGACTGCCCTTCACCTCTCTGTATTGTTTGTGGGGAGAAGTTGGCCAATAGTTCCATGGTACCAGCCAAACTGAAACGACACTTAACAAGTAAACATCCACAATTGTCAGACAAAAATGAACAATATTTTAAGAGAGAATTGGCAGTAAATAAAAGGCAAGCTTCTGTGTTTGCCAAAAAGTTTAAGTTAAGTGGCAAAGCACAAGAAGCAAGTTATGCTGTTGCGGAAATAGTTGCAAAAAAATGAAATCTCATACCATTGCTGAAACTGTAATTTTACCTGCATGCCAAGAAATAGTGAGGATAATTTTTGGAGAGGATGGTGTATCAGAGCTAAATAAAATCCCACTCTCTGACAACACAACTGTAGGCGCATTCAAGACATGTCAGGAGACATTGAGTGCCAAGTCAAGTCAAAAATACTGAAACATGACTTGTTTGCACTTCAAGTTGATGAGTGTACAGACATCACTGGTAAAGCACAGCTCCTTGTATTTGTTCGTTTTATTGATGATGAAGCTATTGTCGAAGACTTCCTGTGCCGCAAGGAGTTGCCAGAAACAACGAAAGGACAAGATGTATTTGATGTTTTGAATACGTATTTGGAGTATTGCGGGTTGAACTGGAAAAATTGTGTTGGTATTTGTACAGATGGTGCCCCTGCGATGACAGCATTTCTCAAAGGCTTTGCCCCAATCGCACAACAAAAGAATCCAAATATTATCCATACTCATTGTTTTATTCATAGAGAAGCACTAGCTGCTAAAACTCTTGGGCCTGAACTAAAATCTGCATTGGATATGGTGGTAAAAGTAGTTAACTACATCAAGATGAGGCCACTTAAATGTCAACAGTTTGCAAAACTTTGTGCGGATATGAAAGCGGATCATTCTACCTTAATCCAGAACACAGAGATACGATGGTTGTCAAGGGGGAAGGTATTGTTTCGTTTTTACGAACTAAGAGAAGAGTTATTGACCTTTTGTTTGCAAGAAAACCTGAAAGACTTTGTAGAATGTTTGAATGATGACCATTGGTGTTCCAAGTTAGCATATCTTGCCGATATATTTCATGAACTGAACCTCTTGAACAGTAGCATGCAGGGCAGGAATGAAAATATCTTATCTTCTACTGACAAAATAAATGCTTTTCAGAAACAATTGACAATATGGATGAAACGCATAGCTGCAGGAAATTTGGAAATGTTTCCAAATGTTCTTAAAAGGAATTGTCAAGAAATTGCACTACTGACACTTGGACACTTTGTTAATAAATCTTGATAAATATTTTCCATCGATATCTGTCGACCAGTATGACTGGGTTAGAAGCCCGTTTGTGGAATTTGAGCCATCTGAAGAACAGTTTACATTAACAGAAGAACTTTCCAGTGTTTCAAGTGACAGAACATTAAAATTGAAGCATTCTGAACTTCGCCTGGATGCATTCTGGTTGCTGGTTAAAAAGGAATATCCTGCAATTGCCCAGAAAGCACTGCGCCTTCTTATGCAGTTTTCAACATCCTACTTGTGTGAATTTGGATTTTCAGCTCTGACAACCATCAAGCACAAGAAGCGAGCACAATTGCTGTCCGTGGAAGATAAACTTCGTGTGTGTCTGTCAAAAACACAACCCAATATTAAAGATTTGTGCAAGAAACATCAGGCTCAAGTCTCTCATTGAATTTTTAATGAAAATAAATGCAATCCATTTAAACTGAAGTTTTTTAATACATGTGTAATAACCGTAGAAGCAAGATTAAAATTGCATATGGACGTATACAATATTTTTACAGTTTGTCTTTGGATTTTCTTTGTAAATAAATCTGAAGATGAGTATTTTTGTTTTATTTTAATAACTGAAAGCTTTTTTTGCATAAGACAATTAATTTATTGCAGGGGTTCCTCGAGCCACTGGAATGTTTCCTTGTGGTTCCGCTCCAGCAAAAAGGTTGAAAACCACAGCCGTAAAGAGTCCGGTCAAAATCTCAATTTACAAGAAAAAAACTTTAAATAAGAAAATAACCCCTTCTGTTTGTCTCAAGGTCCTCGATAAAATCCGAAGACGGATATGTAATGTAAATGGCCCTGATCTGGCATCTCGTCTGCAGCCGCTCTCTCACAGACATGCCGTCGCCTCCCTCTGTCTTTTTTACAAATACGTTCATGGTAACTGCTCCAATGAGCTGCTTTCGCTGGTTCCCAGACTTCATGAATTTAAGCGTTCTACTAGGCCAGCATCTCGCTCTCACCCTTTCACTGTCGAAACTGTTAAATGTAGCCGTCTCTTCTACTCCAATAGCTTCATGTCTCGCACTTCTCGCCTGTGGAACTCCCTCCCCTTTTCTTGTTTCCCTGATAGCTATAATCTCCAGCTATTCAAATGTAATGTCAATCGACGTCTCCAGATGTCATGATCTATCCCCTAACCGTCTCTTCATCCTTTCCTCTATCACACCTCTTTGTTCTCGCTCCAACTCTGTAACCCATTTGCGTGATAGTGGCTTCCCGCCTTGCTTGGGGTGGAATTGTATAAAAAATAAACTCACATTTTTTTTTATTTCACTCCATTCAAGGCATAAAGTTGCTAAGACGTAGAGAGTTACTGAGTGTGAAAGGATATAGGAAAAATAAAAGCCTTTTTAAGGGCGGAGAACAATAAAAGAACTGAAATTTTAGAAGGCTGAAGATAACGGTTTTATTTTTTGGAGATCAAAGATGACTGGACAGAGGTCAGAAAAGAGTTCCATAAAAGAGAAGAAATTGTTATCACAGAACTTTTGGTTGGATCTAACTATTTCAGTTGTACAATGATGAGACCTCGCTACCAATCTAGTGCGGACCTTCAATTCATAAAGTCTAAATACCAAACAGAAAAGTTTATCAGAACAATTACCATGAAAATATTTATAGAAAAGGCACAGGGAAACTACGTTACGTTTAATCAATTCTCTTTATTCTTACTCGCCATTTCTTCTTCCACCTCCCCCTCCTCTACTTTTTATCTGATTTTATTCTTCTTCAACCTTTCACATACATATTTATAATACTTTTAAGCTTACTTTACTTCCTCGTACAGTAATTGGGTCTAAATGAATGTTTTAAACGTAGTTTAGATGTGGCACAAGGCCGAAAGTACGAAGCTTTCAGTGAGAATCGAACTCACTACTGTGTCGTAATTGATTTAGTAAGACAAGCTTGCTAACGATTACACCGCACGTCGAAGTGCCCAAATGATTTTCTATGGCTGGATGTTGACGGCACCCAGTGGAAATCGAACTCGCTATGCAGTCGTAGGTGACCTTGCGGGACAAGCTCGTTAACCATTACACCACGTCAAAGCGCCCTTCTCTTACCCCATCTTTTCATTTTTTTTATTTACTTTTCTTTACCATTCCCTTTTCCTTTTCCTAGAGACTTTTTTTCATTCCTTTTTGCCTTTCTCTCTCTCTCTCTCTCTTTCTTGACACACATTTCCATTTTTGCTTCTTTTTTCTTTTTTATTCATTCTTTTGTCCTTTCTTTCTTTAAGTGATTCCCTTTCTTTCCTTTTTCTTTCTTTCTTTTTCTTCCCTTCTTAACAAGCTCTTTTTTTTTTCATTTAATTTCTTATTTTCTTTTTCTTTCTTTCTCTCTCTATTTTTTTCTTTTTTTTGTAAAGTGATACCTCTTATAATTTCATCTTTCTTCTTCTATTTTGGGTTTTCTTTTTCTTCCTTTTTTTTTCCCTAACAACCATCCTTCCTTTTCTTGGTCATTTTAGTTTCTTTCTTCCTTTCTTTCTTAAACGATTCCCTTTCTTTACTTGTTTCTTACTTTTCATTTTCTTTCCCTTTTCTTTCTTTCTTTTATATGTTGGTCTTTCTTTCTTCTTCCATTCCTGACACCCTTTCTTTTTCTTTTAAATTCTTTTTCTTTCTTTTATAACAGTTGTGCCTCTTATTGAATTATTTTAGCTTTTTTCTTCCATTTTTTGGGGGAGGGGGCTCCCTTTTTCTTTCTTTCTTAATGATTATCTTTTTTTTTCTTTTTCTGGTAGCTCCTTTCTTTCTTTTTTCTTTCATTCTTCACAGCTTTACATCTTTTCTTTCTTTGTTAAATTCTTTTACCTTTCTTTTTTTAATATTATTCTTTCTTTTTTGTCCTTTCTTTCCTGACAACCTTCCTTCGTTTACTTTTCTTTTGCCCTCTTTCCTTCTTTTCTAACAGTATTGACTATTATTTTTTTTCTTTATTAAATTACTTTCTTTTTCTCCTTTTCATTTTGGGTCTTTCTCGCTTTTTGTCTTTCTTTTTCGCATTTCTTTGCCTTTCTTACTTAACAGCTTCCCTTATTTTTTTATTTTCTTTCTTTCTTTTTTCATTGTTCCCTCTTTCTTTCCTTTTCCTTTCTTTCTTCCTTTCTTTCCTTTTTCATTTCCTTCTTTCTTTTTTCTTTCTTTTCTTCGTTCTTTTTGCCTTTTTTATTTCTTTTTTTCTTTCTTTCCTTCTTTCTTACATTCTTTTCTTTTGTTTTCTTTCTTTCCTTCTTTCTTTTTTCTTTCTTTCTTTCTTTCCTCCCTTCCTTCGTTCTTTCTTTCCTTTTTCTTTCTTTCCTTTTTCTTTCATTCTTTCTTTCTTTCCTTTTTTCTTTTCTTCTTTCTTTCTTTCCTTCCTTCTTCCTTTCTTTCTTTCTTTCTATCTTTCTTTCTTTTCTTTTTTCTTTCTTTCGTTTTCTTTCCTTTTTTCTTTCTTTCTTTCTTTCTTTCTTTCCTTTTTCTTTTCTTCTTTCTTTCCTTCCTTCTTCCTTTCTTTCTTTCTTTCTTTCTTCTTTCCTTCTTTCTTTTTTCTTTCTTTCTTTCTTTCTTTCCTTCCTTCCTTCGTTCTTTCTTTCCTTTTTCTTTCTTTCTTTCTTTCTTTCTTTCCTTTTTCTTTCTTTCTTTCTTTCTTTCCTTTTTTCTTTTCTTCTTTCTTTCCTTCCTTCTTCCTTTCTTTATTTCTTTCTTTCTTTCTATCTTTCTTTCTTTTCTTTTCTTTTTCTTTCTTTCTTTTTCTTTCCTTTTTTCTTCCTTTCTTTCTTTCTTTCTTCCTGATATGTTTTTCTTCATTTTCTTTTTGAACACCGTCGTCTTCTTTTCTTTCACTCTCTTTCTTTCTTAGTATCCTCCAACCACCTTTCAGTTTCTCCTCACTCTCCTCCTCAACCGTCTCCTCCTCCTCCTCTTCTTTTTTTTTCTTCTTCACTCGATTTTTTTTCTAATCTTCAAACACTTTATGTTTAATGACTATTTTTACTTTCTCATCTCGACGCAATCGACTCTTAAATACAAACACGATCCGCCGCCTTTTCGCCTTTAATTTCCTCTTTAAGACTCCAATGTGACGAATCAACGCGAAATCACCCAACGTCACCCTCCAACCAGACGAATTATCACAACAATCGAGTTCTGTACTGTGAAAATAATAAATGTTGATGTAGCAGCCGACGATGAGGAACAACCACTAACACCCTGTTATCTTTAAGACACGGCTTCTTTTTCTCTCGATCGCTTCATGTTCTCTGACGAAAGATATCGGACATCTGTTATTTTCATTGAACGAACCGTAACAATAAAAGTCGCAAAGTAATACCTATAGTCACAGGGGAGGTTATTATATAACGGAAAGAGATTAAAATAGCTTTAGTAATAGTTATACTTGCTTAAATACCTCGGTGTCTGGATCACTTATAACAAATTTAGTCAAGCGATAAGAAAATTGGACAATAATGACAATATTTGCCGTTTTTCTATAAGGAAACATTTGCCATTCATTGCCCGATCACTACTATCAGTTGAAATTTACAAAATCTTTCAGGAAAATAGATTTCTCAAGTCCAGTAACTGTTATCGCTCTTTCTAGTATCGATGGGGGTTTCCTTCCTAACTTTTTGCTTGATGTAGTGCGGAATGTCAACATCCTGATTATATTATTATTTTCCATTCGAGTTACATGTGCTATCCATTTTAATTTTTGCTGCTTCTGAAAGTCCTCAAGGAAGAATAGAATGCGTCAGGGATAGTTTCGCTCAATACGACTAGTTGTTACAAAACCAAAACATTAATCTACGAACACGAGACATGTTATTAAACAGTCTCGTCAGATCGGGATATTAATATGGAAGCCCTGGAAGAATATGATACATACATCTTTATATACCAGAACAATATTAAGAAAATTAAGGAAAAATGTAAAACTTTTTTGTATGGCGCATAACAGCTACTGGATTTAAGAAACCTATTTTCCTGAAAAATCATTTTAAGCGAAAGATTTTATAAATAACATAATAAGATGTTTGTATTCCACCCTACTTCGAATAAAATGTTATGAAGGAAATCTCTGTCAGTACTGGAAAGAGCTATAACAGCTACTGGATTTGAGACACCTATTTTCCTGAAAAATCTTTTTAAGCGAAAGATTTTATAAATGTTAACCGAAAGCAGCATTGGCTGCTCGTCCAATGAATGCCGAATGTTTCCTTATAAGGAAACGGCTAATATTGCCATTACCATATCAAAAATATGATAGGATATAATATCATATCAGAAATATACCTGATTATGGAAAATATAAATATAAAAATGGTGGATATTTGTCTATATCTCTGTTCTCAAGGACACATGACCCAGTGGATAAAGACGTTGCTTAGATTCAGTGAATAGACCCAAATAGTTGTGAGTTCAATACTAGGTCACAGCAGTAGAGAACCAAAACTTGGAGAGTTGAGTTAAAGGGAAATAACTGAGACATCCGGAAGAGGCATGGCACTTAGAACTAGAACAATCTACTCCGTTTCGAAATTCCAATCACCTGAAGAAGGCCGGAGCGTACAACGACCGAAGCGTTGTGAACATGACAATAAAGATCAGGATAACAGTCCGAGTAATGTAAATAATGCAAGTAATCATAATACCTCATCTGAAAGACTAATAACCTTCTTGTATCTATTTACATTATTCGGGGTGTTGTCCCCAATTTCATTGTCATATTCACGATGTTTCGGCCGTTGTACGTTCCGACCTCCTTTAGGTGATTGGAATTTTGGAACTGAACCTTTTATTTTTATTCAAGGACACATGGTCCAGTGAATAAAAGCGTTGGTTTGATTCAGTGACTTGACCCAAAGAGTCATTAGTTCAATAATTGGAGAGTTGAGTTAAAGAGAGATAACTGAGACATCTGGAAGAGGCATGGAATGTGGAACTAGAACAATCAACACCGGTGGATGAAATACGTCGTGAATATGGCAGTAAAGATGAGGACAACAGTCCGAACAGTGTAAATAATTACAATACCTCATCTCAGAAACATAGACAAACTTTTTGTTAAGCATTACAATTTGTATTGAATTTGATCCTTACTGAGCGCTCCTGGTTGTTCGCCTTGTGCCAAAATAAACTGAGCTCAATAAAAAAAATACTATAAGGGGAACAGTGACCCACAGGAAAGGTGCAAACACTCAACACCGACTGCAGCGATATTTATTTCCCGCCGCTTTTTGCGTACTCTTCTTTTTCAGTGCCATGTTCCTTCATGGCGTTGGTGACCATAGCATCCGCCGACTGAATTTCCATAACGTCCTGGGAAATATACTGCTGTGTTTTCGCGTTGCCAACTACTCGGTTTTCTATCCAGAGTAGTCCTTTTCCTAGACTAGTTGCCTTCCAAAGCTAGAGAATCCAATCTACCCTATTATTTAACTCATGGCTACTAGAGAAGAGATAAGAACATGTCTTTGACAATGTTATGTGAATGAAACAGTTGTAATTTGGATTAGTATGGCAGATTCTACTTTCCAACTGAGAAAATGTGTTCTAGCGATTTGCTAAACTGTGAAGCCCTTCGCAGTCGACCTGTAAAGTTTACCAGATCAAACGGTAGTTTCTGCTACAATGAGGGATGCAGTTTCGTTTCCTGTCAGAGGGCATATTTTCTTCGTTTAGGTTTTTTCGAATATGCATTGCTATAAGCGTAATACAAACTGTTTAAAGTGAAAATAAAACTGGGACGTCTATTTCAAATACGAGTATCTACTGTAAAAAAAAATATTTGAGGTATAAAAAAATGACAGATTAAAATAAATCAGATATATTGTGGAGTTACCCCACTTACTTTCCTAACTTAAAAAAGAAAACGCCGCTAGGGAGCGCTCTCTAAGCCAATAACTAGGCAGTAACATTATCTATCATTCTCTTTTATTTTTTCTATTTTCCTTAGACACGCTAGGATGTAGGTTTATTGTGAAAACACGTTTCTCATTGGGAAACGCACATACACACGTGGGTACGCAACTTCATTTTACTTCATTTTCACCGTCCTGGATAAGCCGTTAAACTACATCCGCGTGCTGGGTAAGACGTTAAACTACGTCCAGCAGCAAGGCCTCTGATCAGGAGGTTTTGAGGAGCGTGGAACCACTTCTTACTTGTTGGTGTTCCCAGCTCTACTCTGACCCGGGGTGATAGCACCTGTTAA
>OZ038477.1:138169171-138184171 GCA_964036315.1 Acanthosepion esculentum
TATATATATATATATATATGTTACTAATTCTCACCATTTAACCAACGCGTGTCTTTATTTATTTTTCTCAGATTACCATTTGTTTTGTCTGTTGCTTCCCTTCCATTTTGATTCGTTCTTGCTTCATTTCCCGCGTTCGTTTTTCTTTCTTGATTTAAGTCAAAAAATTACCATTTGTTCTTACATCCGTTGATACTGAACAACACCGAGTTTCTATTCAAGGATATATTCCAATTTGAATAACTGAATATTTGAATATTTGCATAAGTATTATTACAGAAGCTATTCTTGTAAGTGAATATTTTTCATGTTAAAAATTAATTGTTGCTCCGAGCCAATTTCATAATGCACAGATGTCAGCTTAATGATCCTTTTAAGAAAATCTTCTACCTTTAAAATCCAACCTTAACTACAAGACTTATACACGAATATATACCCGTCCTGGGTATGACGATAAACTACATCCGCGTCCAGGGTAAGACTATAAACTACGTCAAATAGCAAGGCCTCTGATCAGGAGGCTTTGAGAAGCGTGGAACCACCTCTTAATTGCTAGTGTTCTCAGATCCACCCTGATCCGGGATGGTAGCACCTGTTAGGGTCCCAGCTATTGGCAAATAGTTAAACCAGAAACTGAGGTAAAAAGCATTATGAAGTTGTAAAAATAGGTTTTAATACCAGAAATACTTTATTACCAGAAATAAATTTTTGAAAAAAAAACTATTGCCAGCAATACGTTTTTGAAAAAAAATATTACCAGCAATACATTTTTTTTAATTATATTACCAGCTATACATTTTTGAGGAAGAAAATATTACCAGAAATAGATTTTTGACAAAACAAAAATATTACCAGAAAAAAAATTGTAGGCATTAAATAACCCATTGAGGTTGATATGCCGTAAAATAAAACAAAACAAACAAACGAATATATACGATGATTATTTAATCCAGATTAACTTGGATTATGAACTCAGAGGAATTCTCACTGGCAATTTTATTCGATAATTCCCACATTTTCTGATAAATTCACCTTGAATCTTCAAAAAGTGACATCACTATTTACCAACGGAAACTTTCCGCTCAACGCCAGCGCCGTCTATTGGCGAATTTCCAGCCGCGATGGATTTATGGTCGCATTTTTTTAACTTGCTCTCTACTAAAATATGGCATTGTCTTGTTGCAAAATTCCAATGGTGGCGCCTAACAATGTATATTCGGAAAGATAAATGAAGATTTGGTTAAGAGGACAAGAGGACAAGAGGAAAGGAAGGTGTGCATCACATGGAAAGATGATGAACTATTGTATTTTATGAAAATACAAGCGCAGCAAAAATATTCAGATAGAACGATGGGAAAGAATGTTGTTAATGCTAACTCTTGATTCTGTATTCACTTTAATTCATATCTGGGCTCAATTGGGAGGCTGGGTTGGATGTAGAAATTACAGAAAAGAACAAAGCGATACTAAAGGAAATAAAGAAAAAAGAACTAGAAAAAGAACGAGATAGAAAGAAAGAAGAGGAAAGAAAAAAGAAACAAAGAGAAAAAGAAACCGAGAGAATAGGAGTTAAAATTAAGAAGGACAGAAATGAAAAAAGAACGAGAAAAAGAAAGAAAGAAAGCAAGAAAGAAGAGAAAAGAAAAAGAAACAAAGAGAATAAGAAAAAACTGAAAAGGAGTTAAAATTAAGAAGGAAAGAAATGAAAAAAGAACGAGAAAAAGAAAGAAAGAAAGAAAGACAGAAAGACAGAAAGAAAGAAGAGGAAAGAAAAAAGAAATAGAGAGAATAGGAGTTAAAATTAAGAAGGACAGAAATGAAAAAAGAACGAGAAAAGGAAAGAAAGAAAGAAGAGAAAAGAAAAAAGAAACAAAGAGTAAAGGAGTTAAAATTAAGGAAGAAAGAAATGAAAAAAGAATGAGAAAAAGAACAAAGCGATACTAAAGGAAATAAAGAAAAAAGAACGAGAAAGAAAGAAGAGAAAAGAAAAGAAAAAAGAAACAAAGATAAAAAGAAACAAAGAGAAAAGGAGTTAAAATAGGAAGGAAAGAAAGGAAAAAGAACGAGAAAAGGAAAGAAAGAAAGAAAGAATAGAAAAGAAAAGGAAACAAAGAGAATAAGAAAAAACAGAAAAGGAGTTAAAATTAAGAAGGAAAGAAATGAAAAAAACGAGAAAATGAAAGAATGAATGCAAAAAAGAAGAGGAAAGAAAAAAGAAACAAAGAGAAAAAGAAAGAAAGAGAAAAGGAGTTAAAATTAAGAAGGGAAGAAATAAAAACGAAAGAAAAAAGAAGAAAGAGGGGAAGAAAAAGAAAGAAAGAGAAAAAAACAAAGAGAAAAAGATTAATTAAAATCAAAAAAGAAAGAACAAAAGAAAGAAAAAGAGTGAAAGAAAAACGAGAAGATAAAAGAGAGAAAAAGAAGCAAAGATTAAAGGAGTTAAAAGAAAGAAAGAAAGAAACAAACAAACAAACAAAGACGAGAAAAAAAAGAAGAAAAGAACAAAGATAAAAGAAACAAAGCAAAAGGGAGGAGAGGAATTAAAATTAAAAACGAAAGAAAAACGAAAGAAAGAAAAGAAGCGAAGAAGAACGAAGAAAAAAGGAGTAAAGAGAAAAGAAGCAAAGAGAAAAAGAGGAATTAAAAGAAGGAAAGAAAGAAAGAAAGAAAACAAAGAGAAAAGAAACAAATAAAAAATGGGGAATTAAAATTCAAAAGGAAAGAAAAAACCAAAGAAATAAAGAAAGAAAAGGCAAAAGAGAATAAATACGAAGAAAAAAGGAACCAAAAGAAAAACTCTCCTGATTTAAATCCAATCGAGAATCTGGTCAATCTGTAAGGAACAACTTCGTGGAATAAATATAGGAAGTACCAACGTGTGCACTGGGCCATGTTTCATTGGAAAAATACGAAAATAAAATAAGTAATAAGGAAATTATTCATTTTGTTTCAATTCATTTGCACAAAGGTGTAATAGAGTAAATTCGTCCTTCAAGGTTTAGCTTTGGTGCTTTCATTTCTATTAAGTCTTTTATTGTTTTAGACGTAGTCATGAAAAGATTTTATATTAAATTTAGTTAAATCCTTTTCAGTTGTAGTTGTGACAGAGTTAGTGGTTAGAAAAAAGAAACAGTATAAACATTTGATCATGTTTTCAATGTTAATACTGCCTGGATATTGGGCTAGTTATTGGAAAATGTTTTCCCAACTTCTCGTACATTCTTTTTCTCCATAAACCATCATGGCGGCATGAAAGAGTGCAGACGAGAATAATAATGCTTTTAAGTGAATGCGAGCAATTTCATTCGGATTTCCTCTTTGGTTTTCTGATTCTGTTTTAATAACCGTTTAGCTATCTACACCCGCGTTAATGGCGGCCATGTGTCTATTTTACTTTGTCATCGACAACAAGTGTCAGCGTTTATATTCGTTGGAACGAAGTCGTTTTAGGAAAGAAACCAATCAATCAGAATAACTGGGGATTTGGTGCAAAAGTGGCACATTCGTCAAATCAAAGAGACAATCGCTCAAAGGCCAACTGATACGCGAAGTGCACATTTTAATCATTGAAATACTTTGTGTATTAGATAGATAGATAGATAGATAGATAGATAGATAGATAGATAGATAGATAGATAGATAGATAGATATGAATAGCCTAAGATCCATATTAACAGACTAAGATACATAAATATATATATATATAGATAGACATATTCAGATAGACAGATAGATAGATAGATAGATAGATAGATAGATAGATAGATAGATAGATAGATAGATAGATAGATAATGAGCCGACTGACAGATAGCAAACCGACTGACAGATAGATAGATAGATAGATAGATAGATAGATAGATAGATAGATAGATAATGAGCCGACTAACAGATAGATAGATAATGAACTGACTGGTAGATAGATAGATAGATAGATAGATAGATAGATAGATAGATAGATAGATAGATAGATAGATAGATAGATAGATAGATATGCATAGGCTAAGACCCAGACTAAGATAGATAAATACATATATATATATAGACATATTAATAGATTCAGATAGATAGATAGATAGATAGATAGATAGATAGATAGATAGATAGATAGATAGATAGGATCAGACTTAGATAGATAGATAGATAGATAGATAGATAGATAGATAGATAGATAGATAGATAGATAGGATCAGACTTAGATAGATAGATAGATAGATAGATAGATAGATAGATAGATAGATAGATAGATATGAATAGTCTAAGATCCATATTAACAGACTAAGATACATATATATATATATAGATAGACATATTCAGATAGATAGATAGATAATGAGCCGACTAACAGATAGATAATGAACCGACTGAGAGATAGATAGATAGATAGATAGATAGATAGATAGATAATGAGCCAGCTAATAGATAGATAGAAAAAGAACCGACTGACAGATAGAAAGATAGATAGATAGATAGATAGATAGAGATAGATAGATATGCATAGGCTAAGACCCAGACTAAGATAGATAAATAGATAGACATGTTAATAGATTAAGATAGATAGATAGATAGATAGATAGATAGATAGATAGATAGATAGATAGATAGATAGATAGAGATAGATAGATATGCATAGGCTAAGACCCAGACTAAGATAGATAAATAGATAGACATGTTAATAGATTCAGATAGATAGATAGATAGATAGATAGATAGATAGATAGATAGATAGATAGATAGATAGATAGAGATAGATAGATATGCATAGGCTAAGACCCAGACTAAGATAGATAAATAGATAGACATGTTAATAGATTCAGATAGATAGATAGATAGATAGATAGATAGATAGATAGATAGATAGATAGAGATAGATAGATATGCATAGGCTAAGACCCAGACTAAGATAGATAAATAGATAGACATGTTAATAGATTCAGATAGATAGATAGATAGATAGATAGATAGATAGATAGATAGATAGATAGATAGAGATAGATAGATATGCATAGGCTAAGACCCAGACTAAGATAGATAAATAGATAGACATGTTAATAGATTCAGATAGATAGATAGATAGATAGATAGATATTGATGAAAATAGATGCACTTATGAATAATAATTTACGTCACCTTAGATGTGTCTTTTATTTTACTCCATGTTAAACATACTGGTAATATATCTGGCTTACAGTAACGAATGATTTAGTGAACCGATTTCAAGAGGTCTGTCAGCATTACTCCTATTAATATGCTGTATATGCTCATTAACAGAGGCATGTACTCTCGCATTTAACATGCGCAGACGGTGAATAATATAACCCGTGGTGCATTATTCTGTCTTTTGCACTTATTGACGTAACACAGCCAAAGTTGTAGATAGCTTCGCGTTGTGATGTAAGTGGAATTCTAACTTGTAGCATATGTACCTGTCGTCTTGCTGCAATTAAAAAGAGTTCCAACGATTCCGACTGACACACCTCAGGACAGATTTGCTCTGATCTCTGCCATGAAAGGCATGTGATCTCCCATTGTTGCGCTTATAATGCTTCGAACTTTGTGAGTGTCTCTACCACGTCGCCATCCTGAACCTGGTCTATGAGTATAGGAATACTCACTTGACCACTTCTTTGAAACACTACCATCACCCAGGCTCTTGATTGTCCACAATCCGGTCCTTTCGCAAACGGATCTAAATTAACCAAAGGCAAACATGTACTCTGTCATGGCTTTCCTAAAAAAAAAATTTCTTACCCTCAGTATTTGTCAATATCTGAAGCTCAGATACAGACGGTTCACTGGCAGGAGTGTTACTATATCACAAAATAGCAGAAGACTTTGAAAATTTTATCAGAATATCTCCTATAATTTTTGAGAGGAAGCGTATAATCTGGCATCGTCATCAGCTTTTAACAAGGACAGTACAATGAAACAATAGTTTTGTCTGCTCAATTTTATTTGCAAGTCTTTGGTCAACACGTGGAGTGGTTTTCAGGCACCTCCCAACGGTATCTCAACCCGAGATCGTCTCTCCCAGTCACCACCTTGAAAAATCGACCGGCGTGAAATTCGAATATAAAGGGCTGTTCGATAAAAGTGAATGTTTTACTTAAAAAAAATTTTCGCCTATTGTTTTGGGGTCAAACTAATTTTTAATCTTACTAATGTAAAGACCCCTTCGCCACCACCTAGTAAAAAAGTTTACTCACCCTAAGGTATTCTATTGATAATTATAATTTTGGATATAAATGAGATTTAGGGAAAAAAATATGTGCAAAAAAAGTGACTCACTTATTTCCTGCAACTAGTAATCAATAGAAACATAACCGAACAGCTTTAAATAAAGAATAATAGAGGTATAATTTATTTATAATAGGTAATATAGTTCGAAATATTTAATAATCTATGGGTCCTCCTTTATTTTGAATAACCTTTTCAACCCTTTTTGGCATTGACTTGATTAGGTTCTGGCAAATCTCATCTCCAAGCATTGAATTCCATTCGGATATGAAATTCACAATCAAATCTTCGTTGCTCAGCTGCTTTCTCGAGAGCCTGTACTTTATAATGTTTCATAAGTTTTCTATGGGGTTGAGGTCAGGAGATTAGGGCTGCCATGTCATAACACTTACCTGCTTCTCATCAAAGTATTCCTTCATCAATTTTGGTTTGTGACAGGGAGCATTATCCTGCATAAAAATGAGCTTGGTGGGGTCGATCTGCACCCTTTCAGCAGAAGGAAGCAGACAAGACTCTAAAATTCTCTTGTACTGCTCGCTCCTGAGGGTCTTTTCAATAGGTTTTAAGAAACCAGTTCCATGAAAAGAAAAGCATCCCCAGAACATTATACTGAACGGATACTTGACAGTACTAACTGCTAAATTCAAAGAGCTTTCAAAGCTTCTTCTTCGGATTTTAGATCGCTTATCCTTTGAATTTAGCTGTACACATATAAACGCATTAATGGTTTAACCTGTACTAACGCACTTGATTCAGTTGTACTGTTAAAAATAACGATACTTAAAACATTTTGTGTAAAGTTGTTCACGGCGTATTTTTGTAATTTCATTTCTTTCAATTTGAAAGAAAAAATAGTACTGAATAAATATTCTTAAAATTTGTAGGTACGTGTTGAAGATGAGTTTGATTCTTCGATTTTACACGCATACTCCGCTACATAGCCAACACCAATACGAGAGGACATCCCACCAAAACTTTCAGAATGCAAACTTTTTTAACAAGTTAGATGCTAAGAATGGATACTGGAATATCAAGCTCGATAAAGAATCCACTCTTCTCACTACGTTCACCTCCGCATTTGAGCGATATAAATTTCTACGAATTCCATTTCGCCTCAAGGTTAGATATTTTTCAGCAAATGTTGATGAATACAATCATACAAAATTTGCAGAGGTGCCATAGGAATTGCAGACGACATATAGATTTATGTCAGAGATGAAAAGGAACACGACCTCCACCTTCACGAAGAAATGGAGAATAACCGGAAAGCTTAATACTTAACAGTAGACAAAATGATATAACTAATTTTTGTGGATATTAATTTTTTTTTTTTAATTATTTTATGAATACTAAAGTACTTGTTCCATATGAATATTGACTTTACTAATATTTTGAAAGAAGATTCCATAATGTACCCAAAATGGGGGTTGTAGTTTTTGGGTACCTTGGTGTACTAGTGAGCCAGCCAAAATGAGCTGACTCATTTTATAGTTCACCAATAGAAGAATTAACCAATCAGAAGGCTCAAAATATTCAATAGAGGTGTATAAAGGCGGCCATGTTTTTTCCGGAATATTCACTGCCAGCCTTTGATATCGAAGAATAAAGAATTACGGAACAGCTGCTGGTGGTATTGGCGATATAGTCAGATTCAGTAGAGTGTCTGACTCGTGAGTGTTAATCTTTAACGTTGTTTCATTGAACAGATTACGTACTGCGCTGGATTCTATATTCATAGACTACGGCGAACATGGTCAACAATAATAATACCCCAAATACTACAACCAGAAGTCATACAGAAAGTACACCAAGGCCACATTCATACGGAAAGAAATGCAAGCTGAAGGAAATGCAAGCTGAAGGAAAACTTTCCAGTTTACTGGATCGGCATATATAAAGGCATAGAAAACACAGTCTTAAAATGTCACACATGCCAGAAATCCCAGAATACACAACAAAAAAGAAGAAATTATATCTCCTGAGATACCAAGTAGACTTTGGCACACAGTAAGGCTCGAACCTGTTTATAAAAAACCAAGAATGGTATTTAATCATAGTCTGTTACTGTTCTAAATTCCCAATAGTCCTGAAATTAAAAAGAAAACATAATAGTTGATACCATCAGCTCAGTATTACAGGAAATAATGTCAAACCAAGGAATACCCGAAAAACTTATATGTGACACTGGAACCCAATTCACATCAATGGAGTTCGGAAGAATAGCAGAGGATTCCAAATCAAAACATCATCCCCACATTATCCCAGAGGACAGGGACTCATTGAGAGGTATGTCCAAAGAATGAAGAAAGTAAAATGCAAGGAAACAAGAGAAGACCCATGTTGCGCTTTACTCTCGTTAAGAGCGACACCACTCAAGGCAGATATGAAGTCCCCAGCAGAACTTCTGAATTCCAGAAAATACAAAACCACACTACCCTGTAAGATCAACCCCCCCCCAATAGATCATAGAAGAAACCAGAAGAAAACTATCCGCTAATCAAAATAGGGGTAAACAATATTACAATAGGCATTCACTCTTCCTACCCGAATTATTCAAAAGACAACATATTCACAGACAAGACCCAATAAGGAAAACCTGGAACCCAGCACAAATTATTACCAGCGCCAATGCCCCGAGACCCTGCAACCCGGAAAACATCTGAGGCGAAACAGAAACAAATATTCGACCAACACAAGAACAAACAAGATGCAAAAACAAAACAAACATTCAAGCGACCAAAATCACAATGAGGGAAGACAACCCCAGTCAACAGACAGGCAACTACGATTCCCAATTACCGACAGATACACAAGAGTAACTACCACAGGATACCTGCTTGACAAGTTCAACGAGATGGAGAAAAACATCCTACTACCCACGGGTTTAGATAAAAAGAAAAAAAAAGACAAGAAAGCAGAACTTCACAAGAAAGAGGGATGTTAGATATAGTAAGAAAAAAAAGGGAAGTAATCGAGATCCCCCAACACGCATGCGCCGGAAACGTTGTAAAAAAAAAAAAGAGCCAGGACTTGTTCATAACAGATGACGAGGCTGAGAAATGTGCTATCCGTCTGTTTAAATAAATATTGATATTGTTCAATAACTACGAAACAACAGTTAACGATAAATCCTGTGAGAATTCTTTTAACTCCATGACATGAAATCAAATCGCGAATCAAAAAAATTCAATGACTTTTATGAAGAATATGTAAATGCTGGTTGTGTTGAAAAGGTTGATGTGTCTGCGTGTTGAATAGCATTTAACAATTATACATTTTTGTATCAAGGAAAAACAATGGAAAACCGATTTTTGTTTCAACGATAAAATATATATTAAAATCAACAAATACAAAACATTTTTTGTAATGTGTGAAACAATAAGAAAGGAGAAGTAGTTTCCCTTTAACTGTTAGCTGAAAGATTAAATGTAATAAAACAAGTTTTCTGAAAGAATGTTCAAAGTTCTGTATTAGATAGAATGATGTTTTCAGAAGAACATGTAATAAATCAGTTTGTGGATTAGATATAACTAACAGAGCTGTTGCAACTTGGCTTGTTACATAGAACTGATGGTGAATGATATTTAAGTTCTGCGTGTGTGCACAGTGAGTAGAATGAATAATCTGTGTAGACGCGTGTGAGTTGCTGAGTTCTACTGAGTTCTGCTTCTACTGTCTATTTTTGGAACGAATTCCAGTTTATATAGCCATGGGTAGGCTCACAGGACAATGGTGGGAGAAATTTCGAGAGCAAACAAAAAATATCTGATTGGATGAAAAATTACCCAATCGGTGATTTTGTAAAAAAAGCATGTTTGTGAATTAACAGTAAGAAAAATCAGTGTGGTGAATGCGATCAGTAAATTGTCCTGTGATAGTTAGTATTTATTATTTGACCAATCACAGTTGAGAAAAATGTAGGCGTGTCAAACATAGTAGTAATCGCTACAAATATATATAAAATGTTTGCCCCGTGGGAATTACGAATTAACATTCGATAAATGTATTTGTTATTCGTCTTATAACAGTGACAGGGAAGTGAATACAGATTTAAAACAATTCGTTGGTACAAAGGTAATATATTAAATGATTATCCTGGGGTATCTCCGAAATATCACACGACAAATGTCTTCATTATGAGTCTTCTACCATTAACAAGGAATTGGATAGTGACGCAAGGCCCTGTCAGCTGGGGCTTCAGAAAACGCCGGCTGCACCTCTGCAGAGAGGTAAGACCCACTCCCCCCAAAGCAGGCGTCCTGGGTAAGACGATAAACTACATCCCACAACAAGGCCTCTGATCAGGAGGTTTTGAAGAGCGTAGAACGACCTCTTAATTGCTGGTGTTCTCAGGCCCACCCTAACCAGATTAGTAGCATATGTTAGGGTCCCAGCTATGAGCAAACAGGTAAACCCCAAACTGGGGTCAAAAAACTATGAAAATGTAAAAATAGATGTTAATACCATTAATACATTTTTGTAAAAAAAATTATTACTAGCAGTGAATTTTTGAAGAAAGAATTATTCCTTGCAATACATTATTACCAGCAATACATTTTTGAAGCAAGAATTATTCCTTGCAATACATTATTACCAGCAATACATTTTTGAAGCAAGAATTATTCCTTGCAATACATTATTACCAGCAATACATTTTTGAAGCAAGAATTATTCCTTGCAATACATTATTACCAGCAATACATTTTTGAAGGAAGAAAATATTACCAGTAATATATTTTAAAGAAAAAGTTGTTCCCAGCAATAGATTTTTGAGGGAATGTATTTCCAGCAATAAACATCTTGACGGCATAAAATAACCCACTGAGGTTGTTATGCCGTAAAACAAAATAAACCAAACCAAACCAATCTATCTATCTATCTATATATCTATCTATTTGAAAAAAGATATTACCAGCAATAAAAATCTTATCGGCATTAAACAATCCATTGATGTTGATATGCTGTAAATTAAAATAAACTAAACCAAACCAATCTCTCTCTCTCTCTCTCTCTCTCTATATATATATATATATATATATATATATATATATATATATATATATATCTGAGCCTCTGTTTCTATCTCTCTCTCTCTCTCTCTCTATATATATATATATATATATATATATATATATATATATATATTTGAAAAAAGATATTACCAGCAATAAAAATCTTGACGACATTAAATAACCCAACCCATTGAGGTTGATATGCCGTAAAACAAAATAAACCAAACCAAACCAATCTATCTATCTATCTATCTATCTATCTATCTATCTATCTATCTATCTATCTGAGCCTCTGTTTCTATCTATCTATCTATCTATCTATTTGAAAAAAGATATTACCAGCAATAAAAATCTTGTCGGCATTAAACAACCCATTGATGTTGATATGCCGTAAATCAAAATAAACTAAACCAAACCAATCTCTCTCTCTCTCTATCTATCTATCTATCTATCTATCTGAGCCTCTGTTTCTATCTCTCTCTCTCTCTCTCTCTCTCTCTATCTATCTATCTATCTGAGCCTCTGTTTCTATCTCTCTCTCTCTCTCTCTCTCTCTCTCTCTCTATATATATATATATATATATATATATATATATATATATATATATATATATATATATATATATATATATAAATAACCCATTGAGGTTGATATGCCGTAAAACAAAATAAACTAAACCAAACCAATCTCTATCTATCTATCTATCTAGCTAGCTATCTCAACATCTTTATCTATCTCTCTCCCGATCTTCCGATCTCCCTCTACCTCTATCACTCTCTCACCCTCTATATCTCTACTTCTATTTCTCTATCTCTTTCCCTCTCTCTATATCTATCTATCTATCTATCTGAGCTTCTGTTTCTATCTATCTATCTATCTATCTATTTGAAAAAAGATATTACCAGCAATAAAAATCTTGTCGGCATTAAATAACCCATTGAGGTGTTGATATGCCGTAAAACAAAATAAACTAATCTAATAGTGACGCAAGACAATTCGTAAAATATTCTGGATTCTGGAAAAAAGCAATAATTTGTAATCGAGCGGCTAACGGGATATCTCGTGAAATGTTTTTTTCTTGTCTTCTTTTTGGAGTGGTTGATAAAATATTGTAGTCAATATGGCGTCAAACGAAAATATCTTTGTGCCAATTATTTAATAGTTTCAATAGACCAACTTTTATTGTCGTTCGTCATCGACGTCTGCCAGATCTTTAATGACAAACAGTCTTGTGACTGTGCTGAACGAAACCTTTTCTCTGTATATCTTTAAATGACGACAAGACGCAAATAGTTGCAGCTGCGGAGTCGACAACCCGTGTTTGCATGAAGAGAACCTTATACACTTGATGAGACAAATATCAGCATTGAAACATGCTATTCTGGGTCGCCCGTAAAGAACAGTGAATTATAGACATGATCGCTTTTTAAGCTGAAAAAACGAAAAAGTACTCACAACAATGCAATATGGATAAAATTATATGGGAGAAGTAGGGAAAAATAGTTTTAAAAGTATTGCCAAAATAATGTCGAAGATGCTAATCGACAAAAAGCTTAGAGAATCCGTGATGGAGAATGGGCGTAAAAACTTGTGCTAAGTTTAAAATTTAATAAAATATTTTGTAGTTTAGTTTCGTTTGTTTTGTTTTACGGCATATCAACCACAATGGGTTATTTAATGCCGACAAGATTTTTATTGCTGGTAATATTCTTTTCAAATAGATAGATAGATAGATAGATAGATAGATATTGGTTTGGTTTGGTTTGTTTTACGGCATATCAACCACAATGGGTTATTTAATGCCGACAAGATTTTTATTGCTCGTAATATTCTTTTCAAATAGATAGATAGATAGATAGATAGATAGATAGATAGATATTGGTTTGGTTTGGTTTGTTTTACGGCATATCAACCTCAATTGGTTATTTAATGCCGACAAGATTTTTATTGCTCGTAATATTCTTTTCAAATAGATAGATAGATAGATAGATAGATAGATAGATAGATAGATAGATAGATAGATAGATATTGATTTGGTTTGGTTTGTTTTACGGTATATCAACCTCAATGGGTTATTTAATGCCGACAAAATTTTTATAGCTGATAATATTTTTCCACAAAATGTATTGCTGTTAATTTTTTTTTAATGTTTTGCTGGTAAAAGATTTTCTAAAAGGTATTGCTGGTATTAAAACCTATTTTTATACTTTCATAGTGTTTTGACCCTTTTGGAGGGGTATAAGTATTTGCCCATAGTTGAGACCATGACAGGTGATACCAACCCGGGTCAGGATGGACCTGGGAACACCAGCGATTAAGAGATGTTTCCACAATTCTGAAAACCTTCTGATCAAAGACCTTGCTATCGGTTGTAGTTTATCGTCTTACCAAGGACGAAAACATTTTGTATAATAATCTTGAAAGACTTGACATATTTGAAGATGGAAAAGAAACAAACGCTTCTTTGCTCTAAATTGATGTATTTGATATAAAAAAAAAACTAGTTACATCTTATTTAAAAAATCGCTGATCATTCGGACGTAAAATCATTCAGGTCTCAATGCAAAAAAAACACTCAGTATAGCTTTTAACTTCTTCATAGTTAAACACGAAATATTATGCGCTCCCGCCCAGACACTGTAGCTAAGGTTCGCTCTGTATTGTTGGGGTGTGGCTGTTGAAGAGACACAAATGTGTCTGAGTTGATTTCTGCGACAGAGATTGGCTAGCCGCCCGAGAAAACGAGAGTAGATGGACATTATATATATGTGTATTGATAGCTTCTGATTTCAGTTCCACATACACACGCAGAAAAAAAAGAAAAATACCGGATTTTAAAATTAAATACATATAAACTAGGGTTAAATAAAGACTTGGGTATTTTAAATCTTTATAAATATTTCAATAGTTAAACAAAAAAATTTTATTAGATATAGTTAAAAAAAAAATTTTTAAACAAAACCTAAAATATTACTACAGTTAGATTTACGTTAGAAATATTCAAACACAGTTGCATTCCATATCACGTGACGTCCGCGTCTCGCGACGGACGCTACGTAATGTAAACAAACTTTTGAAAACAGTCATTTCTGACGAAAGATCGGGGCCGATCTGAAATATGAAACATATATATATATATAAAATATCAATAAATACTTTCACAAAAAAACATTCATTTTTTTTTAATTTGCAACTTTTCAGTTGTTTTTCTATATTATATATATATATATATATAGAGAGAGAGAGAGAGAGAGAGACAGAGAGACAGAGAGAGAGAGAGATGACCACTCATATTCGAGGATACCCGTTTGCTAGCCGACCCCTATTGCAGAGACTTGCTCAGACTCACTCGTGTTTATTGAACACCCACAGCAAATCGGATGTAAAAATCTTCAGGTTTCAATGCAAATAAATACTTAGTATAATTTTTAACCTCTACGCAAGTAAAAAAAAACAGTTTCTTCTTGGTATGAACTTAGTGGGCGATTATCTCCCTTTGGGTAAGACGAATTCACAAGGGTTACATGATGGCCGGTGAGTGACATCAGTTCGTGGGGTGACGAAACTCAGTTGCGATGTAGACAGCGAGAACGATAGACATCAGCACAAACCAAAAACAGTAGGGTAAACAGAGGAACTCAAGATAAACATAGAGGATACCAATGGCCTGGTAATTTGACTTTCATAAATATTACGTAAAACCCTTTCACACTGATTGTTGTATTCATATTGTATAAGTTTTCTTATTGGAC
>OZ038477.1:138186671-138259171 GCA_964036315.1 Acanthosepion esculentum
GAACATTTTCTCTCCTATCTCTCTCACTCTCTCTCTCTCTCTCTCTCTCTGCTATTATTGGGAACATTTTCTTTCCTATCTCTCTCACTCTATAACTCTCTCTCACTCTCTCTCTGCTATTATTGGGAACATTTTCTCTCCTATCTCTCTCACTCTCTCTCTCACTCTCTCTCTCTCTCTCTCTCTCTGCTATTATTGGGAACATTTTCTCTCCTATCTCTCTCACTCTCTCTCTCTCTCTCTCTCTCTCTCTCTCTCTCTGCTATTATTGGGAAGATTTTCTCTCCTATCTCTCTCTCTCTCTCTCTCACTATCTCTCTCTCTCTGCTATTATTGGGAACATTTTCTCTCCTATCTCTCTCACTCTCTCCCTCTCTCTCTCTCTCTCTCTCTCTCTGCTATTATTGGAAACATTTTCTCTCCTATCTCTCTCACTCTATAACTCTCTCTCACTCTCTCTCACTCTCTCTCTCTGCTATTATTGGGAATATTTTCTCTCCTATCTCTCTCACTCTCTCTCACTCTCTCTCTCTCTCTCTCTCTCTCTCTTTCTTCTATTATTGAGAGCATATTCTCTCTGAAATTTGTCTCCCTCTTTTTTCTAGTTTCACTTGGTATTGAAGAAAAATGAGCTTCTATCTCCTTTCTCTCTCTCACTTCCTTTCTCTCTCTCTCTCTCTCTCTCTCTCTCTCGCTCCCTTTTGGAATTGTCTCTCTTCTCGAATTATGTTCCTCCAATATTTCTCCTTCAGTTTTTCGATTTCATCCTCTCCTCCTCCCCGTCCTTATCCTTCTAAACGTCTTGTCTAATTCCCCCTCCTCCTCCTCCTCCCCCCTCTTGTAAGAACAGCGATCATTAACAGATGGTCTGAAGACGCTAACCCCGTAAGTTAAACATGTCTAACGCGAAGAGTATTAAAGGGTCCACTTATAAATGGCTCCACGTTAAGCTATTGCAGATGCCCAACAATTGTTTCTCAATCTTCGAGATTCACTCGACGCCTCCGTTCGACATGGATGATCTCCCTTTGTACCTACACATGGTGTGGGGCGGGAAATGGAATTCAGTGAATTATGCTCGCAGATTTCTGTATTTCACGAACAAAAACTCGGGAGTGTTTTATTGGGAAATTTATTCAACCTCAGAAAGCTATAGTGATTTTTCAGCGTAGCTTAGATATGGCACAAGACCCAAAGTATGGGGGTACCCTGTGAGGATCTAACTCACTACTCAGTCGTGACTGCTGTAACAAAACAAGCTTGCTAACTATTATGCCACATCGCGGTGCCTAAGCCTCAGAAAGTTATTGATGCTGTCAAAAATGACGGTATATATGAACTAGTATACAAGTTTTACCTTCTATTGTAAGTGAGTTATGAAAAACAACAGTTGAAAACCGGAATTGGTTTTAACAACAAGTTTATTACCTTTTGGTACAGGGAAACATAATGTAGAATAGAAACTAAGGAAGAGAATGTTGAGCCGTGAATGATTAACTGCTTTCAGAAAAATCTATTGCTGCTACTGCTACTCCTCTTGATGTAGGCGTATTTTTATGTTTTTGCATCTGACGGCCGAGTCCAAACTTGCAGGAAAATATTCTTCCTCACAACACCTTCGTAGAGCTCAAAATCAGATAAAAGAAAGAGCATTGGCATTTTTTAAATTGTGTCTTTTACTTGGGATCGAACCCCGACATCTGACACATGAGAAATATGCGTCTATCTAAGCAACAAAGCAGGTCATGTGAGCATTTTTTCTCGGCACTTATGAAAAAGAGGTCAAAACAAAGACGGTTTGAAACCCCGTCGCAAGAGCTAGAATTTATTAACTCTTTGTTTCAAAGTACAGTTGAAGAGATTCTTAACCCATATCCTCCCAGTGTCTGTTTAAATCAGTGGTATTTAAAATTTACCAGTGACCTCTTATGGTCATATGACCCCTGATAAATTTAATGATGGCCACAGAAAAATTTGAGGATTTAGGGTGCCACAAGTTCAATGAAAGTATCCACAATACTAAAACTTTGTTTTCCTCTGTATTTAAGTTCTATCTTTTATCCCGTATTTATATATATATATATATATATATATATATATATATATATATATATATATATATATATATATATATTATAAATTAATTGATTTAAAATATGTTTTTTCCCTTCCATTTTTGAAACATGGTTATCACTGTGTAGCGAAAAAACATATTTTAAATCAATTAATTTATAATATTAATGCTCTGTAAATTTACATTGAGCACTATTGTGTAAAAATAAAAATATCTATAAGAACACTGGATTTTATATCTTACTGTTCTTTCTTTTTATTTATATATATATATATATATATATATATATATATATATATATATATATATATATATATATATATATATATATATATATGTGTGTGTGTGTGTGTACTGCAGCCTCATTGGTGCATATTTTACCGTAAAGGAACCACATGTACTGCATTCTCATTTCTGACGGAGCCCAACCCTCTTCAGGCCAGTTTCGAATTTAGTGTTTTTCCTTCTCCTAGACTGGTTGTCACCCAAAGCTATAGAACCCAAACTGTCCTGCTATTTACCCATAGCTGGTGGTGGGGAGAAGAGGATTAATACCTTTCCCAAGGGTATTAGCATGTAAGTGAATGTAATGGATTCGACTGGAATTCGAACTCGGCTCTCCGATTCCTCAGTCCGAGCAGCTATTCATTACTCCACCGTCCCTTCCAATAAACGTTCCAAAATCAGTTAAACCGACACCAGGAGTATATGAGTCAAGGTTAAATAATCAAATAATGTTTGTTTTTATCATCCTATTTAGTGTTCGCTCAAAAAAAGGATAAGGTTAATGGTAATATTAGTTGTTTCCTTATAAGGAAACATTCGGCATTTATTCACAGAACATAAGTTTCAACTGAAATTTATGAACTATTTCTATGAAAACAATTTTTCAGGAACATTGGTTTCACGAGCACACACTGTTACCGCTCCTTCCAGTAATGATGGGGACATCCATCCTAATCATATTAGGTTAACTCGCACTTTTCAAGCTTGCAACGATCGTCTCTCCACTTCCTTTCTACCGGCAGCCTCCATCTCTTCTGCGGCTAGCGGGCTTTTCTCTCCGCTTCCTTTCCACCGGCAGCATCCACCTCTCCTGCGCCTGGTGGGTTTTCTCTCCGCTTCCTTTCCACCGGAAACCACCATCTCTTCTAAGGCAGCATCCATCTCTTCTGCGACTGGCAGGTTTTTCACTCCGTTTCCTTTCAACCAGCAGCCTCCATCTATTCTGCGGCTGACGGGGTTTTCTCTCCGCTTCTTTCCGTCGGCAACCTCCATCTCTTCTACTGCTAGCGGGATTTTCTCTCCGCTTCCTCTCCACCGGCAACCCCCATCTCTTCTGTGCCGCTTGTCTTTTCTCTTCGCTTCCTTTCAAACGGCAGCCTCATCTCTTCTGCAGCTGGCGGGTTTTTCTCTCCGCTTACTTTCCACCGGCAGCCTCCATCTCTTCTGTGGCTGGCGGGTTTTTCTCTCCGCTTCTTTCCGCCGGCAACCTCCATCACTTCTAAGGCTGGCAGGTTTTTCTCTCCGCTTCCTTTCCACCGGCAGAATCCATCTCTTCTGCGGCCAGCGGGCTTTTCTCTATGCTTCATTTCCACCGGCAACCTCCGTCTCTTCTGCTGCTGGCGGGCTTTTCTATCCTCTTCCTTTCCACCGGCAGCATCCATCACTTCTGTGGTTGGCGGGCTTTTCTCTCCGGTTCTTTGCTGCTTTTACCGTTCGAAGTCGTTGAACCTGAAATACAGCCACTTCTGTACTTTCCTCGCTCATCCAATGAAAAAAGAGGACAGTTCGTTCGGCGCTCCTATTGCTAGCGCCAAGGGCGAAGTCTAACCCTCACCCCGATTCGGACATCATTATATTGATTATGTTATTATTCTTATTATCCATTTTAGCCTTTGTTGATGTTGAAAGTCAAGCGCCATCGTTTCCGTTATTCGGGACAGTTGTTTCTTTGTGATTATGTAGCGCCAGTCTATGAGGTTCGAAGAAGAACGGTACCCACTACATAAGTCACACTTTTAGAAATTGGCAATTTAGATATTCATATAAAAATCTAGATCTGACGATACACATAACTCGTGTTTTGTACTTTAACATTCTAATTGTGTGGTAACTTGTGGTAGAACAGTCTATGCTATGTCCAATACTAAATTATCCTATACTAAATTTGTTAGATCTATAAACCGAGATATTTGAAGACTTAGTAATTACTAATTTCACATCCTGAATTATTTTTTAATAGATTCAGTGAATCGGTGCCAGCACTGCTTTCATTCCAATTCATGATCATAGTTTCTGTTTTGGAAATGTTTATCTTGAGTCTGATTTCTTGGAACACGTGATAGAGGATGTTCTCATTTTTATGATGGATTCAGAGTATCAGTGCCATCACTGCTTTCATTCCAATTCCAGATCATAGTTTCTCTTTTGGAAATGTTTATCTTCAGTCTCATTTCTTGGAACACTTCATAGAGGATGTTCTCATTTTTATGATGGATTCAGAGTATCAGTGGCATCACTGCTTTCATTCCAATTCAAGATCATAGTTTCTCTTTTGGAAATGATTATCTTGAGTCTCATTTCTTGGAACACTTGATACAGGATGTTCTCATTTCTATGATGGATTCAGAGTATCAGTGCCATCACTGCTTTCATTCCAATTCAAGATCATAGTTTCTCTTTTGGAAATGTTTATCTTGAGTCTCATTTCTTGGAACACTTGATAGAGGATGTTCTCATTTTTATGATGGATTCAGAGTATCAGTGCCATCACTGCTTTCATTCCAATTCCAGATCATAGTTTCTCTTTTGGAAATGTTTATCTTGAGTCTCATTTCTTGGAACACCTGATAGAGGATGTTCTCATTTTTCTGATGGATTCAGAGTATCAGTGCCATCACTGCTTTCATTCCAATTCCAGATCATAGTTTCTCTTTTGGAAATGTTTATCTTGAGTGTCATTTCTTGGAACACCTGATAGAGGATGTTCTCATTTTTATGAAGGATTCAGAGTATCAGTGCCATCACTGCTTTCATTCCAATTCCAGATCATAGTTTCTCTTTGGGAAATGTTTATCTTGAGTCTCATTTCTTGGAAAACTTGATAGAGGATGTTCTCATTTTTATGATGGATTCAGAGTATCAGTGCCATCACTGCTTTCATTCAAATTCAAGATCATAGTTTCTCTTTTGGAAATGTTTATCTTGAGTCTCATTTCTTGGAACACTTGATAGAGGATGTTCTCATTTTTATGATGGATTCAGAGTATCAATGCCATCACTGCTTTCATTCCAATTCAAGATCATAGTTTCTCTTTTGGAAATGTTTATCTTGAGTCTCATTTCTTGGAACACTTGATAGAGGATGTTCTCATTTTTATGATGGATTCAGAGTAACAGTTCCATCAGTGCTTTAATTCCAATTCAAGATCATAGTTTCTCTTTTGGAAATGTTTATCTTGAGTCTGATTTCTTGGAACACTTGATAGAGGATGTTGCATTTTTATGATTGATTCAGAGTATCAGTGCCATCACTGCTTTCATTCCAATTCCAGATCATAGTTTCTCTTTTGGAAATGTTTATCTTGAGTCCTATTTCTTGGAACACTTGAAAGAGGTTGTTTTAATTTTTATGATGGATTCAGAGTATCAGTGCCATCAGTGCTTTCATTCCAATTCCAGATCATAGATTCTCTTTTGGAAATGTTTATCTTGAGTGTCATTTCTTGGAACACCTGATAGAGGATGTTCTCATTTTTCTGATGGATTCAGAGTATCAGTGCCATCACTGCTTTCATTCCAATTCCAGATCATAGTTTCTCTTTTGGAAATGTTTATCTTGAGTGTCATTTCTTGGAACACCTGATAGAGGATGTTCTCATTTTTATGAAGGATTCAGAGTATCAGTGCCATCACTGCTTTCATTCCAATTCCAGATCATAGTTTCTCTTTGGGAAATGTTTATCTTGAGTCTCATTTCTTGGAAAACTTGATAGAGGATGTTCTCATTTTTATGATGGATTCAGAGTATCAGTGCCATCACTGCTTTCATTCAAATTCAAGATCATAGTTTCTCTTTTGGAAATGTTTATCTTGAGTCTCATTTCTTGGAACACTTGATAGAGGATGTTCTCATTTTTATGATGGATTCAGAGTATCAATGCCATCACTGCTTTCATTCCAATTCAAGATCATAGTTTCTCTTTTGGAAATGTTTATCTTGAGTCTCATTTCTTGGAACACTTGATAGAGGATGTTCTCATTTTTATGATGGATTCAGAGTATCAGTTCCATCAGTGCTTTAATTCCAATTCAAGATCATAGTTTCTCTTTTGGAAATGTTTATCTTGAGTCTGATTTCTTGGAACACTTGATAGAGGATGTTGCATTTTTATGATTGATTCAGAGTATCAGTGCCATCACTGCTTTCATTCCAATTCCAGATCATAGTTTCTCTTTTGGAAATGTTTATCTTGAGTCCTATTTCTTGGAACACTTGAAAGAGGTTGTTTTAATTTTTATGATGGATTCAGAGTATCAGTGCCATCAGTGCTTTCATTCCAATTCCAGATCATAGTTTCTCTTTTGGAAATGTTTATCTTGAGTCTCATTTCTTGGAACACCTGATAGAGGATGTTCTCATTTTTATGATGGATTCAGAGTATCAGTGCCATCACTGCTTTCATTCCAATTCCAGATCATAGTTTCTCTTTTGGAAATGTTTATCTTGAGTGTCATTTCTTGGAACACCTGATAGAGGATGTTCTCATTTTTATGAAGGATTCAGAGTATCAGTGCCATCACTGCTTTCATTCCAATTCCAGATCATAGTTTCTCTTTGGGAAATGTTTATCTTGAGTCTCATTTCTTGGAAAACTTGATAGAGGATGTTCTCATTTTTATGATGGATTCAGAGTATCAGTGCCATCACTGCTTTCATTCAAATTCAAGATCATAGTTTCTCTTTTGGAAATGTTTATCTTGAGTCTCATTTCTTGGAACACTTGATAGAGGATGTTCTCATTTTTATGATGGATTCAGAGTATCAATGCCATCACTGCTTTCATTCCAATTCAAGATCATAGTTTCTCTTTTGGAAATGTTTATCTTGAGTCTCATTTCTTGGAACACTTGATAGAGGATGTTCTCATTTTTATGATGGATTCAGAGTATTAGTTCCATCAGTGCTTTAATTCCAATTCAAGATCATAGTTTCTCTTTTGGAAATGTTTATCTTGAGTCTGATTTCTTGGAACACTTGATAGAGGATGTTGCATTTTTATGATTGATTCAGAGTATCTGTGCCATCACTGCTTTCATTCCAATTCCAGATCATAGTTTCTCTTTTGGAAATGTTTATCTTGAGTCCTATTTCTTGGAACACTTGAAAGAGGTTGTTTTAATTTTTATGATGGATTCAGAGTATCAGTGCCATCAGTGCTTTCATTCCAATTCCAGATCATAGTTTCTCTTTTGGAAATGTTTATCTTGAGTCTCATTTCTTGGAACACCTGATAGAGGATGTTCTCATTTTTATGATGGATTCAGAGTATCAGTGCCATCATTGCTTTCATTCCAATTCCAGATCATAGTTTCTCTTTTGGAAATGTTTATCTTGAGTCTGATTTCTTGGAACACTTGATAGACAATGTTCTCATTTTTATGATGGATTCAGAGTATCAGTGCCATCACTGCTTTCATTCCAATTCCAGATCATAGTTTCTCTTTTGGAAATGTTTATCTTGAGTCTCATTTCTTGGAACACTTGATAGAGGATGTTCTCATTTTTATGATGGATTCAGAGTATCAATGCCATCACTGCTTTCATTCCAATTCAAGATCATAGTTTCTCTTTTGGAAATGTTTATCTTGAGTCTCATTTCTTGGAACACTTGAGAGAGGATGTTCTCATTTTTATGATGGATTCAGAGTATCAGTTCCATCAGTGCTTTAATTCCAATTCAAGATCATAGTTTCTCTTTTGGAAATGATTATATTGAGTCTGATTTCTTGGAACACTTGATAGAGGATGTTCTCATTTTTATGATGGATTCAGAGTATCAATTCCATCACTGCTTTCATTCCAATTCAAGATCATAGTTTCTCTTTTGGAAATGTTTATCTTGAGTCACATTTCTTGGAACACTTGATAGAGGATGTTCTCATTTTTATGATGGATTCAGAGTATCAGTTCCATCAGTGCTTTAATTCCAATTCAAGATCATAGTTTCTCTTTTGGAAATGTTTATCTTGAGTCTGATTTCTTGGAACACTTGATAGAGGATGTTGCATTTTTATGATTGATTCAGAGTATCTGTGCCATCACTGCTTTCATTCCAATTCCAGATCATAGTTTCTCTTTTGGAAATGTTTATCTTGAGTCCTATTTCTTGGAACACTTGAAAGAGGTTGTTTTAATTTTTATGATGGATTCAGAGTATCAGTGCCATCAGTGCTTTCATTCCAATTCCAGATCATAGTTTCTCTTTTGGAAATGTTTATCTTGAGTCTCATTTCTTGGAACACCTGATAGAGGATGTTCTCATTTTTATGATGGATTCAGAGTATCAGTGCCATCATTGCTTTCATTCCAATTCCAGATCATAGTTTCTCTTTTGGAAATGTTTATCTTGAGTCTCATTTCTTGGAAAACTTGATAGAGGATGTTCTCATTTTTATGATGGATTCAGAGTATCAGTGCCATCACTGCTTTCATTCCAATTCAAGATCATAGTTTCTCTCTTGGAAATGTTTATCTTGAGTCTGATTTCTTGGAACACTTGATAGACAATGTTCTCATTTTTATGATGGATTCAGAGTATCAGTGACATCACTGCTTTCATTCCAATTCCAGATCATAGTTTCTCTTTTGGAAATGTTTATCTTGAGTCTCATTTCTTGGAACACTTGATAGAGGATGTTCTCATTTTTATGATGGATTCAGAGTATCAATGCCATCACTGCTTTCATTCCAATTCAAGATCATAGTTTCTCTTTTGGAAATGTTTATCTTGAGTCTCATTTCTTGGAACACTTGAGAGAGGATGTTCTCATTTTTATGATGGATTCAGAGTATCAGTTCCATCAGTGCTTTAATTCCAATTCAAGATCATAGTTTCTCTTTTGGAAATGATTATATTGAGTCTGATTTCTTGGAACACTTGATAGAGGATGTTGCATTTTTATGATTGATTCAGAGTATCAGTGCCATCACTGCTTTCATTCCAATTCCAGATCATAGTTTCTCTTTTGGAAATGTTTATCTTGAGTCCTATTTCTTGGAACACTTGAAAGAGGTTGTTTTAATTTTTATGATGGATTCAGAGTATCAGTGCCATCAGTGCTTTCATTCCAATTCAAGATCATAGTTTCTCTTTTGGAAATGTTTATCTTGAGTCTCATTTCTTGGAACACCTGATAGAGGATGTTCTCATTTTTATGATGGATTCAGAGTATCAGTGCCATCACTGCTTTCATTCCAATTCAAGATCATAGTTTCTCTTTTGGAAATGTTTATCTTGAGTCTCATTTCTTGGAACACTTGATAGAGGATGTTCTCATTTTTATGATGGATTCAGAGTATCAGTTCCATCAGTGCTTTCATTCCAATTACAGATCATAGTTTCTCTTTTGGAAATGTTTATCTTGAGCCTGATTTCTTGGAACACTTGATAGAGGATCTTGTCATTTTTATGATGGATTCAGAGTATCAGTGCCATCACTGCTTTCATTCCAATTCCAGATCATAGTTTCTCTTTTGGAAATGTTTATCTTGAGTCTCATTTCTTGGAACATTTGATAGAGGATGTTCTCATTTTTATGATGGATTCAGAGTATCAGTTCCATCAGTGCATTCATTCCAATTCAAAATCATAGTTTCTCTTTTGGAAATGTTTATCTTGAGTCTCATTTCTTGCAACACCTGATAGAGGATGTTCTCATTTTATGATGGATTCAGAGTATCAGTGCCATCACTGCTTTCATTCCAATTCAAGATCATAGTTTCTCTTTTGGAAATGTTTATCTTGAGTCTCATTTCTTGGAACACTTGATAGAGGATGTTTTCATTTTTATGATGGATTCAGAGTATCAATGCCATCACTGCTTTCATTCCAATTCAAGATCATAGTTTCTCTTTTGGAAATGTTTATCTTGAGTCTCATTTCTTGGAACACTTGATAGAGGATGTTTTCATTTTTATGATGGATTCAGAGTATCAGTGCCATCACTGCTTTCATTCCAATTCAAGATCATAGTTTCTCTTTTGGAAATGTTTATCTTGAGTCTGATTTCTTGGAACACTTGATAGACGATGTTCTCATTTTTATGATGGATTCAGAGTATCAGTGCCATCACTGCTTTCATTCCAATTCCAGATCATAGTTTCTCTTTTGGAAATGTTTATCTTGAGTCTCATTTCTTGGAACACTTGATAGAGGATGTTCTCATTTTTATGATGGATTCAGAGTATCAATGCCATCACTGCTTTCATTCCAATTCCAGATCATAGTTTCTCTTTTGGAAATGTTTATCTTGAGTCTCATTTCTTGGAACACTTGATAGAGGATGTTCTCATTTTTATGATGGATTCAGAGTATCAGTTCCATCAGTGCTTTAATTCCAATTCAAGATCATAGTTTCTCTTTTGGAAATGTTTATCTTGAGTCTGATTTCTTGGAACACTTGATAGAGGATGTTGCATTTTTATGATTGATTCAGAGAATCAGTGCCATCACTGCTTTCATTCCAATTCCAGATCATAGTTTCTCTTTTGGAAATGTTTATCTTGAGTCTCATTTCTTGGAACACTTGATAGAGGATGTTCTCATTTTGATGATTGATTCAGAGTATCAGTGCCATCACTGCTTTCATTCCAATTCAAGATCATAGTTTCTCTTTTGGAAATGTTTATCTTGAGTCTCATTTCTTGGAACACTTGATAGAGGATGTTTTCATTTTTATGATGGATTCAGAGTATCAGTGCCATCACTGCTTTCATTCCAATTCAAGGTCATAGTTTCTCTTTTGGAAATGTTTATCTTGAGTCTCATTTCTTGGAACACTTGATAGAGGATGTTCTCATTTTTATGATGGATTCAGAGTATCAGTGCCATCACTGCTTTCATTCCAATTCAAGATCATAGTTTATCTTTTGGAAATGTTTATCTTGAGTCCTATTTCTTGGAACACTTGATAGAGGATGTTTTCATTTTTATGATGGATTCAGAGTATCAGTTCCATCACTGCTTTCATTCCAATTCCAGATCATAGCTTCTCTTTTGGAAATATTTATCTTGAGTCCTATTTCTTGGAACACTTGATAGAGGATGTTTTCATTTTTATGATGGATTCAGGGTATCATTTCCATCACTGATTTCATTCCAATTCAAGATCATAGTTTCTCTTTTGGAAATGTTTATCTTGAGTCTCATTTCTTGGAACACTTGATAGAGGATGTTCTCATTTTTATGATGGATTCAGAGTATCAGTGCCATCACTGCTTTCATTCCAATTCAAGATCATAGTTTTTCTTTTGGAAATGTTTATGTTGTGTCCTATTTCTTGGAACACTTGATAGAGGATGTTTTCATTTTTATGATGTATTCAGAGTATCAGTTCCATCACTGCTTTCATTCCAATTCCAGATCATAGCTTCTCTTTTGGAAATATTTATCTTGAGTCCTATTTCTTGGAACACTTGATAAAGGATGTTTTCATTTTTATGATGGATTCAGGGTATCATTTCCATCACTGATTTCATTCCAATTCCAGATCATAGTTTCTCTTTTGGAAATGTTTATCTTAAGTCTCATTTCTTGGAACACTTGATAGAGGATGTTCTCATTTTTATGATGGATTCAGAGTATCAGTGCCATCACTGCTTTCATTCCAATTCAAGATCATAGTTTTTCTTTTGGAAATGTTTATCTTGTGTCCTATTTCTTGGAACACTTGATAGAGGATGTTTTCATTTTTATGATGGATTCAGAGTATCAGTGCCATCACTGCTTTCATTCCAATTCCAGATCATAGCTTCTCTTTTGGAAATGTTTATATTGAGTCCTATTTCTTGGAACACTTGATAAAGGATGTTTTCATTTTTATGATGGATTCAGGGTATCATTTCCATCACTGATTTCATTCCAATTCCAGATCATAATTTCTCTTTTGGAAATGTTTATCTTGAGTCCTATTCCTTGGAACACTTGATAAAGGATATTTTCATTTTTATGATGGATTCAGAGTATCAGTTCCATCAGTGCATTCATTCCAATTCAAGATCATAGTTTCTCTTTTGGAAATGTTTATCTTGAGTCTCATTTCTTGGAACACTTGATAGAGGATGTTTTCATTTTTATAATGGATTCAGAGTATCAGTGCCATCACTGCTTTCATTCCAATTCCAGATCATAGTTTCTCTTTTGGAAATGTTTATCTTGAGTCCTATTTCTTGGAACACTTGAAAGAGGTTGTTTTAATTTTTATGATGGATTCAGAGTATCAGTGCCATCAGTGCTTTCATTCCAATTCAAGATCATAGTTTCTCTTTTGGAAATGTTTATCTTGAGTCTCATTTCTTGGAACACCTGATAGAGGATGTTCTCATTTTTATGATGGATTCAGAGTATCAGTGCCATCACTGCTTTCATTCCAATTCAAGATCATAGTTTCTCTTTTGGAAATGTTTATCTTGAGTCTCATTTCTTGGAACACTTGATAGAGGATGTTCTCATTTTTATGATGGATTCAGAGTATCAGTTCCATCAGTGCTTTCATTCCAATTACAGATCATAGTTTCTCTTTTGGAAATGTTTATCTTGAGCCTGATTTCTTGGAACACTTGATAGAGGATCTTGTCATTTTTATGATGGATTCAGAGTATCAGTGCCATCACTGCTTTCATTCCAATTCCAGATCATAGTTTCTCTTTTGGAAATGTTTATCTTGAGTCTCATTTCTTGGAACATTTGATAGAGGATGTTCTCATTTTTATGATGGATTCAGAGTATCAGTTCCATCAGTGCATTCATTCCAATTCAAAATCATAGTTTCTCTTTTGGAAATGTTTATCTTGAGTCTCATTTCTTGCAACACTTGATAGAGGATGTTCTCATTTTATGATGGATTCAGAGTATCAGTGCCATCACTGCTTTCATTCCAATTCAAGATCATAGTTTCTCTTTTGGAAATGTTTATCTTGAGTCTCATTTCTTGGAACACTTGATAGAGGATGTTTTCATTTTTATGATGGATTCAGAGTATCAATGCCATCACTGCTTTCATTCCAATTCAAGATCATAGTTTCTCTTTTGGAAATGTTTATCTTGAGTCTCATTTCTTGGAACACTTGATAGAGGATGTTTTCATTTTTATGATGGATTCAGAGTATCAGTGCCATCACTGCTTTCATTCCAATTCAAGATCATAGTTTCTCTTTTGGAAATGTTTATCTTGAGTCTGATTTCTTGGAACACTTGATAGACGATGTTCTCATTTTTATGATGGATTCAGAGTATCAGTGCCATCACTGCTTTCATTCCAATTCCAGATCATAGTTTCTCTTTTGGAAATGTTTATCTTGAGTCTCATTTCTTGGAACACTTGATAGAGGATGTTCTCATTTTTATGATGGATTCAGAGTATCAATGCCATCACTGCTTTCATTCCAATTCCAGATCATAGTTTCTCTTTTGGAAATGTTTATCTTGAGTCTCATTTCTTGGAACACTTGATAGAGGATGTTCTCATTTTTATGATGGATTCAGAGTATCAGTTCCATCAGTGCTTTAATTCCAATTCAAGATCATAGTTTCTCTTTTGGAAATGTTTATCTTGAGTCTGATTTCTTGGAACACTTGATAGAGGATGTTGCATTTTTATGATTGATTCAGAGTATCAGTGCCATCACTGCTTTCATTCCAATTCCAGATCATAGTTTCTCTTTTGGAAATGTTTATCTTGAGTCTCATTTCTTGGAACACTTGATAGAGGATGTTCTCATTTTTATGATTGATTCAGAGTATCAGTGCCATCACTGCTTTCATTCCAATTCAAGATCATAGTTTCTCTTTTGGAAATGTTTATCTTGAGTCTCATTTCTTGGAACACTTGATAGAGGATGTTTTCATTTTTATGATGGATTCAGAGTATCAGTGCCATCACTGCTTTCATTCCAATTCAAGGTCATAGTTTCTCTTTTGGAAATGTTTATCTTGAGTCTCATTTCTTGGAACACTTGATAGAGGATGTTTACATTTTTATGATGGATTCAGTTTATCACTGCCATCACTGCTTTCATTCCAATTCAAGGTCATAGTTTCTCTTTTGGAAATGTTTATCTTGAGTCTCATTTCTTGGAACACTTGATAGAGGATGTTCTCATTTTTATGATGGATTCAGAGTATCAGTGCCATCACTGCTTTCATTCCAATTCAAGATCATAGTTTATCTTTTGGAAATGTTTATCTTGAGTCCTATTTCTTGGAACACTTGATAGAGGATGTTTTCATTTTTATGATGGATTCAGAGTATCAGTTCCATCACTGCTTTCATTCCAATTCCAGATCATAGCTTCTCTTTTGGAAATATTTATCTTGAGTCCTATTTCTTGGAACACTTGATAGAGGATGTTTTCATTTTTATGATGGATTCAGGGTATCATTTCCATCACTGATTTCATTCCAATTCAAGATCATAGTTTCTCTTTTGGAAATGTTTATCTTGAGTCTCATTTCTTGGAACACTTGATAGAGGATGTTCTCATTTTTATGATGGATTCAGAGTATCAGTGCCATCACTGCTTTCATTCCAATTCAAGATCATAGTTTTTCTTTTGGAAATGTTTATCTTGTGTCCTATTTCTTGGAACACTTGATAGAGGATGTTTTCATTTTTATGATGGATTCAGAGTATCAGTGCCATCACTGCTTTCATTCCAATTCCAGATCATAGCTTCTCTTTTGGAAATGTTTATATTGAGTCCTATTTCTTGGAACACTTGATAAAGGATGTTTTCATTTTTATGATGGATTCAGGGTATCATTTCCATCACTGATTTCATTCCAATTCCAGATCATAATTTCTCTTTTGGAAATGTTTATCTTGAGTCCTATTCCTTGGAACACTTGATAAAGGATATTTTCATTTTTATGATGGATTCAGAGTATCAGTTCCATCAGTGCATTCATTCCAATTCAAGATCATAGTTTCTCTTTTGGAAATGTTTATCTTGAGTCTCATTTCTTGGAACACTTGATAGAGGATGTTTTCATTTTTATGATGGATTCAGAGTATCAGTGCCATCACTGCTTTCATTCCAATTCCAGATCATAGTTTCTCTTTTGGAAATGTTTATCTTGAGTCTCATTTCTTGGAACACTTGATAGAGGATGTTTTCATTTTTATGATGGATTCAGAGTATCAATGCCATCACTGCTTTCATTCCAATTCAAGATCATAGTTTCTCTTTTGGAAATGTTTATCTTGAGTCTCATTTCTTGGAACACTTGATAGAGGATGTTCTCATTTTTATGATGGATTCAGAGTATCAGTGCCATCACTGCTTTCATTCCAATTCAAGGTCATAGTTTCTCTTTTGGAAATGTTTATCTTGAGTCCTATTCCTTGGAACAGTTGATAGAGGATGTTTTCATTTTTATGATGGATTCAGAGTATCAGTGCCATCACTGCTTTCATTCCAATTCCAGATCATAGTTTCTCTTTTGGAAATGTTTATCTTGAGTGTCATTTCTTGGAACACTTGATAGAAGATGTTCTCATTTTTATGATGGATTCAGAGTATCAGTGCCATCACTGCTTTCATTCCAATTCCAGATCATAGTTTCTCTTTTGGAAATGTTTATCTTGAGTCTCATTTCTTGGAACACTTGATAGAGGATGTTTTCATTTTTATGATGGATTCAGAGTATCAGTGCCATCACTGCTTTCATTCCAATTCAAGATCATAGTTTCTCTTTTGGAAATGTTTATCTTGAGTCCTATTCCTTGGAACACTTGATAGAGGATGTTTTCATTTTTATGATGGATTCAGTGTATCAGTGCCATCACTGCTTTCATTCCAATTCAAGGTCATAGTTTCTCTTTTGGAAATGTTTATCTTGAGTCTCATTTCTTGGAACACTTGATAGAGGATGTTTTCATTTTTATGATGGATTCAGAGTATCAGTTCCATCACTGCTTTCATTCCAATTCCAGATCATAGCTTCTCTTTTGGAAATGTTTATCTTGAGTCCTATTTCTTGGAACACTTGATAGAGGATGTTTTCATTTTTATGATGGATTCAGGGTATCATTTCCATCACTGATTTCATTCCAATTCAAGATCATAGTTTCTCTTTTGGAAATGTTTATCTTGAGTCCTATTCCTTGGAACACTTGATAAAGGATATTTTCATTTTTATGATGGATTCAGAGTATCAGTTCCATCAGTGCATTCATTCCAATTCAAGATCATAGTTTCTCTTTTGGAAATGTTTATCTTGAGTCTCATTTCTTGGAACACTTGATAGAGGATGTTTTCATTTTTATGATGGATTCAGAGTATCAGTGCCATCACTGCTTTCATTCCAATTCCAGATCATAGTTTCTCTTTTGGAAATGTTTATCTTGAGTCTCATTTCTTGGAACACTTGATAGAGGATGTTTTCATTTTTATGATGGATTCAGAGTATCAGTGCCATCACTGCTTTCATTCCAATTCAAGGTCATAGTTTCTCTTTTGGAAATGTTTATCTTGAGTCTCATTTCTTGGAACACTTGATAGAGGTTGTTTTCATTTTTATGGTGGATTCAGGGTATCATTTCCATCACTGATTTCCTTCCAATTCCAGATCATAGTTTCTCTTTTGGAAATGTTTATCTTGAGTCCTATTCGTTGGAACACTTGATAAAGGATATTTTCATTTTAATGATGATTCAGAGTATCAGTTCCATTAGTGCTTTCATTCCAATTCAAGATCATAGTTTCTCTTTTGGAAATGTTTATCTTGAGTCTCATTTCTTGGAACACTTGATAGAGGATGTTTTCATTTTTATGATGGATTCAGAGTATCAGTTCCATCAGTGCTTTCATTCCAATTCAAGATCATAGTTTCTGTTTTGGAAAGGTTTATCTTGAATCCTATTTCTTGGAACACTAAGTTGAGGCTGTTGATTATTTGTTCATCATCATTCTTATTCTATGGATACCTATGTCATCGTTATAACCTCAAACTTCATCATCAGTACTCTGGCCTGGGTGAGAAAGGAAGAACACTCTTTTCTATAAGTAGATTCGTTTGGGACGTGGTATGGAATGTCTTCACATCTGTTCTTGTATAAGACTAGAGCATTCGTCTAGAAAGAGATTAAATGGATCTCTATTTCCTTCTTTTCGCACTCCTGAAAAGGTCTGAAATAATTCGAAATATCACAGAAATTCCAGCCGTCTCTTTCTGATTATAAGCTCTCCATAAAAATGGTCGACTTGATTTGGTCGTAGAACCAGATTTTCGAAGTTGCAGAATATATTTTGGTTTATGACTTTTTTTGGCGAAACGTCGTGGGATGAGGATTTAGCGATGGCTTTGACAAGTCCTCAAACACCTGCCAGTTGCCTTACTTTTCGCATTCTTCATCCCAAGAAATCCTCTCTTTACCATACTGCGAACGCCTGGCTCACCAAAGGATTTTTCTCGGGGTTAACTTCTCCAAAAACAATTCGCATTTTGCACACTCTCAGTCATTTCTTTTCAAACACCTACACACACACACACGCACACACACACAGACCCACATTAATGCACACGCACATACAAACGCACGAACACGCACACAAACATGCATAGGGTCACACAAACGCGCGCAAACATATACACATATACGCATGCACACGCGAACGCGTACACACATAATCACACGCATAAACGCACGCATACGTACACACACGCATACGCGCACACAAACACAAACGCACACGCGCACGAACACACACGTACCGACACATGCACACACGCAGAAACGCACGCATACGTACATACGCGCACACAAACACACACGCACACACTCATACAGGCATACATACACACGCACAAGGCTACTGGTGTAGAGCTATGCTTAACAACCTAATATCGCAGATATGTGATCATCTGCATTGATGTGACGAATCCTGTAAGAGTTCGAGCCTCACTGGATGCCTCATGACCGTGAAGTGCTTCTCGTGGAACAGTGATTAGAAAATAGACCGTAGACCATTACTAATGTAGTGAATTTGCTTCTCACTGGGTGTCCTATGATTTACTGTATTTTCTATTTAAAATTTTCTATTTAAAAAAAAAGCATTTTAGGTTTTTTTTTAATCGTCTCCAGTCGCTCTAGGGCTTCTCTAAATTTATTGTAAATGATCGGTTCCTTTGTACCGCTCCAGTAAGCACCGGACTCCACCTGCCATGCTCTACTTTTAAAAGAGTCAGGTCTGACCAAATATGAAGTATTTTCTACCATATCAGGTCTGGAGCTGCCCAATCTTCTTTTCCCATCGTTGAGAGGCGCGGCCCTATGGATGATTAATTATTTTCCTCCCTACAACCGGTTTTTGACAGGCGAAACACCACAAGCATATCGCTACTCCATCGCTATTTCCATGGAAAATGTTCTAACGAGACACATTCCTTAGTTCCACCTTCAGACCTTCACAACTAAAACCCATCATGTCATCTGTCCAGGGTATGACGATAAACTACGTCCAGCAGCAAGGCCTCTGATAATACGTTTTTGAAAAAAATAATGTTGCCAGCTGTACGTTTTTAAAATAATAATAATAATAATGTTGCCAGCTATACATTTTTGGAAAAAAAATATTTACGAGCTATACGTTTTTGAAAAAATAATATTACCAGCTATAAGTTTTTGAAAAAATAATATTAGCAGCTATACATTTTTGAGAAAGAAAATATTAACAGAAATGGATTTTTGACACAACAAAAATATTACCAGGAAAAAAGAAAGTGTCGGCATTAAATGACCGATTGAGGTTGATATACCGTAAAGCAAAACAAACCAAACCAAACCATCATGCCATGTACACTGGGACGAAACATCTTCATTCGTTTCGTATTCTACTTGCAAATCATAAAACAGGGGAGGTAATCGCGTTGTCTTATAATAGGCAGAGTAAGCAAAAAATAATCCCTTTTTTCATATTATTACAGATTAAGGATTTCAGATAAACGAATATCTAAAAAGAATTATCAAATTCTATGAAAAAAAACAGAAAGTCCAATTTGCTATGTAGTTCGCCTATCGCCCGGTTCACACACCTCCCTTTTCTTCTGAACAGAAGTAGAGATTTATCACTTGTTCATTGTTTAGGATTTGGTTTCCGGTACCTTTTAAAGACTTCTCATTTTTCACCCTTGTGTCTTAATGGCATTATCGCCTTGCTTGGGGTGAATTGATATCTTTTTTTAATCTTTGTGTCTTGATAAGAGACAGGTGTTTCAAATCTAATTCTCAAGACAAAATGGCCTTCCAAACTTTGTGCAATGCATTCCTCTTAACTACGTTAAGAGTATTTAAAATGATCCCACTACGGAAGCCAAAACAAATGTGCTCATACGAAATGATTTCTTTAAAAGAACAAATGGAAAAGAACCTCCAGATTACAAAATTTAAAAAAATGTTTAATCTTTTTATATTTTAAGAAGTCAGAAAACTTCCCCCCTCCTTAACTTTTATACTTTTTTTATTGGTGATCTGGAGAGTTTAATCTATATTAATATTTGTCTATATATTCTTAGATGAGGTATTATGTACACTATTTACATTATTCAGACTATTGTCCTCATCTTTGTCGCCATGTTTATCACAAAGACCCAAAGAGTGTGAATTCAATACCTGGTTAAGGCAGTGGAGAACTTTCAAAAGGGAATTAACAGAAGATAACTGACACCCATTATACATGGCACTTGGAACTAGAACAGTCTACCCCAGTGAGCGAAATAAAGGGTTCAGTTTGACATTCCAACTACCTGAAGAAGGCCGGAGCGTACAACGGCCGAAACGTTGTGATAAACATGGCGACAAAGGTGAGGACAATAGTCCGAATAATGTAAATAGCGTACATAATACCTCATCTCAGAAATATACACAGATACTGAAGAAGGCCGGAGTGTACAACGGCCGAAACGTTGTAATAAATATGGCAACAAAGATGAGGACAATAGTTCGAATAATGTAAATAGTGTACATAATACCTCATCTCAGGAATATAGACAGATACTGAGGAAGGCCGGAGTGTACAACGGCCGAAACGTTGTAATAAATATGGCAACAAAGATGAGGACAATAGTTCGAATAATGTAAATAGTGTACATAATACCTCATCTCAGGAATATAGACAGATACTGAGGAAGGCCGGAGTGTACAACGGCCGAAACGTTGTAATAAATATGGCAACAAAGATGAGGACAATAGTCCGAATAATGTAAATAGTGTATAGTAATATTTATTTTTAATTTGCAAAAAAGGAGTATTTCTGGTTGTAGCGCCAATTGTACAATTCACACTCAGGACTTAATTTTCACAGTCTATATTTATTTTTAATGCATAAATCTGGGGGTGGTACTGAAATGCATATTGTAGAATATTATGTTTAATATGGCGACAGATGTGTTAAAAGCACTTAATGCTTTCAGACGTCAAAAAATGGAAAAGAATTTGCATTTCAGGGAAAAGCACAAAATCCAGTGGAAATGAACGAAAAAAAATGGTCGTTGAAAACGGAAATATAACAAGTGGAAATTCAATCATTTTAATGAAGGGCAAATAAGAAATTTGCGATTTTTTAAAGTCACTCAACGAGCGTTATCTCAGACAATAATCTCGATTTATGAAAAGGCGTAAAAGTTAAAATTTAACGCATAGGGGAAAAAATTAAAGCAACATAAATTGTAGGGATTAAAAATAAACAAAAACAAGTAGAAAAAACTCGAAAAGCTAACCTAAGTTTGTGAAAAACAAAAAAAAATATTTGAAAAAATACGAATACAAGAAAATAGAAAGAAACAGGCGAATAAAGAAAATGGAAAATGGCTGACCATTCTGTAAGTCTCCTTCAACTTTCCATCAGACAAATAATTCTACGTCTTGTGCTGTATTATGTTGACAAATAATAACACGTGTTAATTGCTACTTATTCTAGAAACAAATCCTTGTCAAAATTAAAGTTGCAGTCAAAGAAAATAAACTGAATCCAGAAAAATGATGAACAAAGTAACATTTAATATATTCAGTACACGACTGCTTTATAATTATTCCTTGCTGTATATTTTTCTAAACGTTAAACAACCATTGTTCTTAAAAAGAATAAGGTTTTAATTCTTGCACGTAGGAAATTGTATTAGACTTTTAATGTAAAGAATATTGAACAGTGCTGATTTAAATCAAATACCATCGACAGGAATTACAGAAAAACAAAATAACTTTAGTGTTTAAAATAGAACTTTTTCTTTTTTTTTAAGCATATCACCCCAAGCAAAGCTGGAGGCCACTAGCACGCAAGGGGTTACAGAAGGTTTGTAGGAAGAGCAGATAGGAGTGGTAAAGGAGAGGATGTGGAGAAAGATAGTGGATCGATCAAGGCAAGGGGGTTACAGAAGATTTGGAGCGAGAGCCGATAGGAATGAAAGGTGAAAGGATGTGGAGAAGGGAAGTGGATAGATCAAGGCAACTGGAGATGTCGATTGACATTACACTTAAATAGTTGGAGTTTGTATTTGTCAGGGAAACCAGAATAAGGAAGGGAGTTCCACAGGCGAGATGTGCGAGACATGAAGCTATTGGAGTAGAAGAGACGTCTACATCTAACAGTTTCAACGGTGAAGGGGTGGGAACGGGATGCCAGCCTCGCGGGACGTTTAAATTCATGAGGCCTAGGAACCAGCGAAAGCAGCTCCTCGGAGCAATTACCGTGAAAGTATTTGTAAAAAAGACAGAGCGAGGCAACGTCGCGTCTGTGAGAGAGCGACTGCAGACGAGATGACAGATCAGGGCCAATTACATTGCATATCCGTCTCTGGATCTTATCAAGAACCCTGAGACAAACAGCAGGGGCTCCAGAACATATATGGCAGCAATACTCCATGCAAGGGCGAATGGTCGATTTATAAATTTGGAGGATCGATTCCGGGGAGAAAAATTTCCTGGCTCGGTACAGGGAGCCAACTTTCCTTGCGGTGGATGATGCAATTGACTGAGGAGTTTATGTTATGAGCTTTCACCTAAAAAGCGAACATTCATTGTAAAGCTGTTATGGACTGTAATCCCCCACCCACCCCAAAAGGAAGCTGCACAGCCAATGCTATGCATAATAATGGGTGCGCGGGTAGCGTAACTGTTATCGGCGCAGGAAATAGCATATCCAGATTTTGCTTAGTCTACTGCGTCCACTTTCGCACTGATGCCCTGGGAAAAGGCATGAACACATCTCTTCTTTCCCTAATATTGGTTTAAATAACAGACTAGGCTGTAAAGTAACTGTCATTGGCGTATTAGGATGGAATTGTACACAACAAATTCTGGCCAATTTTATTGCGATCACTTCCGTACTAATACCCTTGTGAAAGGCATGAACCCATCTATCCTCCTCTAGCTCTACGTTAAATAAAGCAAGTAGACTCGCTAGCTTTGGATGGCAGCCAGTCTAGGAGAATTCAAAACCGTAGAGAAGGCAAAAGGAAAAGTTTCTTCTATTTTCCGAAGAAGTCATAGCAATTTACAGATATTAAAGCAAAGAAGCGGTGAAGAGCCATATTTCTTACTTCCTGTGGGGGACATCGCATTAATTTTTTAAATATATAATAATAACTAACTAAACAAAGATGTGTTTTATACTTAATTTCACCGAATAGAAGGCTCAAGAGCCACTCATGGTAGAGGGTTGCTAAATGAGGTGTGTGGTATGAACCTAATTAGATAGAGGAAATAAAGTTTGTAAATGTTGCCACTTTACTGTGGTTTGCTTACTTTGATGCGAGAGAGTGATTTCTTTATTTTATGTAAAAATCCGAATTGGTCAACGCTTAAATTGATGATTAGGTTTGACAGGGTTAATTACAGGGACTTTCAGCGAGATTTGACCGTTTCGTATATATATATATATATATATATATATATATATATATATATATATATATATATGCTGCGGATTCCGGGATGAAATCCGGTATCAAATAATAGCAAGCACCAAGAATGGATATAGGAAATAAATGTATTAACGTAATAATACAAACTCGTAATACAGGTTAGTAGTTCCAGGAATGCGGGTTAGTAGCAAAATATATATACAATCTTTGATATCGACGTATCGCTGTATGACTTCTTACTGAGTCTACGGGCACGTTACTATGACTCTTGCCGCTGCGTTATTCTACTGACCGACTCAACGTTCTACTACTACTACTGTCCGACTTGACTTAACGTACTGACTCCGGGTATTCACTGGTAGTAGTATATGTATACCTTGGGTGAGTCCATTTGTGTAAAAAGGGGAGACCCCTCAATAATATGTATATATGGGCGATTGTTTTCGTCTGAATTACATGTTCTTAGTTCTTTCTTATTTTATTCCTTAATTTTCCTTGGGTATTGATTTGTTCATTTACAAGCCAAAACACTTAAGGTTTTTCCAGACGAGTATAATTACTTATACTTATAACATTATATATATATATATATATATATATATATATATATATATATATATATATATATATATATATATAATTATTTATTCGTAAATTATAACATAAATATGTTATAAAATCACTACAAAAATAGCCATTTTGTTTCAACACTCCTGGTGTCTTATCAAGTGACGATGTTGAATGTAGAATAAAGGGTTTTAAAAGGTTCACATCAATCAAACACCCCTCGCAAGGGGAACGGTGTTACATAAGCTGGAATGACCAATCAAAATACAAGTATATGAGAATTCAAAAAACTTGACAACGGACTTTGGTTATAATAATTATTTAATGCTTTAATGTTGGGGTTAGACTAAAATAGAATTCATTCTAAATAATAAATATTAAATTATACTATAAAATTCAAAATTCAAGATTACCAATTTTAAATTTAATCTATATTAAGTTTAAAATTATAAAATTATTTAAAGAAGAAACTGAAGAAAAAAATGCATATGTTTTTCTATTTATTTTGTTTTTATTGAAATTAAGTTGGAATAAACGTTAAGATCTAATGTTGCTCTGAACTCAGTTACAACGTAGATACATTTGAAGCAAAAATATGAGCAAGGGGGGATGAAATCTTGCTAAAGACAATACATACACAATCAGATTATAATATATATATATATGTATATATATATGTGTGTGTGTGTGTGTATGTATGTATGTATGTATATGTGTTCCTACGATATTAGTAACCTTTTTACCTGTGTACCTATCTTGGATACTATTGATATCGCCACAGATTTTCTCTATCGTAGCTAGGTATCTCCCCCTACCATTCCTGAGAATATTTTTGTAGATCAGTGAAATTTGCTGTCACGTCGGTTGAATTTAGTTTTAACGATGTAAAATAGACAGGGTCCCAATGGTTTCAGTCCTGCGAACGACCATGGCGAATATTTTTGTAGGTTTCTATGAGAATCAATTGTCATCTGGAACCATAAAACCATTAGTCTACTACTGTAGACGACACATTTTGCCTCTTTGATAAGCCAACAGAGACCAATACATTTCTTACCTTATTTAACGATGTACATCCAGCATTAAAATATACATTGAAAATAGACACCAATTCCACTTTGTCATTCGTAGATGGATTGCTAACCAAAACTCCTTCATGCTACCTTACATCGATTTACCGTACACCAAGTATATGAGAATTCAAAAAACTTGACAACGGACTTAGGTTATAATAATTATTTCATGCTTTAATGTTAGGGTTAGACTAAAATAGAATTCATTCTAACTAATAAATATTTAATTATACCATAAAATTAAAAATTACCAATTTTAAATTTAATCTATATTATGTTTAAAATTATAAAATTATTTAAAGAATCTGAGGGGAAAAATACCTGTTTTTTTTTATTTATTTTATTTTTATTGAAATCCAACGTTTACTAGTTATTATATTTGCTGGGATGCATTTTGCCCTAACAAGCGAAAAATTAATTTAATTGGGACCCTAACACATAGAGCCCTAATGATTTGTTCAAAATGAAAATTAGATGAAGAAATAAAAAATGATCAGTAAAACTTTACCTAATAATGGATATCCTTTAGATGTGATCAGGTAAGAATAATATCTGATTTTTCTGAAACTAAACCTAGTGTGGTTAATAAATACCCAATTTATTTTCATTTGCCTTGGCTGGGCACAGTAAGTGAGAAATTCGCCAAACAAATTACCTTTTCTTTTCTAGTGTGCGTTTTGTATTAGAACACTACAATAAATACTGTATAAAAGATACTTTTTCTTTTGCAAAATGTATGCAAAAATCTAATGTTACTAATAAATTTATGTGTTCCTATGATATTAGTAACACTTTTACTTGTGTCCCTATCTTGGATACTATTGGTATCTGCACAGATTTTCGTAGCCAGGTATCCCCTCTTACCATTCCCGAGAAGATTTTTGTAGACAAGTGAGATTTGCCGACGCGTCGGTTGAATTTAGCTTTGATGTATAGGCAACTAGATGGGGGTCTAGATGTGCTCAGTTTTGGGACCGACCATGGCGAATATTTCTGTACCCCGCAGAAAATTATGATATATATATATATATATATATATATATATATATATATATATATATATATATATATATATATATATGGGGGGAGGGGTAATTTCTCAGAATAATTTTGAAGACAAATTGTATAAAAAAGAGGCAATTGAAAAATATGTTTCTTAGTCATTACCGACGCGTTTCGTCAATCCGACTTTATCAAGGCAAGTTTAAAAACGAAAATGTTTTGTCGTTCCATCAAATTCAAAATATCAGAAAGGGGACACTCCTGTGTCAGCTTCCGTCTGGATATTGGTAAATTCTTTTTTTATACTAAGAATTTGTTTAAAAATGTCACCAATATTCATATATATAATTAAGTACGACTGAGTAGTGAGTTCGATCCTCACTGGGTGCCCCATACTTTCGGCCTTGTGCCACATCTAAGCTACGCTTAGAAAATCACTATATATAATTAAGTAATTCATCGAGTCTGAAACCTCAACAGAATGCAGAAAGCACTGGACGGCCGTTTCGTCCTATATTTGGGACTCATCAGCAGTGCGCACCCACTACCGAGAATTGACACCCTGACAGTTAGGATGTCAAGCGAACACCATACCAAATGTTCTACGGGCCTCGGTGACGAAGAGATAGCAAATCAGACTCAATATAGCGCCGCTCGCTCACAAATTCCGTGGTGGAACTCAACTGAGATTCTCTCTAACCATAGGACGGTGCCCCCGGAGCCACGACTACTATCAACAAGCCGCGCCAACTGGAGCATTAGAAGCCGGTTCAAACAATGATATATAAATGATAGAAATTATTAGGAGGATTTGATAAATATAATTAAGTAATTCATCGAGTCTGAAACCTCAACAGAATGCAGAAAGCACTGGACGGCCATTTCGTCCTATATTTGTGACTCATCAGCAGTGCGCCTCCACTACCGAGAATTGAAACCCTGACAGTTAGGTGGTCAAGCGAACACCATACCAACTGATAGTAGTCGAAGCTCCAGGGGGCATAGTCCTATGGTTAGAGAGAATCTCAGTTGAGTTCCACCACGGAATTTGTGAGCGAGCGGCGCTATATTCAGTCTGATTTGCTATCTCTTCGTCACCGAGGCCCGTAGAACAGTTGGTATGGTGTTCGGCCGAAACGTTGTAATAAATATGGCGACAAAGATGAGGACAATAGTCCGAATAATGTAAATAGTGTACATAATACCTCATCTCAGAAATATAGACAGATACTGAAAGGCCGAAACGTTGTAATAAATATGGCGACAAAGATGAGGACAATAGTCCGAATAATGTAAATAGTATAGATAGATAGATTTGAATATGCTTAGATAGAGAGATAGATATGAAGATAGATTTGTACAAATAGATTTGTACAGATAGATAGATAGATAGATAGATAGATAGATAGATAGATAGATAGATAGTGTGTGTGAGTGAAAATGGCAAAAAAGTACTAGTATCAGAAAGAGATAGTTGAATTTTCTGGGACACATCGGGAAGAAAGAATGCTTGGAAAATTTAACACTCACAGGAGATACAGGTGGAAGAAAGAAAGGAAACAACTAGTAAGCTACCAAAAGATTTGATGTGAATCGATGGCAGAACAAGGACAAAGAGAGTTGGTAAAGAGTCAAAGTTTGTCTAGAATTATAAAGGATAGGAAGTTGTGGTGAGCTATGATCATCTACACCGTGACGGGACAAAGCATATAATTTACATACTATTGACATCATTATTTTTGAAGAGTTTCTAGGCACGAATTATTACGTTTTTTGGTAAAGAGAGCCAGTTGAGGAATAGAAAGTTTTAAATATGTTGAGACTTGAGAGACTCTTATCCTCATCTTCATTGCTATATTCACAACGTTTCGACCGTTGTACGCTCCGGCCTTCTTCAGGTAATTGGGATTTCGAACCGAACCCTTTATTTCGTCCACCGGGGTAGAAGTTTCTAGTTCCATGCCTCTTCCAAGTTGTGGCTTAGTATTGAACTCACAACGCTTTGGATCTAGTCATTGGATCTAACCAACGTCTTTATCCACTGGACCATGTGTCCTTGAGGACAGTGGTGAATCAAAACTTGGAGAGTTGAGTTAAAGGGAAATAACTGAGACATCCGGAAGAGGCATGGGTTCGGTTCGAAATTCCAATCACCTGAAGGAAGCCGGAGCGTACAACGGCGGAAACGTTGTGAATATGGCAATGAAGAGGAGGATAACAGTTCGAGTAATGTAAATAATACAAGTAGCACTCTGGAGATATCTAAAAATGTCAAAAAAGAAGTTGTTCGAAGTTGATTCTTTTAATAATTTTCACTTAACAACAGCAACCAAACTTCCTTTCGGTTCGAGGTCAAAACAATTTTCATCTTAATGAGTTGCGATGGCTTAAAATCATTTTTTTGAGAGATCATTTTGTTGATAAAATCAAGTCTGAAGCAAGCTAATGCACATTAAGTATACAAACTGTAAAAACTTAACAAAAATAAATTCAGCATGTACCTAGATTCTCTATATATTTATATACAGAACCAGGTTTAAGATAAGTCAGAAAAAGAGAAAAAGAAATCCTTTCTTCAATAAACTACTAAACTTTAACTGATAATATGTTTCTTGGAAAAACTTGTAATGACATTAGGTTACCAGTTTGTCATAGGAATCATCAGTTTGTAGCCGCGTTGTATCGTTTGCTGAACTGGCACATTTCATTTTGTTGTATATATATATATATATATATATATATATAAAAGTGGACATGGAAGTCAGCACTTAGAGGCGACAGTCTGTTTCATGCTAGTGCAATCGTCAGGCGACTAGTGCTGTTATTTTTCTCGGCTGTTTATATAAGGGTCAGTGGTGCATTATGGGTAGTATATTTTGGCGGGTACTTTTACCGGAAGTCGCTTATTTGTTTATTTATTTATGTCAAATTATTTTGCTTGTTTTTTTGTTTGTTTTTTTATTTTTATTTTTTATCTTATATATTTATTTATTTATTCTTTTATTTTGATCGGTGTTTTTGGTTAACGTAGTAAAAAAATTGTTTATATAGCTTATTGTTGGTAGTCTATAATGGCCGCCATTTACCGGAAATCGCTTGTTCGCTTATTTATTTGGGTCAAATTGTTTTGCTTATTATTTTTATTTTTATTTGTATAACAGTTATAACTTTCGTCCGTTCTTTTGTTTTGATTTTATTTCGCATATTCTAACAGGTGTGGTTTTGTGATTTGTTTGGAGTAGTTTATTTTGCTTATTTTATTGTTGTTTGTTTATATATTTATTTATTTTTCTATTTTAAGTTACGTAGTAAAAATTTGTTTTCATGTCTACATTTTGAGATTAGCTCGGATCTTTTATTTAATAAATTATTAATTATTACGCCGAGGAGCCCAAAAATTTTTCGAAGCGTAAATGTGGCACAAAGCGGAAAGTATGGGGCACCCAGTGAGGATTTAACTCACTACTCAGTCGTAATTGTTCTAGCGAGACAAGCTTGCTAAGCATTACCCCGCCTCGAGGTGCCCATATATATATATATATATATATATATATATATATATATATATATATATATATATATATATATATATATATATATATATATATATAGTCTTAAGATGTGCTATATTTATGGGGTAAATTGCACAATATCAGAGATAGAGCGTGTGTAAATATAAAAGTGAACATAGAAGTCTACACTTAGACGCGACAGTCTGTTTCATGCTAGATGCAATCGTCAGGCTACGAGTGCTGTTATTTTTCTCGGCTATTTATATATAAATATATTTTATAATTTAAATAAACTGACAAACCGATCCCGATAATCAATCCAAATAAATACATGAAATAATAAAGAAATTAAAAACTGTTTCCTCCAAAATAATAGTTAGAATAAACTACAACAATCAACCCCAAAATCGAATAAATAGCTTTAATTATCTTCCAAAACCAAAACAAAACTATTAAATAAGCGATATAAACAAGTTTTTACTACGTTAATAAAAAAAAACACCTAATAAAATAAAAATGAAATAAATAAATAAATATATAAGATAAAAAATAAAAACAAAAAAAAATAAATATTAAAAAAATAAAAACAAGCAAAATAATTTAGCCTAAAAAAATAAATAAACAAATAGACGACTTCCGGTAAAATAACCGCCAAAATAGACTATCCACAATGCACCACTGACCTGTATATATAAATAGCCGAGAAAAATAACAGCACTCGTGGCCTGACGATTGCATCTAGCATGAAACAGACTGTCGTGTTGACTTCTATGTTCACTTTTATATATATATATATATATATATATATATATATATATATATATATATATATATATATATACATAGTGTCCATAAAGTTTGTATGCACTTTAAAAATATTATAATTGTATTTGCGATAGAAATAATTTGTAAAAAGGATTAGAAAGAAGTAAATCTGTATTTTTTAAGGTTTTATTGAAATTTTATTTAAGTTTACACATGTCCTCCATCATTAGCAATACAAAGGGTAATACGATTTTGCAGTTCACGGAAAACATTTGCCAACTGATTTACAGTAATGCCTGAAATCGCATTAGTTATTTTAGCTATAATTAAAACTAGGTACATTAAACTTTATAACATTTATTACAGATTATTTCTATCGCAAATACAAATAAAGTTATAAATATTTTAAAGTCCACAGGAACTTTATGGACACCCTGTGTATGTATATATATATATATATATATATATATATATATATATATATATATATATATATATATATATATATATAAAAGCAGGATGTGTGTGTGTGTGTGTGTGTGTGTGTGTGTGTGTGTGTGTGTGTGTGTGTGTGTGTGTAACGAATGCACGGCCGAAATTTTCGACGGATTGCACCAAAATTCTCATGCACATGCTCCAAGTTAGCGAGAATCCCAAGACCGACTTTGCATTTCCCAACTCCCATCGATAGTGGAAATAATTGATTTTCTCATGCTTCTACGGTAGTTTTCATGTAGTTTGTGGCCATTTTCTACAGAGTGAGAGCCTATAGATGGCCGCCACGAATCGGCAGGAAGATTCTATTGGCCAGCGTGAGAGCCAACAGCTGACTGACACGAATGTTAACTAGCATGCAACAAAAATAGATAGCTGCATTCGTCACAAGTGGGGAAAATTTAAATCTGCATGGCACTTTACTCCAATTGGCTCATTTGCTTGCTTAAACTCAACGTTGATTCTGATTCTGCAGAACTGGGTTGGGTGTGAAAACGTATTTGTTGTTAACATTCTTTTTTCATTCGGTTTTTCCAGGTACGAGTCCTTTTTTAAAGCTGATCGTTTTGTGTTCATTTTATTTCGTTCTATTTAATGTTTAGTATAGAGCTTAGAAAAAATTCTCAGTGTGAGATAGGCAAGAAGTAAGGCATATAGCAACATTAGCACGGCAAAGGGCACTCCTTTAAAGGCAAGGAAGGGCAAAAATATTTTAAGTCAAGTGATAGCGATTTCTGTATGAGTCGTACGATTTTTGAATCAAGCACGGGAAACGCCGGCCCATGCTGCTAGTATATATATTTGGTTGGATTGATGTGAGTTTGTGACCCTGGGTTTCACGCTTTTGCGATCGTCAGACAAACTGATTAATTTTTTTTAAATTTTGGATTTATGTAGATTTCGTGTGTTGGTGTTATTATGGAAGTGGGGGGGAATCGTCGTCGTGATGTCACTCATGCTAACGCAAACATAGATGCATGTCCGTACACCCATTGAGGTACGCAGACACACATACACACGCGCTCATCCACCAGGGCTCATACAAACATAAACATATGTGGACAGTATGTGACTTGACATATGTATGTATATGTGTGCTGTTGTCTACATACATACGCATTTGGTTGCTGAAATTCAAAGATGGGATTTATATACACACACTTTTCACACACACACACACACACACACACACACACATATATATATATATATATATATATATATATATATATATATATAATATTGAAATAAATATAGAAATGATATCGAAACAAATCTAGAGAAAATAGATTAAATAAAACGTTTAAATCGCCTCTGGCTACTACACTTCATTCGGAGAAAGAACAATTGCGATTTGTTTCAGATAACTCGGCGAATCTAAATTGTTGCAAATTGTTATACAATTGACAGAGACGTGAAAGGTGCCGGGGAAAAACACATGAACAGAAGTTACGGTATATGGCAATATGGCCGCTGCAGCGACAACACGCACGAACAAAGCGAGCCTCGTTCTGAAGGGTGTTCACACAAACATATCCGCTCAAGCGACTAATGCTGATTCTTTTTTATCTTCTTTCTCGAACTCTTAAAAAGCCAACGAAAAGTAAATGAAATTGTCTTCTGGTATATTGAGACGTGCAACAAATGCGATTAATGTACTAGTCGATGGCCCATAAAATACGTGATATAGACTTTCTGTCCATTGTTATTTACTGAGTTCACTTGAATCTGAGACATGACAGCAAATGTGAGGCAGTAAGTGAAGATCTAACAATAATGATCACAAAGAGGAGACAAGCACACTCACATGCAGACACACACGCGTGCGCACACACACACATAGATAGATAGATAGATAGATAGATAGATAGATAGATAGATAGATAGATAGATAGATAACAGGCTGAGATAGATATGAACAGGCATAGATAGATAGATAGATAGATAGATAGATAGATAGATAGATAGATAGATAGATAGATAGATAACAGGCTGAGATAGATATGAACAGGCATAGATAGATAGATAACAGGCTGAGATAGATATGAACAGGCATAGATAGATAGATAGATAACAGGCTGAGATAGATATGAACAGGCATAGATAGATAGATAGATAGATAGATAGATAGATAGATAGATAGATAGATAGATAGATAGATAGATAGATATGAACTGAGATAGATAGATAGATAGATAGATAGATAGATAGATAGATAGATAGATAGATAGATAGATAGATAGATAGGGTGCTTCTATGTGAAGCACCGTTCAGGTTCCGGTCAGTGATGTACACTGACCGGAACCTGAAGGGTGCTTCACATCTGGCCAAGATCCCTAATAAACAACGTTAAATAAAATCATGTTCGCAATACCAGGCTACTTTCGACGTGAAAAAAACCTGTTTACCTTCCATTCTACGTCATTAATAATGGTCGCCACGAGCGCGCTGTGTATTGGTTAACGATCAAAAGCAAACGCAAACGTTAAAAATCACAAGAGACGTCTGCAAAAACAATACTTTGTCCGGTGGCAAAAGCTGCTGGTGGCGCCATGGGTGGCAGTACCGCCTTAGCCACCCAAACTGTGTTACCTCCCTTGGTTGCCGGCTAACGAGGGCAGGGTATTGCATATAATTTCACACGTTGTATGTAGAAAAAAGAAGAAAAAAATATGATTCCATCAGTTACCACATTATTTAGGTTGAAGAAGTCGCAATCTTAATGGCATTGCCTGAAGATTGCATTCAATCATGAAACAGACGGTGACCACTCGGTGTTGACCTCAGTGTAACTTGATTTGGTAAACGAAGAGCATTGCGCCGAAAGTGTCCAGCTTTAGCAAAGAGAAATGTGTGTTGTTCTCCAATATGGCAATCCAAGGGCAACACTCTAAAATATCCCCATCTCCGAATCATTAGGATTGGATATTTTTCACCCTCATCCATACTCAGCAGATTTATCACCGACATATTTTCATTTACTGTAATCCTTAAAAAAATTTCATAAAGGGCCGAATATTCAGAAAGAAAGATGTCTTTCAAAATTTTTTCCAGGAAAAAACCCAGATCTCATTAAACTTTGAATCATAAGTTTGTCTTCCCCTTAGGACAGGGTTGAGGGGTGGCGCTCGTTGAAAATGAAGATGAGTAATTTACATTTTTGACAGATAATAATGAAATATTTTCCTTTCATAATTACTTTCCAAACATCTATCTATCTATCTATCTATCTATCTATCTATCTATCTATCTATCTATGTCAGTTCATATCTATCTATCTATCTATCTATGGCAGTTCATATTTATCTATCTATTTGGAGAGAACAAAATATGACAAAAGTTGTAGTTATCCACCTAGAGAAACGCTGAAGATGCAAAAACACTTAAAATTTTAAATGTCTCCTGTCCTATGCGTCTAGATGTTCAACCTAGTCAGTCAATTATGTGCCATGCGTGATACACGCTTAGGCGATCATGTATCTTTCGATACATGACTGACGAGACAGATTGTTTTCATTTCTTTCTGCGGTAGACCAGTTGCTTTCAGAGGCTATAGAACCCGGTCTGTCTTGCTATTTACCCATAGTTGGCGGGAGAAGAAGAGGATTTATAACTTTCCCAGGGGTATTAGCACGTAAGTGAATGTAATGAATTCAACTGGAACTCGAACTCGGCTCTCCGATTCTTCAGTCTGAGCCGCTATCTATTACGCTATCCACTGTTCAACCTAACCGCCTTTATTCAGATTCCTACTACATTTTTGTATCCCTATTGTTAACATAGTAATAGCAAGACTTTAAAAACTGGTAACTTTTAAAAATTCTCAGAGATACGCAATAATCCAGGGACACATTTGTTCAGGGGTGCAAATGTTCAGGGGTGCAATTGTCAAGTACGCAACTGTTCTAGAAGCATGGCTGCGATAGCATAGAAGCAATAAGAAAGAATAAAAAGCGTTAGGATGCTGGGTGTGGCAGAAGTACCTCCCACATTTGAAACTGTTACCTGTGTGATGCTAGTGAACTTAGGCAAGTGGCAATTGTGACTTCATCTACCTAATGTCTTATCATCATAAGTTAACCATCTTTCTGGTACGAATTCGAAATCACGAAAAAGACGTTTACAAAGCCCCTTTGGCAATGTTTTGCAACATGTTTTACGGGTGAATGTGGTGTTTATTTGAAAGATCGAAGCAGAAACATTTATTTTTAGTGCAAATCCTATTCAGACAAAACAGTTCAAACGTATAAAATGCATTTTGCCGAAATGAGTTGTCCTCCGGATTATTTGTACACCTTCCAAATCATTTGTACTCCATATTATTTGTACTCCTTCCAAATTATTTTTACACCTTCCAGATTATTTGTACTCCAGATTATTTCTAATCCTTTCAAATTATTTGTACTCCTTCCAAATTATTTGTCCTCCGGATTATTTGTACTCCTTCCAAATTATTTGTCCTCCGGATTATTTGAACTCCTTCCAAATTATTTGTCCTCCGGATTATTTGTACTCCTTACAAATTATTTGTACTCCTTACAAATTATTTGTACTCCTTACTAATTAATGGTACTCCATATTATTTGTGCTTCTTCCAAAATTATTTCTACACTTTCCAGATTATTTGTACTCCACATTATTTCTACTCCCTCCACACAAATAATACAAACTATTGTAATTGTTGTTTTCACGACACGACAGACATCCCGTAACTCACCAATGTCGTAAGAGTACCACATGCACTGCACCCATTGCAGAAGTGGTGTGTCTAAGGCAAGTTTACATGACGGCGACCTTCCCTCTTTATGTTGTTTTTTAATTCAATTTTCCTTCTCCTAGACTGGTTGCCACCTTAAGGCAAGAGAACCCAGCCAGTCCTACTATTTAATCCATATTAAAGGGGTAGTAAACAAATTAGGGATTTTACCGAGGGGATTTGTTCAAAGGTGAATGTTATGTACTCGATCGGAATATGAATTCAGCTCGTGTTTTTCAGAGTTGCTAACCATTGCACCATCCGTACAGATGCCTAGTCCTTGAAAGAGTTCTAAAACATCGACACGGACTTTGTAGATCAATGCATTATTTTCCACCCTACAATCCCTTTCCCACAGACGAATAGTTGCAAACCTCTCGCTGCTCTATCTCTATTTCCTTAACATGTTTAGAGACGAGTTACATTCCTTGGTCCCATTTTTACGACTGGAACCCACCATGCCACGTATAAAATGTCATCCCCACTACCTTCGTATTCCATTAATAAGGAGTAAGTTCCATTCGGACATCTTCTTTCCAAGAACTGCTGCTTTACGGAACAGACTCGGCAGGATGTTTTCTCATTCAACTACAATCTTGATCTCTTTAAGTTAATCGTTATCTTTCCTGCCTAACATCATGGAATTCACTTCATGTCCTTTCTTGCGCTCATACAAAACCGTACAGTAACCTTCTACCTTGAGTGGCTCTTCGTCCTTGTATTTAATGGATGTTAGTTTAACAAAAAACATACATTATTTATTTAACAAGAATGTAAATATGTCTAACATTCCGTTGAAGAACTTCACTTCTTCCCTTTTGTTACGCTCATACAACACCACGTAGTAATCTCTACCTTGACTGGCTCTTGGGCCTTGCATTGAGTGAACATTAGTGTTGTGTAGGATTCACCTAATCTGCATAGGTGACTACCAACTATATAAATAGTGGTTGGTACCGGAAGACGGGGGGAGGAATCACGAGATCCAACTAGAGACTCTGATCGACTGCGACTAGTCAACACATTCTCCAGGAACGTCTTCCCAGCAATATACAGAAATACTATATGTACTTATTGTGTACACTTTCTTGTTATAATACATTCTTGTTCTAAGTACATTTTGTGTTGCATTATTATTCCATGCAATAGGCGAGATTCAACAATGAGTCAAGACTCAACAATTAGTGTTAAAAATATCCATTTGTTATTTAACAAGATTGTAAATATGTCTAACTCTCGGGCAAAGATCGTTGAGAATAAAATAATTGACCTTTGTAAAATGGTATTTAAATTATTGCAATTATGGCTCGCTAAGCATATCAAAACAGGGGAAATTTCGGATTAAAAATGTCGCCCGTTCATATAATTTCCTACAAAATTAAACTGCTTCGCCCAGAAGATAGCAGTTACGGCAATCCTTAAAAAAAGATGAATCATTAACATTTTTGAAATGCCTTCCTTCTGTTAGGCATTTAGGCTACCAACGGTGTGCGAAAGTAATTCTAGTTTCCTCGGTTTTGTTGTCTCTGTCACAATATCTCGGTGGATATACTCTCCGGCCTTCTATCGGCACGAATTTGTACGTTGTGCTGCCAAGGCCTTATTGCATATTAAGTAACTGTAACTAGAGTGCTGTTCGATAAAAGTGACTCACCTGATTTTTTTTTTTTTTTTTTTTACTAAATGTTCTCATCTCCGATGAAAAGAAAGTTGAGCTAAATTCAAAGGATAAGCTATCTAAAATCCGAAGAAGAAGCTTTGAAAGCTCTTTAAATTTAGCAGTAAGTACTGTCAAGCATCCGTTCAGTATAATGTTCTGGGGATGCTTTTCTTTTCATGGAACTGGTTTCTTAAAACCTATTGAAAAGACCCTCAGGAGCGAGCGGTACAAGAGAATTTTAGAGTCTTGTCTGCTCCCTTCTGCTGAAAGGGTGCAAATCGACACCACCAAGCTCATTTTCATGCAGGATAATGCTCCCTGTCACAAATCAAAATTGATGAAGGAATACTTTGATGAGAAGCAGGTGAGTGTTATGACATGGCCGCCCCAATCTCCTGACCTCAACCCCATAGAAAACTTATGGAGCATTATAAAGTACAGACTCTCGAGAAAGCAGTTGAGCAACAAAGAGGATTTGATTGTGAATTTCATATCCGAATAGAATTCAATGCTTGGAGATGAGATTTGCTAGAACCTAATCAAGTCAATGTCAAGAAGGGTTGAAAAGGTTATTCAAAATAAAGGAGGACCTATAGATTATTAAATATTTCGAACTATATTACCTATTATAAATAAATTATACCTCTATTATTCTTTATTTAGAGCTGTTCGGTTATGTTTCTATTAATTACTAGTTGCAGGAAATAAGGGAGTCATTTTTTTTGCCTAAATCTCATTTATATCCAAAATTATAATTATCAATAGAATACCTTAGGGTGAGTAAACATTTTTACTAGGTGGTCGCGAAGGGGTCTTTATATTAGTAAAATTAAAAATTAGTTTGACCCCAAAAACAATAGGCGAAAAAATTTTTATTAAAATAATCAGGTGAGTCATTTTTATCGAACAGCACTGTATATACAGTCGATATTTGAACTCTCAAGCCGATTTAGTTAGTCTTTTCGGTTATGACCTTTTCTGCACAGAAGTATACATCGTCACTTTTCTAAATAATTCGGGCCTATTTTCAAAACTGTGTTTCATCTACTGACAATAGATGTCTGTTGAAATCGTAACATTGACTGAAAGCAACTCAAAGTGGACAACACCATACACCCTGTCAAACACTGACCAAAACATTCTTTGCTTGAAGATCCATTTAAAGTTGTATTATAACTTAGTTGTGATGTGTTTTCTTCCACCAAACCACTGACTACGTTGGTGTGTATGTTTGTAAAATAGTTCTCTCTGTTTATTAACCACGCCTCTTTGCCATCGTCTTAGAATATGTGCCGTCCTGGGTAAGACGATAAACTACGTCCAGCAGCAAGGCCTCTCATCAGGAGGTTTCGAGGAGCGTGGAACCACCTCTTAATTGCTGGTGTTCCCAGGTCCAACCTGACCCGGTGTGGTAGTACATGTTAGGGTCCCAATGCTGCTGATATTTGTTTTAGCAATAGTTGACCCCCCAAACTGAGTTCAAAACACTATGAATGTGTAAAAATAGTTTTTAATACCAGCAATACATTTTTATAAAACTTATTAACAGCAATAAGTTTTTGAAGAAAATATTACTACCAGTAATATGTTTTCGGAAAAGAATATTACCCAAAATACATTTTTTGAAAAAAAATATCAGCAGCAATAATTTTTGGAAAAAAAATATTACTAGCAATAAATATCTTGTCGGCATTAAATAACCCATTGAGGTTGATATGCCGTAAAACAAAATAAACCAAACCAATCTAAACCAAAGAATACATATTCTATTCATAGGAATCTATACTAAAAATGTTGTCGGCATTAAATAACCCATTCAGGTTGATACGCCGTAAAACAAAATAAACCAAACCAATCTAAACCAAAGAATACATATTCTATTCATACAATTCTATCCTAAAAATGCTGTCGGCATTACTAACCCATTGAGGTTGATATACCGTAAAACAAAATAAACCAAACCAATCTAAACCAAAGAAAAAATATTCTATTCATATGAATCTATCCTAAAAATCTTGTCTGTATTAAATGACCCATTGAGGTTGATATGCCGTAAAACAAAATAAACCAAACCAATCTAAACCAAAGAATACATATTCTATTCATACGAATCTATCCTAAAAACGTTGTCGGCATTAAATAACCCATTGACGTTGATATGCCGTAAAACAAAATAAACCAAACCAATCTAAACCAAAAAATACATATTCTATTCATAAAATTCTATCCTAAAAATGCTGTCGGCATTACTAACCCATTGAGGTTGATATACCGTAAAACAAAATAAACCAAACCAATCTAAACCAAAGAAAAAATATTCTATTCATATGAATCTATCCTAAAAATTTTGTCTGTATTAAATGACCCATTGAGGTTGATATGCCGTAAAACAAAATAAACCAAACCAATCTAAACCAAAGAATACATATTCTATTCATACGAATCTATCCTAAAAACGTTGTCGGCATTAAATAACCCATTGACGTTGATATGCCGTAAAACAAAATAAACCAAACCAATGTAAACCAAAGAATACACATTCTATTCATACGAATCTTTCCTAAAAATGTTGTCGGTATTAAATAACCCATTGAGGTTGATATACCGTAAAACAAAATAAACCAAACCAATCTAAACCAAAGAATACATATTCTATTCATACGAATCTATCCTAAAAATGTTGTCGGTATTAAATAACCCATTGAGGTTGATATACCGTAAAACAAAATAAACCAAACCAATCTAAACCAAAGAATACATATTCTATTCCTACGGATCTATCCTAAAAATGTTGTCGGCATTAAATAACCCATTACGGTTGATATGCCGTAAAACAAAACAAACCAAACTTAGAATTTGCTAATGTGCAAAACATATAATGATAGAGAAGTGTTTGGATTTCAACTCAACAAAGAATTTGATAATATCCAGCAATTACTGTCGCTGATCTTAACCTGACATTACGAGTGAAGGACAGGTCATATCGGGAAGATTAGAGCAGGTGGGGTCTGCAACGATTGGTTTGCTCTGCAATGCATGGGCTGCAAGTTTTCAGCGATGAAGCTCCATTCGAAGTGAAAGTTAGAAATAGTTAAACATCGAAGACAGTAGACACCTTCACGGATGCAAATTTCTGAAAAAGATTTGTCTATAAAAGAAATCTCTACACTGGTCTAGATGAGCCAAACTTTTTAAAAAATGTGGGGCTCCAAGTTTAACGAAGATTAAATTCCGATTGTTTGTTGCAAGCGTGGACTCTGTCTTGCTCGATGGAACAGAGACTTGAGACAATGATCTAATCTCTAAAGAAACAGCTACATGGAGGCTCCGCACACGGATGCTCCTGAAGGCACATACTGGATAAGTCATGCATCAAATACTGAACAAAGAGCCATCAATGAAGGATGCGTTTAATAGTACACTGTATAAGGTAAGATAACAGTTTCCAGCCGGTTAGAACGAACAAGCGGAAAAAGAACCAGAAAAGGCCACACATTCGTTGAAAGACTGCTTCAAAGATGGCAGCGACAGAAGGATTAACAGGAGATAACTGATTTGGGGAAATGTCCCTGTTTCTTAATACATTGCTTAGCTTTTGGAAGGCAACTTTCGCTATTTCAATATGACTTCGGATTTCGGTGTCACATTTTCCGTCCTCTGTTAAAACACTTCCCAGATATTTAAACTTTCGTACTTGCCTTTTTTTGTGTGTGTGTCCCCAAATCGTAGCTTCTATCTTCGGCTGCTCCCCTCTTGCTATGGCCGTGCATTTTCTTCCCTGCCCCCCGCGCTGAAGGCCCGTCTCTTCTTCTCGCTTTCCTTTACCTGTGAGAGTTTCTGTAGTAGAGCCTCTTTTCTGTGTTTGCTATCAACATTGTGCCATCTTTTGGAATAAAATAATTAGTCATATGAATTATTTCTTATTTCTGATCAGTTAAACTGCGGCTAACTGATCAGATATGACATAAAATCAAAGTCCGGATTGATTACTCAAGAAAACATATCAGGAAATAGACTTGAGTTGGCGTGTGTTATGGTAATTTACCCACGCACGCGTGGACGCTCACAACTATAAATAGGAGCAGATACTGCCTTTTGGTGAGGGAAGTTTCCAGCAGTCAGCTCTGACAATCGGGTCGAACATTCTTACTGTAACACTCCCGTTTGTATTACTGTTTCTGTTAATATATTTGTTTAGCTCAATTCCTCTTATGGGTTTTTATTCCTGGCCGCAACAGCATGCAATATTTATGTTACATATGCATACAAATATTTGTACTATTTATGTTATTGATGCATACAATTATTTATACAATTTATGTTATTTATGCATACAATTATTTATGCTATTTATGTTATTTATGCACACAATTATTTATGCTATTTATGTTATTTATTCACACAATTATTTATGCTATTTATGTTATTTATGCATACAGTTATTTATGCTATTTATGTTATTTATGCATACAATTATTTATACAATTTATGTTATTTATGCATACAATTATTTATGCTATTTATGTTATTGATGCATACAATTATTTATACAATTTATGTTATTTATGCATACAATTATTTATGCTATTTATGTTATTTATGCACACAATTATTTATACAATTTATGTTATTTATGCATACAATTATTTATGCTATTTATGTTATTTATTCACACAATTATTTATGCTATTTATGTTATTTATGCATACAGTTATTTATGCTATTTATGTTATTTATGCATACAATTATTTATACTATTTATGTTATTTATGCATACAAAGAACTATATAACTATAAACGTGCGTTTGTGTATTTTTTTAAATAATAATATAGAGTTCCTTATATTTTTATACAAAACGTTAAGAGGTCATTTGATAAAAATCGTCTGAGGATGCTGTAAGGTTGAAACCAAGGTAGCGAATTCAACTGACCTCCTGATTTTTAAAATTAAAAGCTCTACGTGTTATTTTATTTGTATTTTATTCTTTCACTCGTGCATTGACTACTTTTTAATACTATTGTTTCCTGGTCTGATTCAACTCTGACCATTAACCTTTTATATTTATATATATATATATATATATATATATATATATATATATATATATATATATATATATATATATATATATATAGACAGAGAGAGGGGGAGAGAGATGTAACGGAATATGCGTGTATAAAAGAAGAATTAAGTTAATCTTCAAACACGAATCTACAATTTTCAATAATTTTTAATTATTTGAGCATCATTTTTCGAAGTTGAAAGAAATGGTTTCTCGCAAAAAATCTGTGCATCTTTTTTACAGTAAAATATAAAATGAATTGCGTTCGTATAGGATAAACGAAAAATGCGTCTATATGTAAGCGGATGTATATGTCAAAAGTTTACCTCGTGTGCACTGTGTGTATATGAAATAGCAGCAGTCAGTCGTATATATACAGGAGGTTTATTCAGAAAGTTTCCAACCATTTACTCGTAACGAAAAATAGTGTGTCTTGGGGAATGGTGACATCTCACTTCAAATTACACCCCCTGGGGGAACGCATACTTACACTGGCGCTCCTTCTATTTTAAAAGAAATCTATTAAGTCCTCTTTCAGGGTCGTCTTAAGCTAGCTTTTCGAAATCTCCATAATCACGCACACAGAAAATGAAAAATAAGAAAGAAAGAATCAAAGAGAAAAAGTGTGTATTAAAGACAAAAAAGAAAGAAAACAAGAATGGAAAAGAAAGAAAGAAAGAAAGAAAGAAAGAAAGAAAGAAAGAAAGAAAGAAAGAAAGAAAGAAAGAAACGATTAATGAGAAAAAGGAAGTTTTAAATAGAAAAAAGAAAGAAAACAAAAATGGAAAATACTAAAGAAAGAAAGAAAGAAAGAAAGAAAGAAAGAAAGAAAGAAAGAAAGAAAGAAAGAAAGAAAGAAAGAAAGAAACAATTAATGCGATAAAAGAAAGTTGAAAAAATGAAAGAAGCAAGAAAGGAAAAAAAATACAAAAGATAAAGAAAGAAAGAAAGAAAGAACAGGGAAGAAAGAAAGAAAAAAGAAAGAAAGAAGCGATTAATGAGAAAAGGGAAGTTTTAAATAGAAAAAAGTAAGAAAACAAAAATTGAAAATACTAAAGAAAGAAAGAAAGAAAGAAAGAAAGAAACGATTAATGCGATAAAAGAAAGTTTTAAAATGAAAGAAGCAAAAAAGGAAAAAGAAAATACAAGATTTACAGAAAGAAAGAAAGAAAGAAAGAAAGAAAGAAAGGAAGGAACCAACCAACAAACAAACAAAGAAGCGATTAATAAGAAAAAGTAAGTTTTAAAGAGAAAAAAAAATACAAAAATGGAAAATACTAAAGTTACGGAAAAGAAAGAAAGAAAGAAAGAAAGAAAGAAAGAAAGAAAGAAAGACGAAAAAGATTAATGAGATAGTTTGAAAATGAAAGATGAAAGAAAGGAAAAAGAGAGTACTAGAGTTACAGAAAGAAAGAAAGAAAGAAAGAAAGAAAGAAAGAAAGAAAGAAAGAAAGAAACGTGGGCAACAAAATGAAATAAGAGAAATAAAGAAAAATCGAAAGTATACAAAGAAACAAAATAAAATCAAGACATAATGAAGAAGAAAGGCCGACTACCATTTCTGTTTATCTGTTCTAATCTGCCAGCCAACATTCAGTTTAACAAGACATGTCGTAAAATTATATCCGTAGACACCTTGTCACAACCCGGCGTTGTTTTCTACTTTGATTGTTAACAAAATAAAAAAGAAATGAAGAAGAAAAAATGGAATATAACGATGACAGATTAGTCCTCTCTTCGGAATATATTTCCTGGCATCGGCTTTATAAGTAAATCTCCTTGATCCTAGATCCACAACCCTTCCTCACCGTTCGGCGCGCGGCTTCCTGTTCACCCAGGGGTTTCCCATGGTGGCCGGCGATTTCACCGCTACATGACTAAAGTTAATTAATTTGGCGTCAGCTCAGACTGGAATATTTGAATAATTAAGACAGTCATTTAGTCGGTGCTTCCCAATGACTTTGTCAAACAATACGACGCTTTCTTTTCAACTCTTTCCTTAAGAAAGAATGACCTTGCGTTGGACATTTCTAAAGTATTTTATTACGTTTTTTTTTTCATCCTAAGAATGGACATCATATTGTGTGTGCGCGCAGACATGTGTTCTGTGCCTTCAGTACTTGGTCAATCATGGCTCTCCACAAACTGGATATTTTACCACCTCTGTTGTTGTCGTACTTGTGCCGACATATATCTAATAGGTTTCTCGCTAGTTTCTCTTACATTTTTTACCTTTACTGTACTCTGTGAGGGTTAAATTCTCCAAGTATTTTTCCTAGTGATGTATCCATAGTAAATATCTATCTAGTTTAGTAGGACATCCTCTGAGGATGGAACTCACTTCAACAAATCTGCTAGTCCTTCCTCTACAGGAGCTACCCAAAAGTCATCTAACTGCTTTTTTGCCCACCCGCTCTTGACACACATGCATATGTAAATATACAATGAAAGCCTCTCTCAGCTTTTCAATGACAGGACAAATAGCCCCACTCGTATCTCCGTTCCCGTTCGCGTCAACGTTTGCAAAAGCTGGGAAAGGGCCCGCTGCATGTTCACAAGAACACAAAAATGGGGATTAAACATCGTAACAATAAATTGAAAAACACAAGTCGTGTTTACCAACTTTTCAGTTGTGTATTTTAGGATTCATTTGCACACAGTCTATCAATGGGGTAGCTAAGTGAGACTTGTGATAACTTCTGCTCCGTCAGTCTAACAGCTCAGCTTTTCCTTTTGATCAGAGAGAAGTCTGACTTCCTCTTCTTTGCTCATCACCACATCACGATGAGCGGGTGGTGCATCGGAACTACCTCGGCGGACGACTCGGAGCCGCTAGGGAACGGCCCGAAACTACCTCAACGGTCAGCCTGGTCTAGCCAACGGATCTCTGCTCAATCTTAATTTTGTCTGTTAATATAGTCCGGCGAGCGGAAATCTCCAGCGTCCGGTTTATTGTTACTTGTTCTCAAAAGGTTTAATTTATTTATCTATTATTTTCTTCTCTTTTCGTCAAGTTGGTGGCGGCTTTTGTAGATCCCAATTCAGAGACTTCGCCGTTGACCATAAAAAAACTTTAGACTGAGATATCATCCCCTTCTATGTGGGTATCATGACACACATATTCATACCTGTATATCATGCCTGCTTAAATACATATATATATATATATATATATATATATATATATATATATATATATATATATATATATATATATAAACAAATATACAAACATATAATAAACACTAGCACACGCGGTAGTTATTTATTATTTTTGACACAAGACAAAAATTTTGGGGCACACAGTAAGGATCGAACTCACTACTCAAATTAATCTGAAAGACCAGATTGTTAACAAATACTCAACGGTAGGAGCCCTGACATGCATGATGATGTTAAAATCATTCTCCTTTATTTTAATACTTACTAAGTTTGCTTTATTTAGTTTGGCACGAGGCTAAAATGCTGAGCACCCATGAAGCCCGAATTATCTATATCAGCAGATAGTTTGTATGATTAACCTGCTAACCATCGCTCTGCAGTAGGCGCCCATTACGTCAATAACTGCTGAAAAACACGTTTCACACACACACACACACACACACACACACACACGTACAGAACTATAGATTTACAGATAAATACTCGCAAACGCACACAGTTGCACATACATCCAAGGGTATAATAAGCACCCGTCATCACGTGACGTCTTTAAAGGCAGCTGTACTTGTCTCGTTTAATTTTCCCAGAGACTCGCCTCCGAAGTCACATCCGATTTTATTTCAGAATGGAATGAGAATTATTTAAAATAATAATAATAATAATAATAATAACAACAATAATAATAATAATAACAATAATAACAAAAATAGAAAAATATACAGACAAAAAAAAAATGGACGAAAGATACGAAGATGGCTTTAAAAAAATCATTCGCCCCTCAAATTGTAAAATACTATCTAAAAAGACACAGTCACCACCTGGTTTTTCCATTTATCAACATTTTTTTATCAACTCTTCCAAAGTCGTTAATTTTCGTCGTTTCCTTCCACACCCCCATCTCAATATCAGTCCCCTTTAAAGGAATAGACGTCTGTTGTTTTAACGTTAAAAACTGAAGCTGTACAAAATGCTACATACCCCCAAACAATAACGTAGAACATTATATAGCTGTCTCGCCTCGCAAGCCAATCTTAGTCCCCCATACTGGATGGCACAGATAAAACCGCCGTTTCTTCCAGAAATAATGGCCCAATAATAACCCACGAGAAAATGGGATTAGTAAAATTTCAAATTCGGGTCGAGGTTGCGTTTACATCGCACTAATGCTCTTGAGAAAGCAATGACTCCCTCCCTCTCTCCTATTCCGAGATATGGGCAAATTGGTAGGGCAGAGTGTGAGCTATCTAACATTGATAGGGCAAACACTCTTGCAGAAGGACAACATTGAATTGAAAACTCTTTGCATCGACCAGCGTGGCAGGGTAACCTCTATTGCGTTTCATGAAAGAGAAGCGTTGGTGAAGGCCAGAGCTGGATTAACCATTAAGTAAAATAAGCACATGCTTAGGGCATCAAGGGAAGAGGGTCCCACTGAAACTGTAATGATATGGTGTTGTTGTATATGTCTAAAGAAATAAGTCTGACATGATTAACATTTGAATCAACGGGGCACCATTATGAACGAGAAGATCCGCAGTGAATCGTTATTGCCATTCTGATTGGTTAATAAGGGAATGAACTAAGGGAGATAATGAGGATTTTATTTACTCAATACGTCACATTGAATAAGTTAATATTACTAATTAACTTAATGGGATTATTTTTTTGTGAACAGGATTAGACAACCTTAATGTTTGTTTGACATTATGCTAAACATATGTTTATGTGACACGCTGGTTTGTTGATTAAATGACCACTTCTGGTCATAGTTCTGTTAAAATCTGTTTGTGGGTCATGTGACAGTGACTGCTCAGCTGTGGTTGGTTCTTTCTTGGTTGACGTTATACTGGGTTGGAACTGATGATCAGCTTCTCTCGATGGTCCTATGTGTCTTCAGTTCCTTTCATATTTATTTCCATCTAGTCTTTCCACGTTGCATGTTCTCAATTGATAACCTTTATTTGCAATACTCACCAAAACTCCATACTAATATACTTAACTCGCAAATGTATGGGGACCCAAAAATCTTTTAAGTGCTTTGGGCCACTATGGGTCTTAATCCGGCCCTGGTGAAAGCCTTAGTTCTACAGTATATTGTGGGAAAAAAAGTCTATTTGAAATAAGAAATATCCACTATAATAACATTTGTAGTAATAAAAGTGTCGTATTAAAAATAAATAGATTAATTCTTTAGAAATATATATATATATATATATTAAACATGTTGTGTTGAATGTTAAAGACAACATCGTCCTGCATATTTTCTTTTGAATTTTCTCATATTTTCTAATGAGACTTTTTATTTGAAAATGATATCGAAATAAATATTGTCCGTACGATAACCTAGTACTTTCGAACATCATTGTTCATCTTCAGGGTCAAAATTTGATCACCAAAATTTGACCACCTTTTTAGTTGTAGTAGTAGTAGTAGTAGTAGTAGTAGTAGTAGTAGTAGTTGTTGTTGTTGTTGTTATTGTTGTTGTTGTGAGGTACTGTAATTATTTACATTGTTCGGACTGTTGTCTAAATTTTTATTGTCATGATCACGACGTTTCGGTCCTTGCAAGGTCTGGCCTTCTTCAGGATCTGTCTATAATTCTGAGATGTGTTGCTGTAATTACTGACATTATTTATATTGTTCGGTCTGTTGACCCCATCTTTATTGTCATGTTCACGATGTTTCGGCCCTTGTAAGGTCAGGCCTTATTCAGGATCTGTCTATATTTCTGAGATGAGGTATTGTAATTATTTACATTATTTACATTGTTCAAGACTGTTGTTCTCATCTTTATTCACGGTGTTTCAAGGACACATAGCCCAGTGGATAAAAGAGTTGGTTGGATCCAGTGATTTGACCCAAAAAGTTGTGAGTTAAATACCTGGATAATGCAGTGGTAAATAATAACTTGGAGAGTTGAGTTAAAGGGAGATAACTGAGACATCTGGAGGGGCCATGGCACTTGGAATTAGAACAATCTATTCCGGTGGCTAAAATAAAAGGTTCAGTTCGACATTCCAACCACCTGAAGAAGGCCAGAGCGTACAACGGCCGAAACGTTGTAATAAATATGGCGACAAAGATGAGGACAATAGTCCGAATAATGTAAATAGTGTACATAATACCTCATCTCAGAAATATAGACAGATACTGAAGGAGCGAAACGTTGTAATAAATATGGCGACAAAGATGAGGAAAATAGTCCGAATAATGTAAATAGTGTACATAATACCTCATCTCAGAAATATAGACAGATACTGGAAGTCCGAAACGAGGTAATAAATATGGTGACAAAGATGAGGACAATAGTCCGAATAATGTAAATAGTGTACATAATACCTCATCTCAGAAATATAGACAGATACCAGATTCTGAGTTCTCAATTCAAGTCTGGTCAAAGGCCTTGGGAACACTTACAAACATAAAAATAACCAATGAAGAAAACCAACATCAAATCAAAAGGGAGAGAAGAACAAATCCAGGTGCAATACCGTCTCAACTAGTTCAGAACTCTGATATTTTTCTGAGATAACGTTCTGTAACTATTTACACTATTTGCATTGTTCAGACAATCTCATCTTTACAGTCACATTTTCGACGTTTCAGGTGTTGTACGCTCCGGCCTTCTTCAGATGATATTTGTTGGAATTTCGAACCGAACCCTTTATTTAGTCCACGGGAGTCGATTGTTCTAATTCCACGTACTATGCTTTTGGAAATCTCAGTTTTAGTTAATTCGCCTTGATAACTCTTCCAGGGTTTTGTTCTCTCCGCTGAGGTTAGGGACTGAACTCACAACTCTTTAGGTCGAGTCACTTTTTGGATCAATCAACAAACGCTTTTATCCACTGGGCCATGTGTCCTTGGGACTAAATAAAAGGTTGAATTCGAAATTCCAACAGATATCGCCTGAAGAAGGTCGGGGCGTACAGCGTTGGAAACCACCATCATACTTACAAAATATACAACGAGCATTCATTGGTTAATCACCTCCAATCTAGCTGGCTGATTGGTCAGTTTCGACCAATCAAATCACCTACACGCGTCAGGTCTGTTTTCGCTCCAACTCAGTCTGAGCCTGTCACGTGATACAAGAGATTATAAAAACAAAACACGAGTAATTCTCGTTCTCTCTCGTTCCTCTCTTCGTCACTCGTACGTCTCACCTCCGCTGCCAAAATGTGACCCTTAAAGAACTCCCGTCTTGACTAATGCAGTCAGACGTAAAAGAACTTTACAACAATCACGCAAGTACAACTCTTAAACTCTTCTGAACTCTTTTGGTCCAATAGACAATTCCTAACATTCAACACGAACTCAATCTTCTAAACTACAGTTTAATAGTTAATCTAATCTTTATGGGCTCCGGTACAAATATTTCCAAATCTAAGAGACATAACTCTTCCAAACCTTTCAGTTTATATGAATGTACATGAAACACTTAATAAATTTAATTGTTATGATTTGAATCATTACGTTCTGTCTTGTATTTTATACCATGTGCTATTATACGTCAAATATAAATTGCATTGTGACCACCACATTGGATAGCGACCTCCAGCATAATGGCATGATCCTTTCCACACCTTTCCTAAACAAAAATAAAATAATTGTGGCGGGACCCGCAAACATGCACGTCCACAACATATTTGGAAACCTCGTCGTTTAGAGGCCCGCTACAAATTCGTGGCTCCGTTAAAGCTAGGGTTACTGAATGGATGATTTGAGCAAGTGAGCTAATTCCTGTAATACTTGTAGTTTGCAACATCATTCTGTATCATTTCCACTTCGTTTTATATTTGTTCTTTTCAATTAACACCTCCGGGAGGCCGAAGAATACACAGGCCGAAACTTTGTGCTAAAAAACATAATTGGCAAAAATGAATCAACGTAATAGTACATAGTTTAACATTTCCAAGAGTGGGTCTTCTCACCGAACACATTCAAATTTTACAGCGAATTAATCTTAAGAGGACAAGAAGTACAGATTGATTAAAGGTGGGCACAATCCAATCTTCACAAGATAATATATACAGACGATACTGCGTTCAAGCCAGACACAGAAAGAAAATTACTGGAGCACCTAGACAAGGTAGTAAAGAGAGAAGAAATGACTATCCAATTAATTGTAAGAAGACAAAATAATCAAACAAACACAGAAATTTAAATAAGTGTCATTGTTTTAACAAATAACGGAAAATGTAATACCGAAATTCTGTATCATTTTCACTTGGTTTCATATTTGTTCGAGTGTCTTCCCTTTCAATTTATACATACGGGAGGCCGAAGAATACACAGGCCGAAACTTTGTGCTTAAAAAAATGGCAAAAGTGAATCAACGTAACAGTATCTAGTTTAGCATTTTCAGACAAAAATTATCTTAATGTCCTTGATCATCAAACATAGGTTCAGATGGACAGGTTACGAGTGTCATACAAGTGACACAAGCATCAACAAGAAACAAACGGTACATCTCAAATTCTGGCGCCAAACTCACTCGACGGTGCAGAAAAACGGAAAGAACAAAAAAGAAAGATGAAAAAATTCCATCCTGTCTAACAAAAACGAAGTCTGCAGAAACGAAAATAACCGACAAGGACAAACAGACGCGGTGGTTTTTGGAATCTCAGACCTCCATCTGTCTTAATATCTTGACGGTTAATCACTGGCTAAGGTGAGGTCACCATTGATGGAGCATGCTTAGGGCATCATTTGACCTTCGTCTGTCCTTGCTTCTCGCAAAGACAAATGAGCCAATCTCTCTCTCTCTCTCTCTCTCTCTCTCTCTCTCTCTCTCTCTAACCAAACTTTCCACTTCACATATACTCCTTTTATTACCGCTTCTCTCTCTCCCCCTTTACCTACTTCTCTATCTCTCCTTCTCTTTCCGTTTTCTTATTTTCTCCCTCGATGCCCTCGCTTGTCTCTTCCTTTTCCTCTCTCTTTCTCTGTCTCTTTCTCTCCCAACTTTCCACGTAACACATACTCCTTTTTTATTTCCTCCTCTCTCGCTCTTTCCCTCTACCTACTTCTCTATCTCCCCTCCTCTTTCCGTTTTCTTATTTCACCTCCATAGCCTCCTTTTTTCTCTTCCTTTTCCTCCCTTCCTTTTCATCTCGCTTTCTCTCTCTCTCCCTCTTTCTCTCCCTCTCTATTTCCACTTCACACATACTCCTTTTATTTCCTTCTCTCTCTCTATCTTTCCCTCTACATACTTCTCTGTCACTCATCCTCTCTCCTTTTTCTTATTTCCCTTCTATACCCTCCTTTTTTCTCTTTCGTTTCCTCTCTTCCTTTTCATCTCTCTCTCTCTCTCTCTCTCTCTCTCTCTCTCTCTCTCTCTCTCTCTCTCTCTCTCTCTCTCTCTCTCTCTCTCTCTCTCTACTTAGTCTATGGCTTTTTTCCCGTATTCTTATTTACCCGCCTCTATACTCTCCTGTGCCGATTTAACACAAAAAACAGTTCCTGATACCCATAAGAAACTTAGGCGGAAGAATACCTTTGTTATCTGATTACGCAACGAGAAAGATTTCAAAGATTCTTTCTTTAAAATTTCAGTTCGCGGCAATTTAATAATTTTTGGGACGATAAAGAAAAAATGACCTCAAGTTTTTCGTTTACCTTTCCTTTTTAATATCAGAATAAAAAAATTCAAAGTTATCAATAAATAAATAAATACAAACAGCTACTAAATATGTTTGCTGATTATAGTCAATGATCTTTCCGAACTTTGTCATTATGATTGATACTAATTTTATAAGAACAAACGTAAAATACCATTGAATCTCATAAAAAAAAAACACGACTAATAATTTATGAAAACAAAAAAGAAACAAACCATTTTTCAAGGGAAGTAACTCTTTCCTGAGTTACTTCCCTTGAAAAAAGTCTGTTCCATCAACGATGTTGGGTCTTTGTTTTTATGGGAAGTAATTCAGGTAAGAGTTCCTTCCAATGGGAATCGTTTTAAATTCATTCATATTTTCATCGTATAGGATATCACACAAAAAAAAACAGGATATTTTGAAAAAAATTAGCTAACATATACAAAAAAAATAAACTTTCTAGTTTGAACATCACATCTAACTTTTGTGTTTTTGTTCTGTTTTAAACTACTAAATTTTTATCCTTTCCTTTGCAAAAATTCCAACATTAAATAAACTACCAAATTTCCTGTTCTTTTTTGTTATTGTTTTTGTTTTTTGTGAGGGGCCCCATCTATGAGCAAACAACCTGCCTACGAATAGAAAATGAATTTAGTAGATAGAGGCGTGAGACAAGGATGGGTTTTCTCACCGGACTTATTCAATTTCTACAGGGAGTTAATCTTAAGAGGACAAGAAGTACAGATTGATTAACGGTGGGCACAATCTTCACAACATAATATATACAGACGATACTGCGTTCAAGTCCGACACAGAAAGAAAACTACTGGAGCACCTAGACAAGGTAGGAAAGAAAGAAGAAAGGACTAACCATTAATCTATGAGCAAACAACCTGCCTACGAATAGAAAATGAATTTAGTAGATAGAGGCGTGAGACAAGGATGGGTTTTCTCACCGGACTTATTCAATTTCTACAGGGAGTTAATCTTAAGAGGACAAGAAGTACAGATTGATTAACGGTGGGCACAATCTTCACAACATAATATATACAGACGATACTGCGTTCAAGTCCGACACAGAAAGAAAACTACTGGAGCACCTAGACAAGGTAGGAAAGAAAGAAGAAAGGACTAACCATTAATTGTAAGAAGACAAAATAATCAAACAAGCACAGAAATTTAAATAAGTGCCATTGTTTTAACAAATAACGGAAAATGTAACCGAAATTCGAAAGAGCATTGGAATAGAAAAAATGGCTCCCGAAAACAACATAAAGTTTTGAGAAACAGAAAAATTTCTTTCTGTATAAATAAATGCGAATGTCAGTGTTTGACACTTTTTCAACTTTCCTCCTAGATGCCGTAGCCCAACATAGCATATTATTTTGGAATCAGGCCGATCCCGTGAGCAAATTAAATATATTCTGGGCTGGATCCGGACCCGCAATCCAGAAATTTTGAATTCCCAAGTTTTTATTACTGCGATTGTTTTTGAATTCCGCCATCTTGGCTTCTTCTGATAAGAAACAATAAAAAGGGACACAACTCTCTAACTTTCAATGGGGAAAATTACTGTTTCAAAATAAAATTAACCGTGTTTTCAACTGTACTAGAGACTGTAGCCAAACATATCATTCCGTTCTGGAATCAGGACCACCCCGTAAGTAAATTAAAATCATTCTGGTTTGGATCCGGCCACGCAATCCTGAAATTTTGGATTCCCAAGTTTTCATTACAGCGATTGTTTTCGGCGATTTTTGTACGGGTTTGCGACGAATTTTTTTGTACGCGATTTTTTGCGACAAATTTTTTTGTACGGGACTTTTTGCGACGAATTTTTTTGTACGATAACAAGAGGTTTCCCGATCACTACAACCATAACCTGTTCAAGTCCAGGTTTAACCGTTATCTTCCCCACATATCTGTAAAAAAACTGTGCCACTTTGTAACCTTGCGTGGCCCCCGAGTCCTGTACAGGGTAAACCTCCATGTTAAAAAAAATGTATACTGTAAATATTAGAAAGAAGCCTAAACGAAGTTACAGCTCAGATACCTAATATCGAGCAGACGACATTTTGTCACCTGTTAAAGATGTAGAAAAATCTTCATTTTGTTAAGACAAAGTACCAACACCGAAAATAGTTTTATTTATCTAAACCCACACGTTCTATAGTCATCAGCAAAAGTAGGTTGGTAAGTAAATTTAACTATTTGGGTAGCAAAAGGCAACGGAAAGTGTCGCACAAAAATCTGAAAGTTCAACGGAATAGCGAATCTGTCTATATTTCTGATATGAGGTATTATGTACGCTATTTACATTATTCGAACTATTGTCCTCATCTTTGTCGCCATATTCATTACAACGTTTCGGCCGTGGTACCACCTGAAGAAGGCCGGAGCGTAGTTGTAATAAATATGGCGACAAAGATGAGGACAATAGTCCGGATAATGTAAATAGTCTACCAGAGCGTACAACGGCCGAAACGTTGTAATAAATATGGCGACAAAGATGAGGACAATAGTCCGAATAATGTAAATAGTCTACCGGAGCGTACAACGGCCGAAACGTTGTAATAAATATGGCGACAAAGGTGAGGACAATAGTCCGAATAATATAAATAGTGGAATAGCGAATGTTGCCTTTCCGAAACAAAGCAAGTTTTTAAAAGTTAGAAAAATATCCTAAGGAAACAAAAAACAAAAGAGTGCTATGTAATAACTGATATCCAATATGGCAGTGAATATTGGACAATTGAAGAAAAAAACTTGCCGCGACATTTTTGACGTAGTTTTACCGGTGAATACTGTAAATACCATGGACAGGACATGTGAGAAACGGGTAAGTTTTTAATGAAAACATAAACTACAAAGAAACTGCCTGTGACGAAAGAAGGCTTAGAGAATTTAACGCTCACAGGACACAGTGAATGTAAATGAATTAGGTGAAACCGGTGAGTAAGCGATTTTATCAGTTTGCCCAACAAACGGATAGTAGAACATGTAAAGACAGAAAGGCGTTGTAAATGTGCAAGAATTACTTAGACCAGCAAAATATAGGAGAATGTGGAGAGCCATGATCGCCCTCGTCTTGAAAGGATATGACAAAAAGAGAGAGGGAGAGAGAGAGAGATACATAAATGTTCAAAAGTCGATGAATACAATAAATTAATACAAGTAAAAAAATATATATATAAGGGAAGTAATTACAATATTATTTCAAAGTTATTTCCCTTGAATTGTAAATTTTATTTTTGTCTTGCTATTATTTTACTGTATATGCCGGTGTACCAGGCGACCTTTCAACCTTAAAAACACCCCAAACAAAAAACAAGAGGAGATCGTCTTCCACCCCAGGCATAAAATGTGAACCTTAAATCCTGTTGTTAGCATGCGAGATTTTTAACAGTAGGCTCACGCCTTTTTTCGATGAACAAAAACACAATTGCATGTGCGTCTCAACAAGTCGTTTAAAGATCCTATTCGAGAATATCGGAATGAGCAGATGTTTATCTGGGAAAAGTCATTCAGGATATTGTAATAGCCGACCGAAAACACATTTTTTAATTAGAATTTGAGTGAAAACAAAACACGTGCTGTTTATTCCTGCTAGAAGATCCAACGACAAGAACATGGCGGACTCAAGTTGAGCCCAACCGAAGATGTAAAGAAACAAACAAGACCTATATATATATATATATATATATATATATATATATATATATATATATTGAACGATAAAATTATTTTTTAAAATTAATATTTTTTTGATTTTTTATTTGTTTTTTTTATATCTTTTTAACAGAGTTTTATTGTCATTTACCTGAGAGGGGATGGTAAGTGTGTGTGTGTGTGTGTTATTTAGTTTAGTGTGTGTATTATTTAGTCTCTGGTAAGTATGTGTGTGTGTGTGTGTGTGTGTTATTTAGTTTTTAGGGAGTGAGTGAGTATGATATGTGTTAGCTTGTATATTACTATGGGTGTGTGTTATCATTTGGCTCATTAGGAAAGTGAGTGAGTATGATGTGTGTAAATGTGTATATTCGTGTGGGTGTGTGTATAAGTGTGAGGCCTCAATACCTCCGTAAGCATGTCTGTTTTGTATGGGTGTGAAATGTGGATAGGTTTTGATTTGTAGAGTTATGTATTGCTACTATCTATATTGTTAAATTTATGGTTTAGCCCGACTGGATACAGCGTTTGTAAACGTCGTATCCACTTATTTTCATGGAACTCTAAAATCTTTCTAATGTTATCTGCTCTGGACTTTTCTATTCTCTCAATTATAGTGAATTTGGCATGGGTTTTGAAGTCGTGTTTTTCTAGGCGGAAATGTTGTTCTACACGTAATAATTTTTCACGGGGAGTCGACTTAATTCGATTGCGATAATTATTAATTCTGTAGTGAAATGGCCATTCAGATTTTCCTACATATTGTTTCTGGCATAGTGTGCATTCTAGGAGGTAAATTATGTTATGACTTCTACAGTTAGAGTCATGGTAGATTTTGAAAGTAGATTTAGTGACTGAGCTAGTGAATGAATTCGTGTGTCTATCGTGGTTGCAGTATAAACTTCTTGTTGTTACATGGTTGGGAAAATCCTGTTGTTTTTGTTGGTAGTTTATCACGGATTACCTTGTCCCCTAAAATGTGGTTACTACCTATGATTTATTTTAGGTTCTTAGGTCTAAGATATGCTAGAAGGCCGGGTTCCTTAAATAGTTTTTTTTAGGTCTGGTTTGAGATGTAGTATTTCCCAGCGATTTTTGATTATTTGGGATAGTGGAGGCAGAGTGGGGTTGAAAGTGGTTACTAGAGGAATGCGGCTAGATTTATTTTTAATCTTGTACATTAGGGTGTTTTCTCTAGGTCTGGAAATTGCTTTATTTATTTGTTCCCTGATTAGGTGTTGTTTATAAGCCACGTGTTGTGAATTGATGCTCCAGATTTTCAATGTGTTTGTTTAATTCTTCATTGTGGGAACATATCCTTCTGAGTCTAAGTGCTTGTGAATAGGGAAGGTTCTCTTTGAGATGTTTAGGGTGGGAAGACTTAAAGTGTAGATAGTTGTGTGTGTCGGTGATTTTAGTGTGTAGTGTCGTTTGTAGTTTCCTGTTTTCATCTATGTAAATGCGTGTGTCTAAAAATGTTACTGATGTTTTGGATTTTTTTCCTATTCTTTGAGCATCAGTTCAAGATGAAGATTAGAACTGATAGAAAACGCTTGCATTCGATAGTCTTCAGCGAAAGGTGGGTGAAAGAGAAGAGCTTGGTTCGTTTGAACGGGGCTAGCCTTGATTTTCTCTTTTAGGTCGACCTACGTCACATTGGGGTGGTTTCCTGCGGAGCCCTCCCCTTGGTTAGGTTAGACAAGCTTTTGTGTACCTAGTTAATGTAAGTAAGTGTTTTTCCTGGCCTGTTCCCGGCTACCTTTGGTTATGATCCAAGTTGAGATTCCCAACCCCCCTAGTTTATTTTGGCCCCATTTTATCTCGACTAGGTCAGCTTTTTCTTTCCCATGTTCGTGTATATTTTCTCATTTTCCCACTCCCTTGGCGAGAGAGCTTCTTGATTTTGTCCAATGGGCAGAATATAGCGGTCTCTCCTTCTTGAGGGTTGGACGGGTCCTACTAACATCAGTTATGTTTAGTTTACTTTGTGTTTAGTTTGTTATTGGGTTCATCTCCCTTCCCACTCATTTTTCATCCTTAGATTTTTATATATAATTTATGATCATTAAATTTTTATGGTATGGGGCGCGTTTTGTAGACCCCCACTCCTTGAGAGGATGCGGTATTATGGTGTATGGAGGATTGGTTGACGACGGACGAGTATTTGTGGTGAATGTGCAAATTGTAATGAGTGAATGGGTCGTGAATCGGATTAGCGAGGTATAAGATAGTTAATGAAGACCAGCCTCAACTCCTCCCCTTTTTCGGCCTTGTGCCATAATTGTATTCTTATATACAATAAATATCCATTTCTATAGTAGTAAAATAATTAACATTTCATAACTCTTCTTTTCTAATAGTTGTATTTTTCTTGATATTTATTGACGGAAAATACGGATGGATTCATAGATATAAATGAATCTCTAGATGAATTGATATACATTGATTTTTATATAAGTAAATAGGAAAGTGAAGGGGTAAAAATATAACATGATGTCCCAAATCAAGTTTGGTTGAAGCAGAATGAAGCTAGTCATTTCAGAAAGTCAATTCCTTTACTTAAATAATTAATATTTACCTATGTAAATGTCTATGTACTATTATGGAAAAAAAAAAATTTTTCAATACTTGTATTAAATCCTGACCCCTAAACACATTCTCTTTCTGATACTCATAAAAAAATCATTCACAACGCATTTATAAAACTTCAGTAACGCTTGTAATAATTCCTGACAATTGAGTTTTATTTTTTTATTCCTAGGAGTAGAGAATTCGTATTTTCCTAGATATGTAGTCATATTCTTTGAATTTTAAGTAACTTAGGTAACGGAATTTTGTTGTGGTTGTTTTTATGCTTCACTTTTAAAAGGGAAAATAAAAACGAAAAGCATTATGACATCACGCGTGGCGTCCGCGTTGTTATTTTAATTTTTTGCCAGCCATCAGCACTCAACTCCAGTTCTGTACGTCGGGACTCTTTGTTTAAAAGAGAGAGGAAGGAAAAAGAAAGGAATATTATAATTAAAACCTCATTTCTGCAATAATTTAAAAGAGAGAGAAAGGAAAATAGTTTTTAAAAGAACTATGTCAATTCGCTGGCGTTGCATACCGCTGACCCTCGCAGTTCTTCTGCTTTTGTGCGTGATGACCCGACATGTGTCCTGCGTTGGGAATACCACATCGTCTAGTTCAAATTCTACCTCAGATGGTGGTGGTGGTGCTGCTGCTGCAACTACAGTTAGTGGCGGTGGGGGAACTACAGGAAGTGCTACAACTACAGGTGAGTCAATTCTTCCTAATTGATTTATTCTTGTTTATTAAATGGTTTCAGAGGGTAACGGGATTCATAAATTATTGAAACCTTTTTTTTTTTTGAAGTCGAAAAAATAAAATAAAAGCATTAATTTAAGATTTATTACGTAAATTAAACGACTTTCATAAAACCCTTTTAAAAATTATCATCGTTAAATTATCATAAGTACATTTGTTGCATAAAAATTACAGTCAATGGAATAATAATTAGGACAGCTGTAAATAGTGCTTCTTATAATTTCTATATAAATTAAATGCGTTTTTACAAGTTGTGACTACCCCGGATTACGGTTAAATCTGACACTGGCCAAAGGAAAAGGTATTTATTTGGTGCCCAATTACATTTTTGTCTTGTGTCTAACCGTAATCAAACTCGCTCTTCTAGCAAATAAAACAGTCTATGTACGTGATAAGTTGCTTAATAGTAAAAAGAAAAGTAAATACCTTTAAAAAGCCTGAATTAATCTGACACAGGTAAGTGAAGTTGCCAGCTAGGATCGAACTGCTTACACTTGCGAGTGAATAGTCTGAGGTGGTTTCTTTATTAATAATTAAATTATTTCTTAAAATAAAGAATCTTTGTTTAGCAAGGGATAAGCTAATAACCAAGAGAAGAAGGGTTTAAAAATTACTCCGCGGGCGACTAATCTGAAAGAGGAGTTGAGTAAGAAGAAGCATGTGCTTAGCTCGGTCAGACACAAGTTCACAACTGTGAACCCAGCGAGCATCACCCTCCCTCACTGGCAACTCTACGGCAGGCGCCGGAGTTCTTTCTTTGTATCGCTGTATTTTATTTTATTTTTAGTTTAAAATATTAAAAAAAAAAATTATGAAAAGTTTTTTATTCATGTTTAGAATTATCTTTGTTTTTAATGTTAGAAAATTGATTGCTGAATTAATTAATTACTTTTTAATTTATCTTAATTTAATTAAAAATAAGGGTGATAGAATTAATTAATAATTGAAATTTATCATCCGTCAGGAATCACTTTTTTATTTATTATAGAATGAAAATGATTGTTTAAATTCATTAAAAAAAATCGTTTTACTGGTTGAAAATGTATTGAAAATAGAGAATGGAGATGATAATGTCCATTTGAAATTGAAGAAATATGTAATTTCTGTTTTCGTGTTAGTATTTTTGCTCTTTTAGAAAAAAAAATATGTACATATTACAAAAATTGAATTTTGTGAAAACAATAGTTACCGTCAACCTTTGGAAATATTTTTTTCTTTTTTTATTGTACATGATTTGATTTCGAAAAAAAAATTTATTAAATAACAAAAAATCTCTTCGACAATAAAAAAAAAAAAATGAAATTATTAAAAATGATTTAAATAAACAATAAAAAGGTTTAAAAATCTTCATCCGAACTAAAATAAATTAAATTTTTGAGTTTTTTAAAGAATTAAAAAAAATAGCAAAATAAAATACTTTCACTTTTAAGTTTTATTTTTCTCTGGTTTTACTTTTATTCTATTTTTTTAACGCAAAATTTTCAAATTGATTTTTCCCGAAAATAAAAAAAAAAGCTGTTGGAACGCTACGACATTTTTTTTTTAATTCCAGGATAGAAATATTTGATAAAAAGTTTGTTTTTAATCGTCTTCAATTAAGTTTTTTTTTTTTTTTTATTCCCTCTTAAAAAACCACAAAATTTGAGAAAGTCTTAAAAAGACTCTGAAATTTTTTTTTTTTTTTTTTTAAATAAATTTGATTTTAAAAATCATGTTAAATTTATTTGAAAGAAAGAATAAAAATTTGAAGAGAAGTAATTATAAAAGTTGATTGCGGACTTTTAAAACAAATAAAACTACAAAAACAATGACAGACAAAATATTTTTTTAATAAACTACAAAGAAATACAAAAAAAAATCTTTAGTTAAAGAGTTAGCAATCCAATGAAATATTTTTACGTTTTTTTATTTTTGCTGGTTTTTTTTTTTTTTTTTTTTTTCACCGATTATGAACGTTATTTAAATAATTTTTTATTGTTATAATTTAAAACGAAATTTTCAAAATCAACAAGATCGAAATAAAATCCAATTCCTTTGGCAATTGGCAGTTAAAACGCCGTTGTAAGAATAAAAATTGTATTTGCTTTTAAATGTTTTTATTTTTTCTGTAGATTTATTTCTTAGGTTTCCCGACATTCAGTACACTCTTTTACACTCTTTTAGTCTTTAAAAAAAAATTACACCGCAATATCTTTGTTAATAATTTAAATATCTGCTCTTGCCCTGCAACACATGATTTTGTATTGTAAGATACATCTGTTCGTCATGTGGAAACCGTGTGTGTAACTAGTGGACTGTCAGAGACACGAGGGGTTGCTGAAAAGTTCTCGGCCCAATTCATTTTACATTAATTATCACACTCACATTAATAATCATTTCTTTCATTAATTAAGCAACAGAAACATACTAATTTTTGGGAAGTTTGACGAACCGAGAACTTTTCAGCACCCTTCGGGGATAGATAGGAAATAGATCTATATATATATATATATATTTAGGGGTAGCCAATTGGTGTGCGCGCACATTTTAATAATCCGAAAACTTTAACAACGGATTTTTTTTTTTTTTAATTAACAAACATCAGCTGATTTCGTTGTTAAAATTATATCGGTACTTACTTATTTTTATTTAATAAGGAGTGAATTTATTTACTTATGGAATTAATATTCTGTGAGAAACTTTTAAACTCTTTCGGCCCCACTTTAAGTTTTGATTTCGAGTTCTCTTATTTTTTTTTTATTTTTTTTTTTTTACTTTATTTCTTCATTAAATTATTTTTTTGTTCGAAATATTCTCTTAAGACGAATACACTAGTCTTTTGATTTTGAATAACTTCTACTTTCGAATGCAGTGAAAATTCATTATATAATTAAAATTAATTATTTAATTTAAACTTGATTCTTAAGTTAAAATATAATAAAATTTTCAACCTTCCTAAAAACGATGGTGCTCCTTGCCACATCCTAAGTTTCGTTTTTTTTTTCTTTTTGCTAATAAATTGATCACATAGAAAATTTTGCAAAGATTTACTTTTATTTTCACATTCTCCTAAAATAGCGTAAAAACTTTTCACTTCGTCTCAATATCTGTTTATTTTATTAAAAAATGTTTTAAGATCTGGGGAAGGACCAAAAAAGGTACTTAATTATTTTCTTGTTAAAGCCATTTTTTTCTGTTCTTTATTCGAATTCAAATTTTGAATCGAACGCTTTTTTTTTCTTCACTTGAAAGATCAAGAGACGCTTCGTTAAAATCACAGGGAATTTTGAAAACTTTGACGTTTTCCGACCCAAACGTAAAATAGTCCGTGTTTAAAATATTGTTAGACTTTTAAAAAAGTATTTTGTTACACTGCATTATTTTATAATGATCAAAGATACATTTTTGTAAGAGTTTTAAAAGTAAAATAAACGGCTTTTTTCCTTTTCTTTTTTTCTTTTTATTTTCACTTGTGTCCTTGGTTTTCTGGACACAGTTGAGTAGACTAAATCAGAAACAGAAATTTGTTTTGCAATTCTGCTTTTCGTGCAAATATCTGTGACATTTTTACCTGCATATGAATAAATGTACATCCTGATGATGTGCTTCAGACAGCTTTCAAGCTGTTCTCTATGCATTTCAGATTTTTTTAAAAATACAGCAACAACATTGTAACACTTGATCAACAAAATACATGTGCTTGAGGATAATCTACGTATTTATTTGCATATTTTAGAGACCAGTGTTTCTCAACGTGGTCCACATAGCATTTCTAGTGGTCCACAGAGAATTCGTAGCCATAAAAAAAATGGTAGCCATTTCATAAAAAATGTATCTAAATTATTCACACTTTGAAGAATTAAAAAATATATTTTAATTACTACACACATGTCCATTATATTTTTGAAAATGTCGAAATTACGTAGGTAGTATTACGCAGTGCTATATATATATATATATAATTTTTTTTTTCTTTCCCTACCACATGGATGGTGGAGTCTGGAGTTTCGGCTGCTGTGGATGTTTCCAGCAGAACAGGAAATAAACTACATCTCAACAGCAGAAGAACTATTAGACTAAATCTGAATGACACCATGCCTCTTTCGGATGTCTCAGTTATTTCCCTTTTTGCATGGAGTATTGCTGCCATATATGGTCTGGAGCCCCTTCTGTTTGCCTTGGGGTTCTTGATAAGATCCAGTGACGGAAAATGCAATGTAATTGGCATCTCGTCTGCAGTCGCTCTCTCACAGACGAGCTGTCGCCTCTCTCTGTCTTTTTAACAAATGCTTTCACGGTAATTGCTCCGATGAGCTGCTTTCGCTGGTTCCCAGACTTCACGAATTCAAGCGTCCTACGAGGCTGGCATCCCGCTCACACCCTTTCACTGTTAAAACTGTTAAATGTAGCCGTCTCTTCTACTCCAATGGCTTCATATCTCGCACCTCTCGCCTGTGGAACTCCCTTCCCTTTTCCTGTTTCCCTGATAGCTATAATCTCCAACTATTCAAATGTAATGTCAATCGACATCTCCAAATGCCTTGATCTATCCACTTCCCTTCTCCACATCCTTTCCTCTAACACTCCTATCTGCTCTCGCTCCAAATCTTCTGTAACCCCTTGCCTTGATCTATCCACTATCCTTCTCCACATCCTTTCCTCTAACACTCTTATCTGCTCTCGCTCCAAATCTTCTGTAACCCCTTGCGTGCTAGTGGCTTCCCGCCTTGCTTGGGGTGAAATGCTTAAAAAAAAAAAAATAAATAAATTCTCTAAGCTTTGGTTCACCATTGTTGTGGCCTGGTATTGAACTCACAACTCTTTGGGTCTAGTCACTGGATCTAACCAACGTCTTTATCCACTGGGCCATGTGTCCTTGAGGCCACAGCAGTGGTGAATCGAAACTTGTAGAGTTGAGTTAAAAGGGAAATAACTGAGACGGAAGAGGCATGGCACATGGAACTAGAACGATCTACCTTGGTTGGTGAATGAAATAAAGAATTTGGTTCAAAATTCCAATCACCTGAAGAAGGCCGAAGCGTACAACGACCGAAACATTGTGAATATGGCAATGAAGATGAGGATAACAGTCCGAATAAAGTAATACTGCAAGTAATCTGACATAGTACTTATTAAAGTTAGTTAAACTACAGGGTGACCCCCCTCCCACAAAAATAAAAACGAGAAATTTAGATTTATTATATGATGAAAAAGTATTCACTAACATATAAAAAAAAATAACTATATACTTTACTATATGAATGAAGTAAAAAAAAAAAAATTAACTAACATGTAAATTTTTTAACAATTTGTTATTCCAGGATGCTACAGTTATCAAGTTTTCAATGCAAGGTGATTGTTCTCTTTAAGAAAGAACATCCAAGTTGGGGACAGAAAAAGATGCCATGAAATGTTACCAGAGTTCTTTAGTTTGAACACGACATCTAACATTTGTGTTTTTGTTCTGTTTTAAGCTACAAAATTTCTATCCTTTTCATTTTTTTCAAATAACTAATAAAAATTCCAACAATTAAATAAACTGTACCAAATTTCCTGGGGGTTTTTAATAGACAACTGTATGTTATGACCAGCATTTGCAGTACAAATACATATTTGTGACTTACCAGAAATCATTATAATGAAGCAATCAAATCTTTTGCTAACATTAAAGAGTTTTCAGACCCGGAAAATAATTCTGATATGTGACCTGATATTTAATTTTTATTCTGTACTTTTTATGCCAAAAGTTTTAATAGACCAACATTGATATATTGGAAATACAGTACTGTTCGATAAAAGTGACTCACCTGATTTTTTTTAATTAAAAATTTTTTCACCTATTGTTTTTGGGGTCAAACTAATTTTTAATCTTACTAATATAAAGACCCCTTCCCGACCACCTAGTAAAAAAGTTTACTCACCCTAAGGTATTCTATTGATAATTATAATTTTGCATATAAATGAGATTTAGGGAAAAACTTTTTGCAAAAAAAGTGACTCCCTTATTTCCTGCAACTAATAATCAATAGAAACATAACCGAACAGCTTTAAATAAAGAATAATACAGGTATAATTTATTTATAATAGGTAATATAGTTCGAAATATTTAATAATCTATGGGTCCTCCTTTATTTTGAATAACCTTTTCAACCCATTTTCGCATTGACTTGATTAGGTTCTGGCAAATCTCATCTCCAAGCATTGAATTCCATTCGGATATGAAATTCACAATCAAATCCTCTTTGTTGCTCAACTGCTTTCTCGAAAGCCTGTACTTTATAATGCTCCATAAGTTTTCTATGGGGTTGAGGTCAGGAGATTGGAGCGGCCATGTCATAACGCTCACCTGCTTCTCATCAAAGTATTCCTTCATCAATTTTGATTTTGACAGGGAGCATTATCCTGCATAAAAATGAGGTTGGTGGGGTCGATTTGCACCCTTTCAGCAGAAGGGAGCAGACAAGACTCTAAAATTCTCTTGTACTGCTCGCTCCTGAGGGTCTTTTCAATAGGTTTTAAGAAACCAGTTCCATGAAAAGAAAAGCATCCCCAGAACATTATACTGAACGGATGCTTGACAGTACTTACTGCTAAATTCAAAGAGCTTTCAAAGCTTCTTCTTCGGATTTTAGATCGCTTATCCTTTGAATTTAGCTCAACTTTTGTTTCATTTAGTAAAATAAATCAGGTGAGTCACTTTTATCGAACAGCACTGTATGTTGATTCTTTAGGTAAAATATTTTGGACAGGATTAATTTCTTAAATCCCAAAAAGAATGACAGGCTAATAGACCACTCATAGTTGATAGCATCAGTAAATCAAATTTCTATCTAAAAAAAATTATTGAAAGTGAAATAACATTGGTTTATACTGAGACAGCAAATCCTTTTAATTTTTGACATTAAGTTAGATTTTTTAAATTGAACTCTTTATGGTCTCTTGCACAATATAGTCATTTTGATTTTTGTAATTGCCAAAATGGTTAAAATTATTCATCAAATAATAAGAATAAGAAATACTGAATAAGCTACAATATCACAATTCAATTCAGTTAATCATAAAGTTTTCATAACATATTATCTTTTCTGTTTTAGTTAAGGTTTATCAAAATAATATTAAACAAAATATAATTTTCTTTAATGCCTAAATATTACCATAAATTTAAATTATATGTCTATTTCTGAGATCAGGTATTGTAACTATTTACATTATTAACATCGTTTGGACTGTTGTCTTCATCTTTATTGTCATATTCACGATGTTTCGACTGTTGTACGTTTGGGCCTTCATCAGGATCTGTCTATATTTCTGAGATGAGGTATTGTAACTATTTACATTGTTTGGACTGTTGTCCTCATCTTTATTCATATTCAGGATGTTTCAACCATTGTACACTCTCACTTTCTACAGGTGATATACACTGGAATTTCAAACCAAGCCCTTTATTTCATCCACTGGGGTAGATTGTTCTATTTCCACATGCCATGCCTTTGCTGGATATCTCTGTTTCAGTTAATTTCCTTTAATAACTCAACTCACCTCTGCCATGGCCAAGTAGTGAACTCACAACTCTTTGGGTTAAGTCTCTGGATTACTTCAACCAATGCTTTTATCCAGTGGGCCAGGCACAATGGTTTTTAAACATGAAGGTCGAAACTGATAGAACCAAGGAATGTAGCTCATTAGAACATTTAATATTGAAATAGTGAGAGGCTTGCAATTTATCAAGATGTATGATCTTTCTCTCTATTGGAAATGTGTTCATTTTTATGAATATTTCAAATAAGATTTTTTTTATTAGGGAAAGAAACATCAATAAAAAGAAAATCAACAACACACACCTTCATATCCAAAAACATTCTACAAAAATGTGAATAAATTGCAGTTTAAATTTTACCACAATTTCTAGAAGTTTATTTGCAATATTAATTATGGCTGGCACTAGTTACCAAGCCTCTGTTTGTTAACTTTGTCAGAGGCAGTTTTAGGTTAGTAGAGTGTACATTCAGCGGCAACTGATATAAAAGAAAAGGCAATATTTTAAACACGTTTGCAATGGCAGTAATATATTTCTTTCTGTTTAAACAAAGTTTTAAAATTTTTTTTTTGTCTTTTTCCAGGTGCACCAGGAAATCAAGGTAAGTAAAATTGAATTAACCTCTGTATTAAAATGATTTCTTCATTAATCTTTAATTTGATTAAGTTAATTTTATTTAATTTGTTAATACCTACCATTAAATTCAGTATAAATTATGAAAATCCTGTAAACAAAATTAAAAGCTCATATTAATTAGAGGCTTCTACTAATAACCCACAAATGCCCACCTACCCTATTTATGGAACAGTGGGTATTCATATTTATCTGTCCTGGGTATGATGATAAACTACATCTGCGTCCAGGGTAAGACGATAAACTATGTCCAACAGCCAGGCCTCTGATCAGGAGGCTTTGAGGAGCGTGGAACCAGCTCTTAATTGCTGGTGTTCCCAGGTCCACCCTGACCTGGGGTGGTAGTACCTGTTAGGGCCTCAGCTATGGGCAAATAGTTAACTCCAAAACTGAGGTAAAAAGCATTATGAAAGTGTAAAACTAGGTTTTAATAACAGAAATACTTTGTAAAAAAACTTATTACCACGAATAATGTTTTGAAGAAGAAAAACTATTACCAGCAATACATTTTTGACAAAAAAATATTACCAGCAATACATATTTTTAAATTATATTACCAGCTTTACATTTTTGATGAAAGAAATATTACCAGGAAAGAAAAATTGTTGGCATTAAATGACCCATTGATGTTGATATGCTGTAAAACAAAACAAACCAAACTATCATATTTATGGGACAGTGGGTATTCATATGTTAAAAATAAACAGAATTAAGATATTTACAATTAAATAAATGCAACTTATTTGCACATATTATTTATTTGGGATACATTTATAATGAGGTGCTTGGTAAGAGTGAATATTTCTAATTTGCATTTCCCAATAATAGACTTCATTATATCCGTGATATATGAACACCTTAATAGAATGTACAGAAGAGAATAGCGGAAAGGAAGGAATAGCAGACCTTCATTGTTCTCAGAAATTGTTTTATACCCCCACTATCATACAAGAAATTATATGTAACTACATGTCACTAATTTGTCCCACACAGAGAAACTATAACATATCGATACAACAAGCAGTGTGAAAAGAACAAAAAGAATGTCTTACTTTTAATGTAACCCAAAGGGAAAATGGCCAGGCTGGTATTTTCTATATCCTTTGTGTAACCAGATGGGCTCTTTTGTTCTCCCAAACTCTGTAGACCTCTGACCTGTTTTCTTTAAGGTCTAAAAAGTAACTGGGCTTCATCACTCTACAAACTGATATCACATGCCAGCCATCACATGGCCCTTGTTAAGTCATCTTTACCAAAGGGAGATAATCACCTTTTGCATCCCTACATACCAGGTGACCAGGTTGTCACTCTTAGTCCTTTTGTTAAAACAAAAAAAAAATATATATATACAGGTTGCATTGGATAAATTGTAATCTAAATTATGCAAAAATGAAAATAATACTGATGTCTCATTTTAACAGATATATATTTACCAAAATTACACAAAAATATGTTGAAATACTAGAGTAAATTTATTCAATAAAATCACCATTGGCTTCAACCACTGCCTCTAGATGACTTCAGAATCTACATAAGTTTTGGACAGTCTCCTTGATTCAGTTGGTGAATGCTGCCATAATCGATGCCTTCAGTTCATCTTTGGTGTTACAAGGAGTTTTGTTGGTCTCTTGCTCAACTGTGCCCCACACACAATAATCAAGGAGGTTGCAGACTGGAGAGTGATGTGGTAGCAAAAATTGTCTGACAACCATGACTGTGGGGCATGATGCAGAGTCCTGTTGCCAGACATAGGGTCATCCAGCAGCAACCTTCTTGACCCGGGGCAGTACTACCTTCTCAAGACACTTGGTGTAGGCCTTTGTGTTGAGTCTGAGGCCAGTGGGGAGAGGAATGGAGGAATAATATCGCCATCACTATTGATCACTCCAAACACCTTGAAAATCACCATTAGACTCATCCAACTCTTTCTAACCCTCCTCTGAACTGCCCTCAGATTGACACCCAAACATTCTGAAATGCTCATATTGTAGCGTCTGGCATGAATGCCAAGCAGTACAGTACATGTCGTTGTCTCCAAATTTCTGGCAAAGTGAATTGTGTCATGAGGGTCTTTTTCTCACAGATGGTACCCAACTAACTCTACTATACTGTGCAGTTGGCAAAATTAAAAACAACACACATGTACAGAAATTAAAAAAATAAAATGGCGACAATTTATAAGCACTTTATGATCAAATATTAAATTTTTGAGGGATATCTCCTTGGTTGAGCCAATAAATTTTCAGTTTCCAACAAGCATCCTATATACCATGTATTATTGTGTAACACCCAATCTTGTGTATCTTGCGATGCGCAGATTTTCACTTATTAAAAATGATTTTGTCATGTATCTCATCTATCGTACGAGTTCCTTTTTTGAGAGACCAAATTACAATAAACTGATCTCTTTTCCTCTATCTCTTTATCCCATCTTTTTGTTAAATAACTTAAAGAGAATGATAAAAGTATTGTTAGTAACACTATACCCGTTGTGTAAACACATACAACCATAAATAACTAAACAAAAAACTGCTAAATATTTTGTAAACATAAACAATGGAAAAGATGCATATTTGCTATGTTTGTATTTTATAATACGATACAAATACATGAATATTGCATGCATTAATATTGGATACAGTCATGTTTATTTTAAATACACCTGTACTTTTTGACTACAGTAAATGGATATATAGTTTGCTTTACAGCATAGCCAGAGTCAGGAGTACATATGCTAATTTTATATCACATGTATGATGTGACCCCCTTAAAATTAGCTTCAAAATTAGTATACGAGTATATATGATTTATAAATATTGATATATATATATATATATATATATATATATATATAATATCATCTGTCAGATTAACAGTTTCTAAACAGGAAACATTCAGCATTCATTGACTGAACTGTTAGATTTGATGAATTTCAGCTGACAGTAAATCTTTCTCGTAGTCATGGGAGTTTCATTCCTAACCTTGTTTAAGGTAGTGTGCACATTCAACATATTCATTATATAATTATTTTCTCTTAGAGATCCATGTGCTATCCATTTTAGCTGTTGCTGCTGTTGGTGGTCCGCAACTGATGTGGGTTCTCTTATTTGGTACAGACCTTTGTTTGTGATTCTGTAGCACCAGTCAATAAGATATAATGAAGAATAGACGATTCGTTTACTTAAAGCTATTTTCAATCATTAATGTCAGAAAACGGTTCTACACCCTTGTGCAAATTAATTGAAACAATCGCTTTAGTTTCCTTTCTTTCACCATTCTGCGTCAGTTTTAGACCCACTGGAGTGACAGGGTGTAATCAATTTCTATTTGTTCCTCAGATTAGGTCATTTGCAGTGGTGTACAGTAATATGAATCTATTCTTGGGGTGTTGGATGATATTTGTTTGGCCTTGAAAAATATTGCCGCATCCGTGATTGTATCAGATTTTCATAGGGAGAAAGGCACTACTGTCTTGACTGTCGATTAGTTGTCCTACGGTTATTGTCCAAGAAAGCATACGAAAATTGTAACACTGCATAACAAGCCTTACCAGTGAGCAAATCAAAGTACTATAGAAACTCTCCTGATTTTAAATCCAATCAAGAATCTGTGAACAATCTGCAAAGAAAGACTTTGTGGAATGGACAAAGTACTAAAATGTGCACTGGGTCATGTTTCATTGGAAGAATATGAAAAAAAGGAAATAATAATGGAATTATTTGTTTCAATTAATTTACACAAAGGTGTATATAGCTGATAGTTGAAACATTTCTGAATCAGATGCTATGTATGACATCCACATAAGAGTCTAGATCTGATGAGACTGTGTAAGACTCAAATTCTTTTGTTGGACAAAACTATCTGCACTGCAGCCTAACCTATATTCAATTTCCTTATTTCCTATGCTAAATCTGTTATAACTGATCCATGCATTTGTCTTTGAAACATTTAGAATTTATTAATTCCACATTCTGAATTTGTGATGGATTAAGTGTATGACATCATTACTCCCATTCAAATTCCAGATCATAATTTTGATTTTTTTTCTTTGAAAGGTTTATCTTCAGTCTTACTTGTAACACTTTGTAAAGAATGTTGATTTTTTTTTTTTTTTTTTTTTTTTTTCCAAGATCATTCTCATCCCAACACTGAATACCTATGTCATCAGCATATTTCTCCCCATCATTGGTACACTGGCATCTGGGGAGAGGGGGGGATAGAAATGCTGTTTTCCGTACATACATTTGTTTGGGATGTGATAATTTAAATGAGATTTTTTTTTTTTTTAAGTGTTTTTATTTATTTATTCTGTCAAAAATTTGATTTTTGAGAAATCAAGTCCTGTAAAGTGAAGTATTTTTGAATGTGTGGTATTTGACGTTATATAAAACCCCACTTATGTCCACCAAAAGTATTAGTGTTTTATCAAAGAGAAATTTTTGAACTGGATGAAACAGAGATTATGGATAAAATTTGAGTAATGTTCAAGTGTACTATACAATAATATTTTTCATAATATTCCCTACTGATTAGGTGCTTCATATATATCTGCCGAATTTGCATTCCATCAGATAGAATACACAAACACACACACACATTATTTATTTATATATATATATATAGGGTGACCTAAAAAAACGGGAACTTTTTAACAATCCAATAAAACCAAGAGTGATGGAAGAAAAATATTTAATTCATAGCAATTGAAATGTTAAAACATGCCATTTAAGAATGCATTCTTGAAATCTGCTGTTGAGATTCCTCATTGACTGCTGCAACATCTCAGCTGAGATACTGTGAATTTCATTCTCGTTACTAAAATAGTGAAATGTTTACTTGCTCAAGGTCACTGTCTCGCAGTGTTGCCACTTGCTCATGTCTGGCAATACGCACTTCAAAAATTCTCGGTTTTTTGGGTCACCCTATATATATATATATATACACACACATGCAATAATAGTAACAAATCCATTAGTATATAATCCAAGTGGATCCTTGTAATATAAAATTTTAAAACTGATCCACAAACAGAGCTCAGTGTATTATTACAGAGCAAATAATTAATATAATAATAATAAACAATAAAACCCAAAAGCAGATAATTTGCCTGACTGAAATATTGAAATGGATAAATTCTGTATTAGTTTTTCAAGGTATATTTTATTTAGCTTTCACAGTTAAATTTCGATTTCTGTCACAAATGACCTATATTTTCCTCTACCGAAATAGGCTATTCCCCATATGTGGTGATTTTATTTATAATATATATATATATATATATATATATATATTTTAAAACCACTTAGTCCACTTGTTGCAGACTGTGCATCAATATGAGATTTTATCTTCTATGCTGGCCCAAGAGTTGTTGGAAGAGACCATTTGAAAATTTTCCCACAGTAGGCTTCTAATTCTTTCTGTGGTAGACTGGTTGCCAAGCGGGGCTATAGAACCGAGTCTGTCGTGCTATTCAGG
>OZ038477.1:138271671-138326671 GCA_964036315.1 Acanthosepion esculentum
TTGGCTTTCATCTTGGTGAAAGCACCAACTTCCATCACCAATGGAAAAAGTGCAACTACTTTAGCCACAAAGCGGATCCAAAGTATGTGTTGTCCTAAAGAATTAATTTACTAAGGGCTTTAATGTCAAGTGAAAATGAGTAATAAACAGATAATAGGACACGTCATTGTGATGTAATGGTTAATGAGCTGGACCTGTCAATCATTTATAGTGTACTTGTATTCGAGGATACCAGTCTACTAAGGTGGCTAGCCAATCCCTATTGCAGATGCTTGCTCAGGCGCATTTGTGTTTATTCAACATCCAGAGCCCACCTCTGGTTTATACTGCAACTATGCTGAGCAGACCTTAGTTACAGTTTTCTGGGAAAGAGTGTGTAATCTAACATGATCAACAATTTGAACAAGGCCAGCACGCTCATAGCTCTTGGCCACGATGACTTGTGACTTTATGCTAGCACACCTATCGACGGCACCCAAGGGTTCCAAGTCTTGGGTCAACCCGTGATACAGTTTACAGGCACTTTCCAAGGGTGACACACGCTGGGATCGACCCCTCCAGTTTGATAACATCAGGGAGTCTCCTTCCTGATAAATCAAACATGGTGAAATTCAAACCTGGATCTCATGATCAAAAAAAAAGAATGTTCTAACCACTCAGCCATGTGCCTATAATTTTATTATATTAATTTATAATATTATTATATAATTATATAATATTATATTATAATGTTATATCATTTATAGTAAGTTCAATCCATACTGTACCCCACTTTGAGACCTATATTTAGCAAAATAGATAATAATTTATACAGTCATTCCAACATTATTCACAAAAATTGAAAAATATTTTTATAAGAATGAATTCATGAGATTTAAAAAAAAAAATTATATATTACAATGCAAGGTACCATATATATTATATATTACAATGCAAGGTACCATATGTATTATATATTACAATGCAAGGTACCATATGTATTATATATTACAATGCAAGGTACCATATATATTATATATTACAATGCAAGGTACCATATATATTATATATTACAATGCAAGGTACCATATGTATTATATATTACAATGCAAGGTACCATATATATTATATATTACAATGCAAGGTACCATATATATTATATATTACAATGCAAGGTACCATATATATTATATATTACAATGCAAGGTACCATATATATTATATATTACAATGCAAGGTACCATATATATTATATATTACAATGCAAGGTACCATATATACTATATATTACAATGCAAGGTACCATATATATTATATATTACAATGCAAGGTACCATATATATTATATATTACAATGCAAGGTACCATATATATTATATATTATATATTACAATGCAAGGTACCATATATATTATATATTACAATGCAAGGTACCATATATATTATTATATATTACAATGCAAGGTACCATATATATTGTACAATACAAGGTACTATATATATATATATATATATATATTATATATTACAATGCAAGGTACCATATATGCATCCCAACCATGTATGTATAAAGAATTAATGGATCTTATTTTTAATCTGACACAGTATTATAATTTCAAAAGCCATTATTATTGGTTATCCATATTTAAGTAAATGCTCTATTTTTTTTTTTTAATCAGGCCAGTAGATGAAATAAATACTGTGTAGTTATTAAAAACTTACAAAAGAAAATGTACCCTCTTGCAGGATTCAAACCTGACTGATCTGGTATGCGAGCCAGTGTATGCTTTGAGAGATAAACATGTGTGTCTCCTGAAATGCCCACAACAAATATGGTGGACTCAGAATGTGAATCCACATAAAGAAATGTAAAGCAACAACAAGAACCTATACATATGTACAAAAAAATGATAATGTATTTGCAAGAAAGGTATACAATCAACATAGACAAAGATGTGTGTAACAAAAAAAATGTGAAAAGCATTTAAAGTTCAAAGTATGTTGAGTGAATGAATGTGTGTACGTACATGTGTCTGTGTGTCTATATATGCATTGCTCATGCGTTACCCCAAAAGAAAACACTTTCTTCAACGAGAGATTTACATGTTGACATATAAGCTGAAAAAGTAAGAAAAAGAGTATGCTAAAACTATCGCGGAGTATTTATAGACCTGAGAGCGTCCCCTAGTAGCCATTTCGAAAATTAGTTGGAGGTAACCCGACAGAATAAAATACACTTTACATTACACAGAGATTATTAATAAAAATTAATCTGATATCTCAGTAATGAATGATGGTGTTAGCCTTGTGTGTTTCTTGTTATCGGGAGAAAAATAATTATCATGTAGGGAGTCGCCCATCTGTTTCAGGCTGGTGCATGCATTGAGGGATAAATATGTGTCTCCTGAAATACCCGCAACAAACATGGTGGACTCGGAATGTGAGTCAACATAAAGAAATGTAAAGAAACAAGAACCAATATATATGCAGGAACATAATAATGTATTGACAAACGGAGGTTTACAAGTGACAAAGACAATGTCTTATTTCAAATGAATGTGAAAACTTAATGGTTCTAAGTATGTGTAGTGAATGAATGTGTGTACATACATACACATTTATGCATTGTTCCTGCATTTCCAAACAGGGAACGCATTCTTTCACGAGAGATATACATGTCGTATAAGTGGAAAAGTAAGGAGAGAATGATTAAAATTTTATCTCAGAGTATTTGCAGTCCTGAAAGCATCCCCTAGTAGAAGTTTTAAAAATTAAGAGGAGGTAACTCAAAAGGTTTACATTTTAGTTAGTTTTTTTCAAGTAAGGGAGCTAATCCAGCAATAGCCATATTGGTGGGTGTGACTCTTTCGACCACTTGGTGGTTCTTAGCATCACAATCAGGCAAGGTTCTATTTGCCTTCAAAACACATTCACTCGTTCAGATTTTTTTCTGCTTAGTTTCATATCCAAAACGTAAACAAAGCAATTTCAAGAATTAATGGATTTTACTTTTTAATCTGACATAATACTGTTTAAAATAAACAAAACTGCTACTCAAATACTGGTATCCTCTAAAAATAATGCTTGAAGTAACATATATACGACTGGATATGAAAATTCGGGTTTACAGACCTGTTGTACTTGCCATCCTTTTGTACGGCTCAGTCGTGGACTCCATACAGGTACCATATATGCCAGCTGGATGTTTTCCATAAAAGCTGTCTGCATGCAATCTGTGGAGTTAACCTTCAAGATAGGACATCTAACGTAGACCTGTTTAACAGGTGTAATATTGGAGGAATCGAGACTTTTCTCATACAGTCTCAATTACAAAGGACTGGTCATGTCTTGAGAATATCTGATGACAGGATACCCAAGATCCTAATATACAGCCAATTACATCAGGGCTACAGGAATATAGGACGCTCATGGCTAAGATACAAAGACAAGCTGAAAAGCAACTTGTAAGCTGTCAATATACCTTATAACACTCTTGAGCGCTTAGCCTTGGAGCGGGTAGAATGGAGATCAACGTGTTTTAGTAGACTCAGCAGTTTTCAATCTGCTTGTCTGAATTATCTTCAAGAAGCGAGAGCAAGATCTAAAATGTCAACCAATATAACAGTGATCTCATCTCACAAACCTCACTCTTGCTCCATATGCTGCCTCCTTTGTAAATCACTAGCGGGTCTTAAATGCCACTTAAGATTATTGCACAAAATTTCATAACTGAATCAATTAAGCTGTCAGATCCTCATACGTCGAAACCGATGGGAGAGTCCATTATATATATATATATATATATATATAAACCCCAGCACCTATACCAGGTTGTTAAGCATGTTTCTGCTGTCAACAGTAGTTGTCTTTGTGGGGTTATGCAGGCTGATACCCTTTTTCAATTGTGAAGTGTTCTCATTGCATTCTCGTCCTGGCTATGAGGATTAATTACATCCGGCAGCGAGGCCTCTGATCGGGAGGTTTTGAGGAGCATGGAACCACTTCTTAATTGCTGCTGTTCTCAGGTCTGCCCTGATCTGGGGTGGTAGCACCTGTTAGGGGGCCCAGCTGTGAGCAAATATTTAACCCCCAAACAGGGGTCAAATATGAAAGTATGTTAACTATGAAAGTATAAAAATAGAATTGAAACGACAAGATCAACAAAGATCTTAATTGACATGTAGCTAACAACTGCTTGTCTCCCCATACAAGGCTCATCATATAAAGTTTTCAAAGCCGTAACTTTCATTAGCCCTTACAGCTATGATGTTAAATTTGAAATTTCCTTATTAGGTAGGATTGTTTGGCTACTCAGATCTGGCCTAATTTCCAGTCCTCAATCAGATCTCTTTATTTACAGAGGACTCAAACAATCCCCCTTATGAAATATGATCACTTCAGCAGCCCCTTAACACAGTCCAGGCATTTTCATATTTGGGAAAAATTCATTGAGAGGTCATATATAAACTCTACCACGAATTCCACATTTTTATTTATCTATTTCTTTATTTATCAGTTTGTCTATTTCATTTAGTAAATTTCTGTAAAGTGAAGAAAAGAAAAAAGTTACCTGTTAATGTGTTTCAAACTTCTTGAAAAGTACTATACAACTACTACTTGTTTGTAAAATCATATGAGGTGTTTTATTTTCACACACACACACACACACACACACACACACATATACATATATATAATATATATATATATATATATATAGTAATCCATAGACACTGTTTCACTATATCACAGTTCATCAGTGTGGCTAGACATCCGATTGCTTCAGGCCAGGACTGAAATCCAACCAATTTGGTTTCAGTCGGACATTCTAACCCCTAGGCCATCGACACCCAGCAGAGAGGTGAATTTTTGAGTATTTATTTTTCATAAACACATCAGTCACTTAGAACTCAATCGGCTTGGAGAGTCTTGCATTATCAGCAGTAGTATTGACTGTTTACAAATTTGCTTTACTCACTACAGAACTTTGATTGATTAAATTATTTTATCAAGAGCTAATATCATAATCAACCAACTGACTGATATATATATATATATATATATTTCATCCACAAACTGTAATATATATATATATATATATATATATATATATATATATATATAATTTCAGATGATAATGTAATCTGTAATAGACCAAAAATACAAACAACAGGATTTTCCAAACCATGTAACAACAAAAAGTGCTTATGTTGTATCAGTATTAGACACACCAATTCGTTCACTAGATCTGTAACTAAATCTACTTTCAAAATCTACCACAACTCTAACTGCAGAAGTAATAACATAATTTAACTCCTAGAATGCACACTATACCAGAATAAAATATGTGGGAAAATCTGAATGGCCCTTTCACTACAGAATTAATAATTATCTTAATCGAATCAAGTCAGCTCCCCATGAAAGATTATTACCTGTAGAACAACATTTCAGCCTAGAAAAACATGATTTTAAAAGCCATGCAATTCACTATAATTGAAAAAAATAGAAATAGACAGAAAAGATAACATGAGGAACATGAAGACAAATGGATTTTGCACCTCAAAACACTTTGTCCAAATGGTCTTAACCACAAATTTAACAACATAGATAGAATTAATATATAACCCCATAAATCGAGCCCTACCCACATTTCTCACCCACACAAGACAGACATGCTCGTGGTGGTGTTTAGGTCTTACACTTATACAGACATGCTCATACTAATATATACACTTACACACATCATACACACTCCCAAAGAACTAAAAGATAGCATACACTTATAACACATCCCCTTCCCAGCAAAACTGTCAAAATGAACAAGGGAATTCTGAATCTCCCCAGCCTCTATTTTAAAAACAAAGAAGCCGTTTGACCAACACAAGGTCTGACCAAAATTAATGATAAAAATCAAATGAAAACTACAGATAAAGTTCATTTTCTTAGTCATTCATTCCTGTAGTTCACTGCTACTAACAAGCAGAATTTTTTTTCTCCTGATGATGGCCATGCTGGCCGAAACTATTCGAGAAACCTAATTGAAAAAATAAAACAAAAAATATTAATATACAACCCAGTGTGTCTGAAAATTTTCATTTTTTAAGATTTTTTATTGTTCAATACATACACACATACATACATACATATATGCACCAGATTTGGTAGCACATAAAATATTTGTTCCCATGAGAACCTCCTCTCTTATTTCAACTGGAAATATTAAGAAAAAATACATTAAAGTTATTGATTATTCATCTTTGTCTCTTTCAGGTCAAATTCAAAATCAATTTCTTTTCCAGCATTTGTTACCAATTTATAAAATTCTAATATTTGTGTTTGAAGGAGATACCCACAAAAATTGAATATTTAATCATTTGTTCAGATTTTTTTGGGGGGTGGGGGGTCAGTCTGATATATTTTCAACTCCTTTTGATGTATTTGTTCGTGGAAGAGTGTGGCCATTCTAGCTGTCTGAAGATTTGGCTGTCCTTTAAGAGTTGATGTTGTCAAGCATTTTTTTCTCTGTGTGGATAATCTAGGTATTGACCACTTCAATGAGTAGGTAGATAGGTGTTTGCTTTTTGGTCTTTTTTTTTTTAACTTTTTCTTTGGTATAATTTTGTCTAAGGTGTTAGGTTCTCTGGCAAGTTGTCTACTGGTTACACCAACATAATTTGTTTTTCTATTATATATACATATATATATATATATATATATATATATATATATTACTGTTTTTAAACTACAATCTTCCCATGATTCTCTCATGTACATTCATATCTGCTCGATTTGTATCCAAATGTAAACAAATGACGTCACACATTATGAAATGGACAAAGTCCGACAATTATTTTTTTTTTATAGATAAACATGAAAGCATGAAAATGTCTTAAAAAAATTGTCGGATTTGTTCATTCATGCCTGAATGTCCGAGGAATTTTCATAAATATTCGTCCTTCAACAGGATTTGAACCTGTATCCTATACGGAACCATCATTTAGCCAGACATGCCTTACCGGTAAATGTCATTTAATACTGTTTAGTATAAACATAGCATTTACTTAAATACTTGTATCTATAAAAAGAATGTATAAACATAAAAATGTCTTTAAATAATTGTCGGACTTTGTCCATTTCATAATGTGTGACGTCATTTGTTTACATTTGATACGCCATGAGCAGATATGAATGTACGTGAGAGATTCATGGAAGATTGAAGTTTATAAGCAGTAACTTCGACCTTGCCAACCGAACGATCCTTTGTGGCCGAGCGGTAAGGCACGTCAGTCTATATGACGGTTCCGTATAGGATACAGGTTCGAAGGATGAATATTTTCTCTATGAAAATTTCTCGGACATTCAGGCCGGTAAATGTTGTTTAATACTGTTTATTATAAAACAGAGCATTTACTTAAATACTTGTATCTATAAAAAAGAATGTTAAACATAAAAATGTCTTTAAATAATTGTCAGACTTTGTCCATTTCATATATATATATATATATATATATTCCAGAGGTTTGTGTTTAATCTCAGTTAAAAGTTAGGATTTTGAATATTAATTTTTAAGGCAAGTTGGCCATCCCCCCCCCCCCCGAAAATGGTTTAAGTAACTTATATTAATAGTCACTCTGTTTTAAATTATACACAAATACTTATACGGGTGCGATGGGTAAATTGTCATTTTATATTTTTTAATTTCACACATGTGCATTGTTTGTTTTTAATTTTGTCAACTGCACAGTATAGCAGGGTCAGTTGGGCACCGTCTGTGAGAAAATATGCGTTCTCCAACAGGAATCGAACCTAATCCATTTCATAATATGTTGTCAATGTTTACATTAAAGTACATTTCATGAGTAGATATAATCATTCGGGAAATTTCGTTGAAGATTTGTTGCTTATAAACAGCAATTTGTAAACAGCAATTTGGGCGCTTCTCTGTAGCTGAGTGGTATAGCACGTCAGATCAATTGATTGTTCCGTATAGGACACAGGTTCAATTCCTCTCAGAGAACGTATATTTTCTATGAAATTTTTAGAACATTCAGGCCAGTAAACATCATTAATACGGTTTAATTAAAAAGCAGACCATTTACTTAATTAAATTGTATCTATTAAAATAACATATAAACAGAAAATATATTAAATAAATATATAAATTGTGGCATAAGGAAAAGATAAATCAATAATCACAGTTGTATTTTAGCAATGACTGCATTTAAACCTCACATATCTTGGAAGGATGTTATTACTGCCCACTAGCTTTACCTCTACTCCTTTGCTTTCCACTTTACTATAAAAATTTCTGCATTGACAAAGTAAATATTTGCAAATGTTAATAAAATATGCATAATATATAAAAATTTACTTAAAGCAAACCATTGTAAATCATTTTACTATAGAAATGCATTATAAATTATTTTATTATAGAAATGTCCTGGGTTTGACAATAAACTACATCTTGCAACAAGGCCTCTGATTGGGAGATTGGAGGTTTTGGGAAAGTAGTGGAACCACCTCTTCTGTTCTTCCCAGGCCCACCCTGACCTGGGACAGTAACACATGTTATGGCCTCAGCTATGGGTAAATAGTTAATGATAGTAAACAAAAATCAACAGTAATTTTTTTATAATAAAATGACCAACAATACATTTTTATAGCACAATGACAATGCAACACTAAAAAATATAAAAATACATTTTCATAGTAAAATTACCAACAATACATACAAACTATATATCTAAAAATATACTTTTACTCTGTAAGTATAAAATTATATACAAAATATTTAGATTTCAGCATTAAATATCCCACAGAGGTGTTGATATGCCACTAAACAAAATCAACCAACCAACAATATCTATTTATAGTAAAACTACCAACAATACATATTTAAAGCAAAATGACCAACAATACATTTTACCTATAATTGAAGGCGTGCAACTGTATTCAAAATATATTTATTTGAAGCCATAAAAGTGTGTTCAAAATATTTAGATTTTGGCATTAAATAGCCCATAGAGGTGTTGACATACCACTAAATAAAATCAGTTAATTAACTATAGAAATGCATTGTAAATCATTTTATTGTAGAAATTCATTAAAAATCAAGAAGAAAAAGATCATTTGCTAAAAATGAATGCATACAGAATCAGTATAAATGAAAGTGTTTCTCTGTCCTTAACAATGAACTTACCCATGAGCAAATTTATTTAGCAAATAAAGTACTAAATAATGATAAACAATGTTGTTAATGATGACATGACACATGTTCAGTGCCACACTTAAAGAGAGTAAGTATTTTGAAACTATAACAATGGAAATTTTAACACTATTTACATTATTCGGACTATTGTCCTCATCTTTGTCGCCATATTTATTACAACGTTTCAGCCTTTCAGTATCTGTCTATATTTCTGAGATGAGGTATTATGTATATTATTTACATTATTGGGACTATTGTCCTCATCTTTGTCGCCATATTTATTATGTTTCGGCCGTTGTATGCTCCGACCTTCTTCAGGTGGTTGGAATGTGGAACTGAACCCTTTATTTCGTTCACTGGGGTAGACTGTTCTAGTTTCACGTGCCATGTGTAATGGATGTCAGTTATCAGTTATCTCCTGTTAATTCCCCTCTGGAAGTTCTTAATCGGGTATTGAGCTCACACTCTTTGGGTCTTGTCACTGGATCTAACCAACACCTTTATCCACTGTGCCAAAGAGTGAGTTCAATACCTGGTTAAGGCATTGGAGAACTTGGTGAGGGAAATTAACAGGAGATAACTGATAACTGACATAAATTAAACATGGTACGTGGAACTAGAACAGTCTATCTCAGTAAGCGAAATAAAGGGTTCAGTTCAACATTCCAACCACCTGAAGAAGGCCGGAGTGTACAAAGGCTGAAACGTTGTAATAAATATGGCGACAAAGATGAAGACAATAATGTAAATAGTGTACATAATACCTCATCTCGGAAATATAGACAGATAATGGAAATTTTAAAATTTAAAAAAATAAGACAGTATGTAAAAAAGTATGAAATTTAAGTTCTTCTCTAAAATAAAATAAAAATATCTCGCATATAGCAGAATCCCTGACAACCAGACTAAGGCCTTCCAGATATGAAGAATTGGTTACAAAGTTCAAATATAAGGGGTTATATTTAAATTAAAATAAAAGAACAGGTTTAACATTTATTTTCAATGTTTTATAGTAAACAAAATAAGCTAATGGTGAGTGAAATATAACGGAATTGATTTTAAGGAAAAAGAAATAAATTGTGTAATGTTAATTAAAATTCATTAAATTAAGTATGCCACGTATGCAAAACAAATAATGTAACGAGGATTTTTTAATTGCTATTGCATGATGATTCTTTCTCTTTTAATGTTATTCTCACCTTTTCTTGCATTTCGTCTTGCTTTTGTTCTTGAAGTTTTTTAAACAAAAGATACTTTTTAACTCGGCATGTATTATTGCAATCATCATAGCTGAATGCTGGCTTCCTTTCCATAAAACTGATAACCTTTTCAATAGTTTTTACAATTTCAGTCCAGGTTTCATCACAATCATGCATCTCATCACTATCTTGTTGTAGATGTGTCTCGTTGCCATCCTTTCCTCTTATTCCCATCATCTTTTGCACTAATACAAGCCATTAGGGTGAAATAAGCATAAGCAATTATACAAAGTAAATTTTCTGAAAAACAAAAATTTTAAATTAGTTACACATCACCCAAATAGTTCATCAACGTCTGGATATGAGGGATTTTGCTGTATTTTGAATTTTTTCCCCCCTAGGTAATAACTAGTTAACCAAGCAAGTACAGAATATTTCTCATCCCAACCAAGAAGCGTTTCCAAATTAAAATCTGATGCTTGGTCATTTGGTCAGATTTTAAGAAGTATACAGAGTGTGGGGTCTGGAAAATGTTTGACCTGACTCACTTCCCCAAGTCTAACCAGATGGCACAACATCAGAATTTTTGGAGAAGAGTTTCTTGCTTAGACTGAGAACATTTCAACACTTCCAACACTTGTTAATCTATAGATGCATTAGGAATGATTTATAGCCATGCATTGTAAATAAATAAAAAGGGGATTGTCAGGGGGTCAGGAATTATTAATACAAGTAAGATAAGGCTCTTATAAGGATTTATCTATGATTTTGCAAGCACACTCCTCCTTGCAGTTTTGTTTTTATCCAACACACAGATCTAAAATCTTGTATAAGAGAAACAAAATGCATCCAAAAGAATGAGGCATTTGAAGCAGATCAAAGAATGATCTGACCGAAACATTTTGATAAAAACAATAAGGATAATTTTCCAAATAATTTACGGAATGGTGTTTCTCGGAGAGAATATTTCTATGAGGTACTGGTGGTAGAGGTAATGTTTAATAATATCATCTTGGATTTTTATTAGAAGAAGCAATGTCCGTTAATATTAATTTTTAATTAGTGGTTCTTTCATCTTAGCTTTTTTATTGCATCTACTCGAGCCATCTTCTATGTGCTGCATTACATTAGACTATAGGCAATCAATTCTCTCTCCACAACTTCCTATCCCTCGTGGCTCTTAGCAGTTCTTCTCCCTTTGCCAATGCTCCCATACCCCATTCTGCCATCCATTCAAACAAGCTCGTCAGGTAATTGGCTCACTGCCTTCCCCCTATCTCTTTTTCCCTCAGTATGCCCTGTGAAGGTTAAGTTTTCCAACCCTCCTTCCTCGTTATGTGGTTGTTTTTGTTTAGTGGCACATCCACCCTCATGGTTTGCTTAATGCTGAAGTCTAAATAGTTTATACACAATTTTATTTTATTTTAGAGATGATAGTGGTTTAGTGCGACAAGTCTTAATAATTATAATTAACCCATAGCTGGTGGGAGAAGAGGTGGATTCATACCTTTCCCAAGGGTATTCATGCATAAGTGAATATAACGTACCCAGCTGGAATTAGAACTCTGCTCTCCAGTTAACAATTCCAAACCATTATTGATTGTACCACCTATGCATCCAAGCTTACAGAACCTGGTATTCCCAAGCAGTTACCCATCTAAGTACTGACCACGCTCAATGTTGCTTAACTTTGGTGATCATACAGGAACTGTTGTTTCAATGTGATGTGGCCGTAAGCCGTCATTATGCGCCCAAGGAATTTCAGCAGTCTTTTGAGTATAAGTGTGTTTGTTTTTTTTGGGCGGCGGGGTGCTACTATTTTTTTTTCATTTTTTAAGACTTCCCTTACTTGCTCAGTCTATGGAATTTTCTGTATTGTTCTCTAGAATTACATTTCTGCTGCCTCTAGTTTTTTCTTCATCCATGGACAGACTGTCCAGCATTTACTGCCATATAAGAGAACGGATATCATATAGTAAATGCAGCACTCTTTTCTTTGTTTCTAGCAAGCAACTGAAATTAATGCATAAAAAATACTTGTCAAAAATGAATAATTTTTGTAGTTTGTGTTTAAGTATTGACCTCTGGATGAACTCAATTGATATTTTTTTTCTGATATTTTGTTTTTAATCTTTTTCAGGTTCTACCCTGGCTTCAGCTATGATTACGTGTTCTGTTGGGCTGATATTGGCCTGTCTACTTTAGGACATTTGCTGCCATATACACAAATGAAATTCAAATATTTCAACTGTCTATGATGAGCAGACGGGAAACTTCAAGTCCCTAATAAATCAAACTATTTTTCTAGCTTCATCTGCCTCTTTTCTCTTGATTCTCTCTTTCACATTTTACTTATGTTTGTACCTTGATACTTGTCTGCACTTAATGGCTTACAATGACTCGTGTAGGAGGTGCAAAAATGGTTTATGGTTACAGAAAAAGGTTTTTTTTTTTTTTTTCATTATCAAATTCTGGTTACTGGATGGTACTTCCGGGGCAGCTGAACAAACATTAATCGATCCTTTGGTATTTCTAAAATTCTGGTGCCCCACTGTAATATTTAATTCTTACATATTCAAAATTTTACTGCAATTCACATGAAGGAAGCAAACTAAATGCTCACATGTGTTGATTGGCTGACAAAACATGGGCTCTTCCAGCGACATGCATCACACCCTCTCCTTACGCGCTGATTGGCCAACAAAACATGGGCTCTTCCAGCGACATGCATCACACCCTCTCCTTACGCGCTGATTGGCCAACAAAACATGGGCTCTTCCAGCGACATGCATCACACCCTCTCCTTACGCGCTGATTGGCCCACAAAATATGGGCTCTTCCAGCGACATGCATCACACCCTCTCCTTACGCGCTGATTGGCCAACAAAATATGGGCTCTTCCAGCGACATGCATCACACCCTCTCCTTACGCGCTGATTGGCCAACAAAATATGGGCTCTTCCAGCGACATGCATCACACCCTCTCCTTACGCGCTGATTGGCCAACAAAATAAGGGCTCTTCCAGCGACATGCATCACACCCTCTCTTTTGTTGACCAAGACACAAGAGTGTCGGGAGACGGGAAATACCCTGCATGCCAATTACACATGTACATACATACATACACACAAAATATTTTTATGTGTACACACTGTATATGCATCGTATGTATAAACACACCTTAACATTAACACTCTCACTCAGACTCACTAGAGAACAATTCACTGTTAATAAAAATTTCTCGAATTGCCTTTTTATTCTGTTGGTATAGTAAGGCAAAGAGTGCACATCCCACACATGTCCCACCAAAATATTACGATGCCCCACCGGTGAGGCATGCACCCCACATTGGGAATCTTTGTGCTAGAGTGAATTGCTAGTCAGCAGAAAACTCTTCAACATGAGCTTTGTGTGCCTGTGGAAGACGATAAAGGCGGGGTGGGGAGATGATCAGATCCAAAATAAAAACTTTGGGGGTCATAATTCCAAGGGACATAAATCAGTCTGACAAGTCCAAGGTGTAAATCAAAACAGGGGAAATATTTGGTATCCAAAACTCACGGTACACAACTACCTTCTTCTCCTATGAAGAAGCAAGAAATCCCCCCCGTTGTCCAAAGTTGTTCTTTTATTGGATTCAGAAAAGGTGTGATTGGTTAAGACTGGTAGGAAAGCACAAACAATTTTTTTGACAGCACAGAGAGCATGAATTCTTTTTCCAGGTAAGACTTTGTTTGCTCCCTCATTGAAACGGTTACCTTGACACAGGTCACGTGATTAATTAATGACTATAACTTGAAACGTTGGACTGTGAAATATATGTTTAAGCTTTATTTTTCAGTTGTTTGTAAAATAAATAAATAAAATTCATATCTTGAACTAGTATCCCCTCCTGTGCCTAATAAGTTTGGGAGAGTCTAATAACTATTGGGAATAGAAATTTCTTGCAAATTCTTAGATCAGGCAGGGATCAAAATAAGTTAGCAACTTTTGTTTTAAAACTTAAGTCAACGGGGTTGGCACAAAGTATAAAAAACTTGCAGTTGTTATAAGTGGACATAGTTGATAAAAACAAAAATGGAAGTTGACTACCCACCTAATCCCAGACAGGCCCCTGAAGCAACTTTTCCTTAAATGTTTATTAAAATAATGCTATTTTAGTGATAAGTCAATTGGTTGAAGTCACTAATGTTGACCTTAGAATATACTCTAATAAACATTTTATATGACCAGAAACTTCCCCTGTAATTGGCCAAATTTTAAAGTTTTCTTGGTGGCCTGCGGCACCCAAACCCTCAGCTGTATGGATTCATTGAGCTTGACAATCTACTCATAGCCTACATTTTGGCAGTTGTTGCCTTGATTTCATTGTTGTATATTGTCAAGGGGCTCCGATATTTGTTCAAGCTTCAGAGCCCCAACAATATAAGTCTGCCACTGCTCCTAAAAAATCTGCTTTTCCTAAAAATGTATATATTAAAACTACTTAAAAAAAAAAAATAAAAAAAAAAACCCAGAAAATCTGTAAATCCCACATCCGTTGCCACATGTTTTATATTCATATCCACTGCCACATGTTTCAGCAATTTTTTCTCCTTTATTAGTATGGTACTGTTATAGGAAAGTCTGACACAAGGCCATAAACAAGATCGAACTCACTTCAGTAACACCTGTACAATCTTACTAACTCTTGCTACACAGCAAAGCAACCTAAGTATATATATATATATATATATATATATATATATATATATATATGTAGAATTTTTTTTTTTTCTAAGCATTTCACCCCAAGCAAGGTGGGAAGCCACTAGCACGCAAGGGGTTACAGAGGGTTGGAGCAAGAGCAAATAGGAGTGAAAGAGGAAAGGATGAAGAGAAGGATAGGGGATAGATCAAGGCATCTGGAGACGTTGATTGACATTACATTTGAATAGTTGGAGATTATAGCTATCAGGGAAACAGGAAAAGGAGATGGAGTTCCACAGGCGAGAAGTGCGAGATTCAGCTTTGTTTGGAAAGGCACAAGGCCACAAATATGGGATCCCCATGCAGATTAAACTCCCTAACATGAGAAAATACTAGTTTGTTGTCTATTGCCCCACAGTGAGAGTCTCATCTCTATCTACTCCCATGATATTTTTGCAGGTTGAAGAAAATACATTGACAAAAATAATGTTACAGTGCACTAGGCAAAAAAATATCTGTATGTTTATGAAGATAATGAAAAGAGCATTCTCCTATCAAGGACAATTTTGTTGTTGCTGAAAAGCATATCATTGCTGATGAGGATGCCTGGAGCTGTGGTCCGGCTGTCAGCTACTGGAACAGATACTGCACTTTGATTGTAGTCATCTGGTTCATTGTTATTTACCCCCAATCTTTCCACCAAGACAAGATGTCACACAAGGTTGGGTTTAATGTGAGGAACCCAAGAGCGTACACTCAGGCCAAGAACAAAAATTGTCCCCCCCCCCCCGAACTGTGTGTCCTTGAGGACATCTGTGCATCAATTTTTGGGACTTACAAACCTAATGTCTCAGAAATCATTTTTTACCAGTGCTCATATTGCAATTTTTCTGTTATTTTCTGTTTATTTTTTTGTTTTAGCTTAATACTTTTTTTTTTTTTTTTTTTTTTTTTTAAATCATTTTCTGGAATTGGTTTGGTATTTGCATCTCCAGCCATTTTGGATTATTTAATGTAAAATTCTGTACTCGGCAAACTCACAACTCAGTAATAATGTTCAACCAGATTAGCCATGCTCATTGTTTATTACCCTATACTGGGGAAGATTTTCTAATGAAACATGCCATTTTGATCTACTCCAACTAACAAGCAATTTTGTCATTTGGGTTAGAGATGCCAAGGTGTAAACTATCAAAGTATCAGTCGACAAGTGATAGCGTCCATTTGCTGCTGTGATAAGGTTAATGCTTACTGATAGTGAATTAATTACGGCCACTACTAAGAACAAAAATGGTGAACCCAAAAGCTACTTCTTTCCTTTCAGAATTATTTGCAATATTTGTTTTTGTTATTTTTCTGGACTTTATTTATTGAGAGGAAGGCCCCGATGACCCCAATTTAAATATAAATTCGAGAGGAACATATCAAAAGAGATTCAGTGAAGTCATATGCCGTAGAAAAACTCGGTGGAAATGTCATTGGCATGAGGATCATTACACATTCAGCTCGCTTCAGGTGAGTTTCAATTACTTTCCAGTAATTTCCTTCCTCATGTACACTACTTTCTTGTAAAAGAAGCATTATTCTTTTTGTACTGATTTCTTCTTATATACCTATACAGTGTCACCCGGATAAAAGAGAGTTGTCGGGACTGGAGACGAATTCTCTTATATCCGGGTTTCTCTTATATCCGGGTTTGGTCTATTTTGTTTTATTCACACAGGCTCTAATTTGGGACCAGAGAAAATCTCTCTTATATCTGGGTTTCTCTTATATCAGGGTCTCTTATATCCGGGTTACACTGTACATAAATTTTTCTTTGGACTCGAATAGACTTGTTCATATTTGACTTTTTTTTTCTGCTTGGCTCAATTCTCGCCCTAACAAACTTGCAGGTAAACCAGCTGAATCTTCGAGGACCTACGATTTGTTAATTGCTCTCCAGAATCAAACATCCCAACATGGCTGGAAAGTGGAATCGAATTGACATTGGGAACCAGAGACTTTGCCTGAACCTGTAATTCTGGATCAGGACAGCACCAACAGCCAGTTTTGTAGAGTACATTGATCCAGTGGGGTCAGGATAGGTGTTACAAAATAAAGGTTGTGTTCTACATTTGTGAAAGGTTACTGATTGGAACAGGCACCTGAAGAAAACCAGTAAAGCAGCTGAAACGTTGTGATCATGTTAAAGATGAAAAGCTAGTTCAAAAGTATCAATGTAGAAACTTGTATGGATAGGGAAACAGTTTGTGGCTATAAATGTAACAGATTTCTGGGGTTGGATGTAGAAAGTATGATGTGGTGGGTGTCACCCCTTTGGTTGCAGGGCGTGGTTGTTATTCCCCCCCAAAAAAAATATTTGGTGGGCTTATTTGAGTCTGGATCTAAATAAACACAAAACAAGGAATTTAACATGAACCACAATTAATGCACATTATTAGCAAAAGGATTTACATATGTACATAATGGAAATCAAATAAAAAGACATTGCAACTACTATAATAATGTGTGTGTGTGTGTGTGGTACACACACATGTATTTGCATGTCAGATTTAATTTGTGAGAGGATCACAGGAACAAATATGCCTCTAACCTACATCTGGAAACAAGGGGAGAAAGAGAAGGAAATATTTGTCTTTTTATAAATTTAAATAGTGCCACCTAATGGGTGTTTTTGGTGAAGCCAAGTGGGGCAACCCTCAGATATCTAAACATGATGTTATCAGAAAATAAGAGTTGTAACTATAGTAAAGTCAAAATTTATTGGTCATTTTTTAACATTTTCTCAACAAACATCTTTGTAAGTTAAACTATAAAGCCAAAGTACCTAAAATTCAATAAAATATTAGATTGCTTAGAATATTTTCTTAATTTTTTATGATTAGTGGATAGTTAAGATGTGACATGGAGATCTCTGAAGGTTGATCAAACAAAAAAAAGAGAAAGAAAGGAGAGACATTATTTACACTATTCAGACTATTGTCCTCATCTTTGTCACCATATCTATTACGTCTCAGCTGTTGTACACTCCAGCCTTCTTCAGGTGGTTGGAATGTTGAACTGAACCCTTTATTTCACTCACTGGGGTAGACTGTTCTACGTTCCATGGTTATCAGTTATCACCTGTTAATTTCCCCTGAAAGTTCTCCACTGCCTTAACCGGGTATTGAACTCACACTCTTTGGGTCCTGTCTAATTAATGCCTTTATCCATTGTGCCATGTGTCCTTGTGGACATCTGTGTATGAACTTCTGGGTATTATAAACCTAATGTCTTCAGCAACCATTTTTTCTACCCGTGCCCATATCGCAATTTTTGCTGTTATCATTTCTACAAACAGATACAGAGAAGAGAGAGTTTACTAACTGGGTCGTAATTGTTGAAATTCGCACAAAGATGGATTAAAAGGTTGAGAAGAAAATTAAAAACAAAATGCATTGATAAATCATGTTTTGAAATAATTCCAAGGAGAATCAAACCCAAATTTAACTAGATGAAATTCAATAAGATTGAGCAAAACCAAGACTATCTGTCCTTCCCCCACTTCCCGCCATTGAGAAAGTGACCATTAAGGTATCCACGAAGATGTCGGATAAAATAAAAACATGTTGTCACTAAAGAGACCAGAGTGCTTGATGAAATAAATAACATTCACGATTCCTCTGGACAAAAATAAACTGCAGAATCTGAAGGGGATCTCAGTGTCATTTGATTATAACAAGTGGGAAGGGTTAAAACTGCTGTATACAACAAATCATATGTAAACCAAATTGTTGTTACATTTTTAACCCAAGTTAATACTTTATTTCAAAGGATTCTTGTTTTGCATGTAGCTCCAGCTGTCGGACAAGTCCTCACTTCAGTCTTGCTTCATCAGCGATCTTCTCATCCTCTGTGATCAAAAACATGTGACAGAGGAGTTAATGGTCGTGAACAGACAAATGCCAGTTAGGTCGAGTGGAACCGTGCCCATCATCATGATACCAGCGATAAAACAAGTCATGTGCAAATGAGTGAAGAGTCAGCTAAACGGTAACCACAGCAGTCTGATGGAACTTGAGGACCGATGACTGGAGTTATATATTTGGTTACCGCTGATATGGTTAAATGATGGCGGGGGGGACAAAAATATTATATAAAAAGGCATTCACATTATATTCAAGTAATTGATACAATTATGTTCTCCTTAGAAACAATTCCCAAATTTAAGTTTATTGAGAGAGTTGTCAGCACCTCATAAAAATACTCACCTCCATCTTAAAGAATATTTCTTTGCAATATTTTAAACTAAAAGTAATATTTATTTCCAATTAGATTAGATTTTAAATCAGCTAATCTTCCTCAAATAAGGTTTCAGGAAATTATATTTTATTTTTGAAAGATTTTTTAATAAAGAATATTACCTTGTGTTGACAGATTTGGCAATATGGACGATTTTAGCGTTTTTACTGATAATAACTCAGTTTTAGATACAGCAAAGTTTTTGCTCATTGGAAATAATAAATTGAATCCATTTTTGCTTGAAATTAAAACTAAAATAAAGCCTCAATAAAGATTTTTCATTTTAAAAAATGCATTATTTTAGGTATTGATTTTTATGGAGGCACCTTTTATGTACAAGGTGATTGAATAGTAACTCCCTATTTTATGTTTGATGGATTCTCCCGTCTTGTAAAAATTATAGTTAGACGGGAGAGTCCATCATACATAAAATTTAATATTGAGTTACTTCAATCACCCTCCACATTAGACAAAAAGACCAATATAGACCTAAAACAAGTATACCTTATGAAAGCAACGGACGTTGTCCAAAAATAACCTACTACTAACCCACATAAGGTCTTATCCACAAAAAGACAACATAGTGAAATTAAAAGAAACAAACACGTTAAGATTTTTAAAAGTTCGTAAAACTCTTTTCAAAGGTCACGTGACTATTAAAATGTCTTCGTATATAAACTCGAGTGCCACAAGTTTTTCAACATGGAGTGATAAAAACGTAAAAATTAAAAATAGATACATCATTTCATAAATTTTATTTAATAATTAAGTTCTTCCACTTCTTGTGTTTCTATATTAATTGAAAAATGTACTTAAATATTTAAACACCTAATCTTCCTTTACGAAAGGATAAAATAAATTCAATAAGACGGATGTGTCAAAATTCGGTAAAAAAGTAAAATTAATGGCTGCTTTTATGAAATTTGGTTAAAAAAATAAAAATTGATTTTTAAAAAAAAATTTGACGGAAAGATGTCAGTTGTGGTGTAAGTCGCTACAATATAAATTCATAATTGAATAATGAATGATGATTCATAAACGGATATTTTTAGAGTAATTTTTTAATTAATAAATTTTATTTTTCAACTATTGCAAACTTAAAATAAAATTCTAAGTTACAAATTTCTCCAAGCACATGAGAAAACTAGGACCTTTAAAAATAATTCATTATAAAAAAAAAAAAATGCCCTATAAAAACAAACATACTAACAAATGAATGAAAAAATTAAATAATTATAAAAATAAAATATATAACAACAAAAATTTCATTGACCGACATCAACCCGAAATTATTGAATAATTCAAAATTGTGAAGCTGGAAGAGCATGAACAAAAAACAAAACAAAAATGTTTTCGAATGTGACGTATGTTTAAGCTTTTTTCAATAGAGGGAAATAATTTTAAAAAAATTATTGTTGAATCTAAAGTTGACGAATAGTAAGTAATCAATTATTTAACACAAGTATAGACTAAAGAGTAGTCAATCAACATTGAGGGCTTCTCTCCGGCGAGCACCTGCCTATTGCGAACAAGATTTCATCAACAAACAGAAGAAAAAGAAAAGAAATAGTCAATTATGTCCAACCGAACAAGACACAGGCCTGTCTTCCACTCAAAAGAGGTAATTTTTTTATTGACAAAATATATTTCTTTCCTTCTTTGTATATTTCAAACACGAAAGTAACAGTTTCTTTAGTAAACAAAGAGTTTACTACGTTTTTTACAACGAACATAACAAAACTGAAAAAAAAAATGGCTTTCGTTATGTTTTTAAAAAGGAAAGACTTTTTTTTTTGTTAAAATAAAACAATTTATTTTCAAATGGTAAGTAAATAGACAAAAAAAGCTATAAGTTAAAAATAAAAAAGTATGTTGATTTAACAAAATTTGAAAATTTAAAAAGAATTTTGTTTACATTTTGCAATATTTTTTAAAATTTTACCTTAGAATCTTTAAAAGTAGGCTTTTTTCTTTTTTATACATTTTTTTCGTTCTTTATTTTTATTTTTAAACATTTTTAAATAACAAAAATTGAAAAATTTGGTTGAAATTTTTTGTACTTAAAACAAATTCATTTTTTCGTCAACTAAATTCTGTTTTAACACCAGTTTCGCTAAACAAAACAGAAGAGTGTAAAATTAAAAATGACCATAAACTTGATGAAAACAGAATTTTATCGTCAATTTGTTATAATAATTAAGAGGAAAGGCCAAAGTGTTTTTTGGTTATTTTATTACATTTTTTTCCATTCTTTTCAACTTTTGATTAAAAAATCTTTTTGCGTCAGCGGAACTACTGAAACTGAAATAACATTGCAAATTTTAACATTTTTTTTGCAGTGATAGACATTAAATTGGAAAATCTTGCAAAAATAAAAATAAAAAATAAAGTAAATTACTAAACTATTCATAAATGATTGAAATTATTTTAAACATTTTTTTTTTTTTTTTTGAAAGTCACAATTTTTTACATATGTAACGGAACCCCATAACAAATTTTTGAAACTCTGGAAATTTATCGCTTAGCATTCTATTTTTATTGATTATATTAGTTTTTAAAAAAGCAGAAGTCTTTGAAGAATTTCATGCTTTAAAAAAATATATCGAACCACACGTTACCGAAAATCAGTTCTGAATTGTAACACTTGTTAAAGAAAGACTAATAATGTTGAGTTAAAAAGATTACAGTGCTAAACGCGACATAAAATTAATTACCTAAATAATCTTTCGTATATTATTTACTTCTTAAAAAATGAATATGCTTTGTCTGTGTGTTTTAGTAATATTTTTTAAAATCACCATCAATAAATGAAAATTATCGATAGATCAGGTGCGTAGTTATTCAAAAATATTTTTTTTTTTAAATCTATTCCTTAACTTTAAAAACTTAAGCAGTAACTTCTGTGCTTTGCAAAAACCGTCATTTCTCAAAGTAACAGAAATATTAGATTTTAAAAAAATACGTTGTACATTGTATGTAAAAAAAAAAGGGGGGGACTTTGAAGCATTACAAAGTAAAAAATGAAATAATGTCTGTCAAGGTGTGTTTAAGTTTGTGTGTTCTTCTTAGCTCGTTCCCTTTTTTTTTTAATCTTAAATGTCAGTTTTTGTCAAAATTTAAACAAATTACGATATTTTCGCAAGATAAATAACGTTTTTAATACATCGTGAAAACAATCACTGGAAGAGGCATAAATTAACAATTTTATTTACTACAAAAACAAAAAAACATTCTGATTAAAAAAGAACGAACAACTATGTTTTCATCGGGTTACCATGGTAATCAGGGGAAATAAGCGGTGGATTAAATGATGAAGAGTAGAGTTATCTGTCCTTACATTGAACTTTGATTTATTTTATATTTTATTCGGACAGGACATTTATGTTACCATGCCCCTTCAGAACGTTGGCGATTATGGCTCTACACAATTTCCTGTCCTTTGTAATAAATTTTGTCTTTTTGCTATCTTTTCTAATCCCTGTTCTGCTAACCATTTTACACAGGTTAGGTTATGAACTGCTTTCCTCTCTCTCTCTCGCCTTTAAATGTGTTCTGTGAGTGTCAAAATTCTGACTCCAATTATTAAGCAACCCTACTTAGTATGAGACACGAAAAAAAGTCTGTTAAGTGTTAATCATGCTTGCATTAAATGATCACAAACAATGACTTTTTTATCATTTTTTTTATAACCTAAAGATTGAGTACTGAAACTTTTTTGGTAAATTTTGGTTTTATTTCCCGAGCGCTAAAAATCCCTTAAATTTTTCCAAAATTGTCATATTTCCGTGCAAATTTACTTGCTGAACTCGAATTAACAATTATATTTATGAAGAAACATACCGTTTTGTACTTATCGACAATTAAAAATTGGACTTCTTGTTGGTCATTCGTCCCCCCATTACTGCCATAATGTTCAGGCAGTGCAATCGTCAGGCAAGAGTTGCCTGACGATTGCACTAGCATGAAACAGACTGTCGCCTGTTGACTTCTATGTCCACTTTTATATTTACACACGCTCTATCTCTGATATTGAGCACTTTATCCCATAAATATAGCACACCTTAAGACTATATTTCTTCATAATATATAATATATATATAATATATATAATGTGGGAATTAGCAGTCTGACTGAGTATTGTTCAAAGGCATTACTATTATTGCATCTGTGATTTACAAAGACTCTCCTATAAACAGGCATTACAAAAAAGATATTAATCAGTTTCATACAAGCCTATCTCCAGATAAATTACAACAGCAAGTTGTTACCAATAAAACATTGTCCATGCTTTGAAGTTTTTAATAATTCTATAATAACAAGCAGACATGGATTTGAGGAGCTGACTCAAAGAAAACAACTGACACAGAAATTACATCAAACTGATAGATTAGTGAAAAATTTTACCAGATATTAATTTAGGAGCAATAAAAAAAAAAAAAAGATTATCTTCAGCAAAATGCATTCCTGCCATGTATTTCAATTTGCATCTCTGTCTATTTCCTAATCACTGATCCAATTTCAAAAAGATTAGGGCCTGTTAAAAAGACATGTGGTTTCTGTAGTAATATTGAGGTTCCAAATCAAACCTCTAAGCACAAGAGAAAGTATGTCAAAAAGTAAAGTTGGTTACTATTCAACTTTATACAGTAGCTGAACAAAAACTGAATGAAAAGAGACAGAACACAAATCCAATTGACTTTTATCTCCTATTTTTATACTGGGCAACATGTTGGAAGACTTACTAATAACATACAATACCAAAGAATAAATAAAAATTGAAATTTCATCAAATCATTTTTAGTGCTTGATTACAGGACAATAACGTGGCCGAGAAGGCAAAAAATTTATGCATTTCAAACTTTTCTGCATTAGTAACAAAATAATTTAATCAGATTACATAACAGCTGTTTGAGTCGATTATGTGCTGTAAAATAAAACCGTCCATTGTGGCAGTTTTACCATAATGTGACTAAAACTTTAATTTTCCATCATGTTCCTATTATCCTGCACTAAGTAATGGATTTATTTACTCTATCTCTCTTTATATTAAAGTTCACCCAATACAGGGCAAGAGGGCTACTCAATGTAGAGGGTCACTGTAAAAATGATTATAATGAATAAAAGAAGAGATAGTGGTAAGAGGAGTTAAGGAAGATAGATAGACACTTGACATGAAGAGATCAAGAATGTAGTGTTTAAGGAAGCATCCACTCAGTGGTTTGTTCCACAGAATTGCAATTCTTTGGAAAAAAACTGTCTGAATGGAACTTCCTCCTTACTTATGGAATATAGAGGAAATGAGGGTGCTTCAACTCCATGTAAGTAGCATGGCATATCTTTGCCATAATGGTTGGAACGAAAGAATGGAGCTCATCTGAACATTTACCATAGACATAGCAATAGAGTAGCAATAGGCTTGCAACATTGGGTTTGTATGAAAGCAGCTGCAGAGTGGAGAATAAGTCTTTCTAATAAGTTCTATTTGGTTAATAAACTTCATTAATTCTATCAAGTTTTACACTAGAAAGTACTTTCATCCTGATTGGTGTCCTAATCTTTTATTAAGAGAGGAAAGCTATAGCAATATTTTATAAAAGCAACCTTATCTAAAGTTAAAATGGCTAGTCTTTCAACATAAATTCTAATATACTATGATTAGAAGTATAAAACCGTACAGAAAATCTCTTAATTTGAAATCAGAATTTTCCTTCTCGAAAATTACTTCATGTGAAAGATTTTTCCTAACCAGGCACTCAAGATGTGATATCAGATTTTGCAGCTATGTGCTCTAAACGTAATATTAAGCCAAACTCGCAATTGCTTCTCTAATCATCCCACTTCCAGCTTTTCTAGAGTTAGCATTTCTTACAACTACACAAATTCATACTAAATTACTAACACAACAGCAGTTTGCCATAAGCTTATTGGCTACAATACAATAATTCATTACAACCATTTACCAAAGGAATTTGTAATTTTTCACAATTATATTTCTATGGAATTGACTTACAGAAAGGAATGGCTATTTTAAATAACCTAAAAAAATTTTTATTGCCAAAATAATTCTAGTCCAACAAATCTTAGTAACTTCTGTTTTATCTATACTGTTGTGATGGTATAACCCAACTTCCCCATTCACGATAATGGACGGACTGTTTGCCGGTTAAGTACGACCACAGCAGACAGTCAAGAGGAACTTCGTTTGTTAACACCTATTGAGGTTTAGCATACTCTCGACTCTGTCCCTGTACTACATCCGATTATAAACTTATTATTGAAAACCTACATTCGGGTTACTTTGTTTATTATATCTTGCACGAGATATAACGGCTGGCGATGAGGATTGCGGAACGAACTTCACCAAAGAAAAAAAAAAAATTACCAGCAAAGTTATAACTTTGCTGGCAACGTACTTACTTGGAAAAAAAAAATATATATATATATATCAGTTGATGCCGAATAGGATTTCGAAAGTGGAGTCACAAGGCAAAAGGAAACTTGTTGAAAAGTAAGAAAATTTTTACTGTTAAATTGTGATTTGAAAAGTATATATTGAACCGTGACTCAAATGCAAGCCGGTCTAATAATTCGTTATTCAAGTAAAAAGTACGGGTTGTAAAAATATTACGGCTGTAAATTGTCTGTTAACCGTTTTAAAAAAAAAAATATCTTTTTTTTTTTTTTTTGGACGAATTCTGAATAAAGTCAAGATGGAGCAATTAGTCGAAATGACTAAAATGCTGTGTACAAGCTTGCAACAGCAACAACAACAGCACCAAGAGTTACAACAACAGCAACAACAACAGCACCAAGAGTTACTACAACAGCAAAAAAGTCTTGAAAAAATTCTGAAACAGTCGACTGGAGAAAGAAAAAACGCTGTTTTTTTCTACCGAAGGAATAGCAAATTCATTATCCGAATTTATATATGAACCTGATTCGGGCATTACATTTCCAGCATACTTTAAACGTTTCGAAACTATATTTACCAAGAGATGTCAACATTGGTCGGATGAGGAACGAGTAACATTATTAGTCCAGAAACTAGGGACAAACGAGAACACAAAGTACTCAAACTTGATATTGCCCAGAAAACCAGAAGTTTCGTTTGAAGAAACTATAAGTATTCTGTCAAAAATATTTGACGAAAGAAATAGTCTGTTTCACACGCGATACAGATGTTAAAGCAGATAACGAGGATTTTCTGGCATACGCGGGAACAGTGAACTCTCTGGTTGAACAATTCAAGTTAGAAGAAATTTCCAAAGATGTATTCAAGTGCCTAATTTTTCTTCAAGGACTAACTGATCCTAAATATAAAGAAATTAGGTCGAGAATATTAATAATGGTCGAGCAAGACTCGAACATAACATTACAAAGGGTGACCGAAGAATGCCAACGTCTCATAAACGTAAAAAGAGATAATACACAAATTGAGAAAAAAGTGTTGCTAATGTTCGACACGTAAAAACTCAAAAAAACCCAAAAGCCAAAAAGACAGAAAAATGTGAGACGTGTGGAAAAAATAACCGTACCAAAAACACGTGTTGGTACAAAAATAAATTCTGCCAATCGTGCGGAAATAAAAACCATACCAAAGACGTGTGTTGGTACAAAAATAAATTCTGCCAATCGTGCGGAAAAAAAGGGCATAAATATTCCGTTTGCCAGAAAAGGAAATTACAAGATGTAAGCCTGGTATTATCAGAAAAAGAAATTCAGAAAGGTAAAAATAGAAAATACGTAGACGTACGTATGGATAATCATACAATTACTTTTCTATTGGATTCTGGTTCAGACATAAGCATCATTGATGAACAAACATGGAAAAATATTGGAAGACCCAAATTATCTGAAACCCCAAAAAACGCTAGAGGGGTTTCAGGAAAAAAATTAAACTTTATGGGAGAATTAAAGTGCAATATTTCGTTATGTGGCAAGACTGCAAAAACGAAAGTGTATGTAATCCAAGGGATTAATTCATGTCTTTTCGGAGTAGACTGGATAGTACTTTTTGATTTGTTTGAAATCCCGATTAACTCATTTTGCAACGTAATAAACAGTGCAGAAAAACAAAAAAGTATTAAAAATGAAAAATTCATGAATGAATTAAAACAAGAATATCCCAGAGCTTTTTTCTGAGGGGTTGGGTTTATGTACTAAGACGGAAGTCAAATTTGAACTCAAGGAAAATGTGAAACCAATTTTTAAACCTAAGAGGAACGTTCCTTTTTCCTCCTTAGATGCAATTAATAAGGAATTGGAAAGGCTAGAGAAAATTGGAGTGATATCTAAGGTTGACCATGCTGATTGGGCCTCGCCCACAGTCTACGTTAAGAAGAAAAACGGAAAAATAAGAGTGTGCGCAGATTTTTCAACAGGGTTAAACGATTGCCTTAAAAATCACAGTTATCCACTACCTTCACCAGAAGATATTTTTTCAAAGTTGAATGGTGGTAAGATTTTTTCAAAAATCGACTTGTCTGACGCATACTTGCAGATTAAAGTGAGTGACGAATGCTCAAAATATTTGTGTATAAATACACATAAAGGTATTTATAAGCTAAATAGGCTTCCTTTCAGCTTAAAGGTCGCCCCAGCTTTGTTCCAACAGGTGATGGACACTATGCTGGCAGGCCTTGAGTTTGGTACCGCCTATTTACATGACGTTCTAGTCAAAAGTAAGAATGTTCAAGAACATAAAACGCACATCAGAGCGATATTTAAAAGACTAGAAGAGTTTGGCTTTAAATTAAGCCAAGAGACGAGAAGTGTAAATTCTTCATGGAAAGAATTACATACCTCGGACAGGTGATAGACAGTGAAGGCAGGAAACCGGACCCACAGAGAGCCGATGCAATTAAGAACATGCCTGCACCCGACACAGTTGCGAAACTACAATCGTTTCTGGGGTTGGCCCAATATTATGCAATCTACATACCTAAAATGTATGATTTAAGAGCCCCCTTAACGAATTGTTGAAAAAAGACAAGAAATGGTTTTGGTCGAAAGATGGCGAGACGGCTTTTCAGAAAATAAAAAAATGCCTACTCTCAGATCTCGCCTTAGCACATTATGATCCTGAGAAAGAGATCATCCTGGCAACTGATGCAAGTTTGTACGGAGTCGGGGCTGCACTGCTACACAAATATGAAGATGGCACTACTAGACTGATCGCGCATGCGTTGAGGACTCTTCTTCCGGCTGAAAAAAATTATAGCCAGATCGAGAAGGAGGCGTTGTCGATTGTGTTCGGGGTTAAAAAATACCATTGCTTTTTACATGGTAGATCATTTGTACTTCAAACGGACCATAAATCATTACTTACAATATTTGGAGGTAAAAAAGGCATTCCTACGCATACAGCTAATCGTTTACGGCGATGGGCTGTAACCCTGCTTAATTACCATTTTAGGATGGAATACGTCAAATCTAAAGATCATGGGCATGCGGATGGACTGTCAAGGCTAATCCCAAAAAAGGAACAAATTTTAGAAGAGACGGTTATAGCAGCATTAACTGAGGAAAAAGAAATATCAGGTCTCTTGTTGAATACAGTCAGGGAATTGCCGGTAACTTTGGACCAAATAAAAAAAGAAGCGGAAAAAGATCACTATATTGTGAATTTAAAGAACCAGATGAGATGGAACAAAAAACAGAAAAAGGGAACTCAGATTTCACCTTTCTCAATTTGCGACAACACGTTGATGTACGCAGATAGAATTGTTATACCTCAATCTCTACGTACAGATATGCTGAAAGAATTTCATACCGGTCATCCTGGAATGTCTCGGATGAAATCACTCATGCGTGGTTATGTATACTGGCCAGGAATGGACAAGGATATTGAAGTTTTTGTAAGACTATGTAGAGGTTGTCAATTGGCTGCAAGGGCACCTCCGGTCAAAATGAATCCTTGGCCGAAAACGGATTTGCCGTGGGCACGTCTACATATAGACTATGCTGGACCAATTAATGGGTACTATTATTTGATATTGGTGGACTCTTTATGGCCTGAGGTAGTCAAGTGCAAGCATCCTACATCTAGGAACACCATCAGTGCATTGGATGAAATTTTCAGTCGTTTCGGGGTTCCCAGGACATTGGTTAGCGACAATGGTACGGCATTCACAAGTATGGAGTTTAAGAATTTCTGTACTGCCTTAGACATTAAACACATAACTACACCAGTGTGTCATCCCAGGTCGAACGGTCAAGCCGAGAAATTTGTTGACACTTTTAAACGTGCTTTACGTAAAAATCAAGGTATGGACACGGAAGAAAGAACTATTCAGAAGTTCTTAGCAATATATAGGGTAACTCCTAATGAGAACAACGATGCGAAAATGTCACCGGCGGAAATTATGTTCGCAAGGAAAATTAGATCAATTTTCGATAGATTGTTACCCTATCAAAACAAAAAAGTTGCTAAGAAAGAGGGAAAAGTCAACATAAAAAAGTACACTTCAGGAGACAAAGTTTTTTTTTTAAATTTTCAAAGTGGAAAAAGCTATTGGATGGATGGCATAATCCAGAAAAGGATTGGTAAAGTGATCTACACGATTAAAAGTAAAAAATTTACGTGTAAAAGACACATCAATCAGATTAGACCACGATATGAAGAAAGTGAAAAAAGCGAAGAAGAAATTCCGATGCAATGCTTTTAACATGACACTACCTAATAGTGTATATGAACCTGTATCACATGGACCAGCCTTACGAGCTGAAAAGCGAAAATTATCTTCGCCAAAAAAGGATCTAATTGTGACGACTAAAAGAAGGAGCACACGGGAAAGAAAACCAGTGGAGCGTTTTAGCCCGGATCCAAAAAGAAGACGACATTAGAAGCAGAAATTTTCAAAAGTGAGAATTTCAGCTTCGGGAGGAGGTGTTGTGATGGTATAACCCAACTTCCCCATTCACGATAATGGACGGACTGTTTGCCGGTTAAGTACGACCACAGCAGACAGTCAAGAGGGACTTCGTTTGTTAACACCTATTGAGGTTTAGCATACTCTCGACTCTGTCTCTGTACTACATCCGATTATAAACTTATTATTGAAAACCTACATTCCGGTTACTTTGTTTATTATATCTTGCACGAGATATAACATATACAAAGAATGATTTTCAAAGTCTGCTATAGTTTTTACATTACCATAAGAATCAAAGTCAACTGATTTAAAGAATATGACTCAAATAAATAAACAAATAAATGACTTCCGGTAAAATAACCGCCATAATAGATTACCCACAATAAGCTATATAAACAAATTTTTACTATGTTAATAAAAACACTGATCAAAATAAAAAAATAAAATAAATATAAAGGATAAAAAACAGAAGTAAATTAAATAAAAACAAGCAAAATAATTTGACACAAATAAACAAATAAACGACTTTCGGTAAAATATCTGCCAAAATAGACTACCCACAATGCACCACTGACTCGTATATATAAATAGCCGAGAAAAATAATAGCACTCGTGGTCTGACGACTGCATGTAGCATGAAACACTGTCGCCTCTAAGTGTTGACTTCTATGTTCACTTTTATATTTACACACGCTCTATCTCTGATATTGAGCACTTTATCCCATAAATATAGCACATCTTCAGACTATATTTCTTCATATATATATATATATATATATATATAGCAGAGATTTTTATATATAATGCTTAATATTAAATATAGAGTGTTAATGATATTATATGAAAAGATCAATTTTTATACCAACATCAATGTTTCTTAGTAAAATTTCCAGTCATCAGTGGTAGTGGTTTCGAATGGTTCAAAACGTCTACCCCTGATGACTGGAAATTTTACTAAGAAACATCGATATTTAAAAAGTTTAATCTTTTCATTCATATATATATATATATCGAAGAAAACCGTGACTTACCTCATCAAACCAAGCGATGCTGCGTCGCGTATAACCTATGACAGAAAATGTGGCTAAAAAGAAAATTACTTACCAAAAAAAAGGGTCACGTATTCTGTATGACATGCTGAAGATGGAATATTTCAATTAAAAACAAGTCCGTCACTGTAAAAATATTTTGATATGCAAAAATTGGGCGTCCTCTCCCTGTTGTCAACGAATGGAAAAAAATGCTCGGCTGATAAAAGCAGTTGGTGTACTCGAATCGTGAAAGAAAAAATTCCGGCATTTTGGCTATCACATTTGTCGGAGAGAGTGTTATTTTTCTGACTGGTTGGATGCATTGTGATTTGTGAGATAGTACCTGTGAATCGAGTTTTTGGCATTTCTTTCTGTCTCCGATGTTTGAATCTGAATGTAGTGATTTATTCTCTGCATTGTGGAAGTAATCTGCGACAAATATTTCCTTTGCAATCCCAGATCGCTTACAATATACACACACAAATATATGAGAGAGTACCATCAGTAAAACACTTGTAAGAAAACAAAACTAAATATATTTTCAGCCCTCAAAAGAAATCTTTTTGTGGTCTTCAATGAATTGTACAAAAGTGAATATTTTCTAATCCCAGTAATTTATAATAATGTTGTTATATATATATATATATATATATATATATATATATATATATATAGTCTTAAGATATGCTATATTTATGGGATGAAGTGCTCAATATCCGAGATAAAGAGTGTGTAAATATAAAAGTGAACATAAAAGTCAACACTGAGAGGCGACAGTCTGTTTCATGCTAGATGCAATCATCAGAAAATTGAGATATAGTAGGGTCAGGGGCTCTATATCACAGATTCTGTGGGTGATAGATGTCACATGTCACTGACCTTGTATGGTATCGCAACTTATATAAGTGGCTTGAAGTCTAACTTCCAATTTAGGAAAGCCTTAAAAATTGGTATTCATAATTCCAGACAATCCTTAATCTGAGAATGTTAAATAATATTTGGGAGCTGTAGAGTTCTTCAAATAATTTTACTGATCAAAACAATATAACTGAAGATGTTTGTCTGTCTAATTCATCCAACTTTGGTTCTTTTGTCTCTTGTTCTGCAGACAGCAGGTGGTAACCAACAAAAAGAAGCCATTGTACTGAAACCTGCTCAACTTGCACCTGACCTGATGATGAAACGATTCTGGGCATCTGTTGATTATCCATTTAATCATTTTACTGGTAAGATGTTATTTTCTTCAAAATGGCAAGGCACCTAGAATAATGAATAACGTGAATCAAATTTTGGTTTACGACAATCTATCTTGGCATCTCTATCCAATGCATTCTTGGTTTTATTTAATCAAATCATGGGTGTAACTTTACCCAAATTAATTATTTCTGGTCCAGGCAAATGACAAACTCAACAAATGTTTCAAGGTTTTTTTTTCTTTTAGTTATTTGCAGGAAAATAATGTGAAAAATGTGTGCATCTTTTTGACCAAAAATCCAGGAAACAAGTCCTTGCGTCCCACTGACATTCTTTAGGGTGACAATCCATTGCCATGTGCTCACTACAAGGCGCTTATCAAGAATGGACTGATCTCTTTCCATTAGACTGATCGCATGACCAGAAATGATCAAAATATTATTCTTTTATTCTAATATTTTAACAAATATTTATTTTTTTTTTTTTCTTTAATTATTTATTTGTTTTTAATTTGTTTGTTGACTAATATATATATATATATATATATATATATATATATATATATATTCCTTTGTTTTTATTATTATTTCATTTAGATTCCTCGACTAGTTTCAGCCAACATGGCCATCATCAGGAGAAAAATAATTTTCCGCTTGCTGATAGCAGTGAACTACAGAAATAAATGTCTTGATGGAGAAAATGAACTTTTGTCTGTAGTTTTCATTTGATTTTTTTAATATGAATTTTGGTCAGTCCTTGTGTTGGTCAAAAAGTCTCTTTTAAGTTATTATTTGAGATAAGTGCTGGATGGATCTATGCTGCTCTGAATTCCCTTGTCAGATTTATTGGTTCCTGGAGAGGGGATATGTCTCTGTCAAGTGTGTGTGTGTGTTATTTGGTTCTTAGGGAGTGAGTGAGTATGATATGTGTAAGCGTGTATATTGCTGTGGGGGGGTGTTATCATTTGGCTCATTAGGGAGTGAGTGAGTATGATGTGTGTAAGTGTGTCTATTCGTGTGGGTGTGTATAAGTGTGAGGTTTCAACACCTCCGTAAGCATGTCTGTCTTGTGTGGGTAAGAAATGTGGGTAGGTTTTGATTTGTAGGGTTATATATTAATACTATCTATATTGTTAAATTTATGGTTTAGCCCGTCTGGATAGTGCGTTTTTAAACGTTGTATCCACTTATTTTCATGTCCTTTTAAAATCTTTCTAATGTTCTCATTTTCCATATTTATGGAATATAAAACATAATGTTTTTTTAAAAAATCCACATTACAACCAAAAACGTTTGCGATACCTCTCTTCTTTTTAATATAAACACTTTTCTCTCATTGGAACCACTATAACCTCTTCCTTTTAAATATATATATATATATATATATATATATATATGTATGTATATGTAAGAAGAGAGGAGAGCTACAATGAGAATGTTTTCAGCAATGTTTAACCATCATGCCCCACTCCCCCAAATCAGGGTGTCAAAAGGATGGCCATTCCCTTGACACCACTATTACTGCATACACTTTTGACTCCCTCGGCAATGTTTATTTACAAGATTATAATGAATGCTGAATATGTTTATAAAAGAAAATGGCTAAGAGTCCCATTACTATTTTCCTCATCAGTCATTTGACGTGAACTCATTTCTGAGTGAAGTTATATATGTCTCATGAGTCTCAAAAGGGTTAAAAGGGTTCATGCCTATTTGGATTATAAACAACCACTGGCATTTTTAATAACTTTAACCGTTATCGACATGGAAAGGGAAACGGCTAACCAAGTCCAAATTCTGCCTCATGTTTGCTACTTTCATTTTCACCCTAATACCCTTGGGAAAGGCATGAATCTTTCTCTCCTTCCCCAGCTAAGGTTTAAATAGGCTAGACTGCGCTTTCTAGCCTAAAGGGGCAGCTAGTTTAAGAGAAGGAGTGCTCTGAATTCAAAAGCCATGGAGTAAGCAGTGGGAAATCACTCTCGCATCTTTCCATGGTAGTTCACAGATGTACAGGGTGCGATGGATAAATTGTCATCTAAATTATGCAAAATTGAAAATAACACTGTCATGTCATTTCAACAGTTATATTTACCAAAATTACACAAATATCTTGAAATACTAAAGAGTAAATTTATTTAATACAATCTTCATTAGCTTCAGTCGTTGCCTCCAGACAATTTAGGAATCTCCTGCAACTCTTCTGGATGGTCTCCTTTTATTAAGTTGGTGAATGCTGCCATAATTCTTGCTTTCATTTCATCTTTGTTGTTACAAGGAGTTTTGTTGGTCTCTCACTCAACTGCACCCCACACATAATCAAAGGGGTTACAGTCTGGGGAGTTAGGTGGCCAGATGTAAGGGGTGATATGAGAGCAAAAATTGGTGCAGAGTCCTGTTGCCAGACATAGGGTCTTTCAGCAGCCACCCTCTTGACCCAGAGAGCACTACCTCCACAAAGCACTTGATATAAGCCTCCGTGTTGAGTCTGAGGCCCTATGAGAAGATGAATGGAGGCATAACGTCGCCCATCACTAGTGATCACTCTAAACTCCTTCATAATTGCCATTTGATTCATCCAACTCTTTCTGAACTCGCTGTATTGTCATTAGATTGACACCCAAACACTCCGAAATGTTCATATTGGAGCTTCCTGAGTGAATGTCAAGCAGTACAGCATTGATGTTTCCGAATTTCTGGTGGAGTGAATTGCGTCGTCGTGGTGCACTTTTTCTCACAGACAAGTGCCCCACTGAACCGACTATATTGTACAGTCGACAAAATCGCAAACAACACGCATGTGCAAAATTAAAAATATAAAATGGTGACAATTTACCCATCGCACCCTGTTAAAGAAAGGAGTTTTTGGCAATCCAAGAAGAAGAATAATAAGAATTTTATATAAATAAACTAGGCTAAATAGAAAAATGAGCTCGGAGGGCGGAGGTATTTTTTCATGTCACAATAAACAGGCATATAGACATGTGATCATTGAAATTGCGGAAAATATGGCAGCGACAAATGTATCGTAGATTGTAGACAAATATGACATCTTCAATTTGTTGAAGGGAGGGGTCGGTTAATCAGACGTAAATTTAAAAGAAAATTTTTTTTTTTTTTAATTTTTTTTATATTCAGGAAGCTTCTGTAGATAAAATTAAAAATGTGGAACATCTATATACAGTATTCATAATACTAACTGGACAGCAATACACAGCATTATTTAAGCTGAATAAACAAAATAAGGTAATTACCTGTAGAGGGTGGACCATTATATATTAATAAATTATGGCACTAAGAAATACTATATGGGCATGCGGCCAGGTGTTTAAAACATTCACATTCTTACCATGAGACCTGGGTTCTAATCTCACCATGGTCGTTTTGTCAAGAAGGAGACAATGATTGGAGAGAATTGATCCCACTTTGGAAAGTGCCTGAAAACCATGCCATTGGTTGACCCAAGCCTCGTGAGTGAAACTGGGTAGACGGAACCCTGGGGTGCCGTCGACATCTGTGCTAGCATGAAGTCACAAGTCATCATGGCCGAGGTCTTGAGCATTCTGGCCCTGTTCAAATTGTTGATCACGCTAGATAACATGCTCTTTCCCAGAAACTGTAACTAAGGTCTGCTCAGAATAGTTGCAGTATAAACCGCAGGTTGACTCTGTGGGTGTTGAATATGCCTGAGCAAGCGTCTGCAATAGGGATTGGCTAGCCACCCTTGTAGATGGGTATCCTCGAATACGAGTGGCCAGCTATGTACATAAGAAATGGTAATATGTAATTTCTTAAAAAAAAATTTAACTATATGTTATATTTATATAAAAACGTGTGAACAATACTGAAATTTTATTTACCATTTTATAAAGAATAAATATTTTTTGATTCATAAATTTATAAAAAATGTCTGTTAACAATTTAAATAAACATGTAACTGTAATTATACATTTTGAAGAAATGCTTTTTCCATTTGCTTTTGCCACCTATTTTTATACTTAGTATTTACCTGAGCCCCACAGAGCGGGATGTGGCACAAGGCCATGTTTAACATAGGTTTTTCTGAGGCCTGGGCAAAAATTCCCCGTAGACCTCGTAATAACGAGTTTGGGTTTGTCTACCTCCCCAGATGAGACTCTGCCGTTCAGCATAGCCTCATTTGGGTTCCTCTCTGTCTTAAGGCAGAGAGTTCGACAAACACTAAGACCTTAGCGTGCGGCTAAGACCTAATGCTAACTCTTTCCACATATGTTTTTATACTATTGTAAATATAAAATTATTCTTATAAATAAGCAATCTAATTATCCTCATCTTTGTCGCCATATTTATTATAACATGGCTGAAATGTTGTAATAAATATAGCGACAAAGATAGCCTGAATAACTAATGCCTTTATCCACTGTGTTCAATAACCGGTTAAGGCAGTGGTCTTCTTCAGGTGGTTGGAATATCGAACTGAACCCTTTATTATCTGTCTATATTTCTGAGATGAGGTATTATGTACACTATTTACATTATTAGGACTGGTGTCCTTATCTTTGTCGCCATATTTATTACAACTATTCGGCCGTTGTACGCTCCAGCCTTCTTCAGGTAGTTGGAATGTCAAACAGAACCCTTTATTTCACTCACGTGCCATTTTTAATGGATGTCAGTTATCAGTTATCTCCTGTTAATTTCCCTCTCCAAGTTCTCCACCACCTTAACCAGGTATTAACCTCACACTCTTTGGGTCCTGTCACTGGATCTAACTAATGCCTTTATCCACTGTGCGATGTGTCCTTGAGGACCCATGGCATAGTGGATAAGAAGACCAGAGCATACAATGGCTGAAACGTTGTAATAAATATGGCAACAAAGATGAGGACAATAGCCTGAATAATGTAAATTGTGTACATAATACCTCATCTCAGAAATATAGACAGTTAATGAAGCATTCTAATAAACTAATATTCTCAAGAATAAAGAAATGTATAAATTCACTTTTAAATGTTTGGGTTTTATTAAAATTCTAACCATCACTTTTTAAAACAAGCATTGCTGAGGGAGTCAAAAGTGTATACAGTAATAGCAGTGTCAAGGGAATAACCGTCCTTTTGACACAACAGATTTTTGTGGGAACAAACATTAAGCATTGCTGTATATTGAATTAAAATGATATAATTTTAATCATTTTGATATTTTTGATAATTTCATTTTAATATTTAATAATTTTAATTTCCTTTTTAATTTTATTTTCTAATTTACATTATATATATATATATATAAAAATGAACATTGAAATCAACAGTCAGGCCGTGTATATATATATATATATATATATATATATATATATATATATACATATGTGTGTGTGTTTTGAACAATAAAAAAACTTAAAATTTTCAGACACACTGGGTTGTATATTAATATTTTTTTATTTTATTATTTTGGTTTGGTTCCTCAACTAGTTTCGGCCAGCATAGCCATCATCAGGAGAAAAAAATCCCTGCTTGTTAGTAGCAATGGACTACAGGAGTAAATGACTGTCTCTGAAGAAAGTGAATTTTATCTGTAGTTTTCATTTGTTTTTTGTTTATTATCGTTAATTTTGGTCAGATTTTGTGTTGGTTCCACGGCTTCTTTGAAGTTGTTTTTAAGATAGAGGATGTGAGATTCCTGACTAAGAATTCCCTCCGTGGTCATTTTGACAGTTTTATTGGTGGCTAGGAATGGGATGTGTGTGTTAAGTGTATGTTATCTTTAATTCTTTGGGAGTGTGTCTATGTGTATATATTTGTGTGAGTGTGTGTATAAGTGTGAGACCTCAACACCTCTGTAAGCATGTCTGCCTTGTGTGGGTGAGAAATGTGGGTAGGGCTTGATTTATGGGGTTATATATTAGTTCTATCTATGTTGTTAAATTTGTAGTTAAGCCTGTCTGGACAGAGTGTTTTGTGGCACAAATATATATATATATATATATATATATATAATTTTTTTTAAGCATTTTGCCCCAAGCAAGGTGGGACTGCGACTACCAGGCAAGGGGTTACAGAGAGTGAAAGTGAGGGAAAAGACTGTAAAGGGCAATGAGGAAGGGATAAAAGAAAAACAAAGGTCAAGGCAACAGAAGATGGCAATTGACATTGCATTTAAATTTTTGAAGATTGTAGTTCCACCGCTGGGAAGTGCGAGAAAAGAAACTGTTGGAGTAAAAGGGATGGTTGCATTTAACTATTTCAACAGTAAAATTGTGGGACCTAGATGCCAAAATCTAGTAGCATGTTTAAATTCATGTAATCTGGCATCAGGGAAGATAGCTCATCAGAACCGTTGCCGTGAAAATATTTGTAGAAAAGATAGAGGAAAGCCATGTCATGTCTATGAGAAAATGACTAAAGTCAAGATGCTAAGTCAAGACCTATTACATCACAGATCCTTATATATAAACATTAACATGGGTTTTAAGAAAGATACAACCTCAAAAATGAAACCAGATAGTGTAAAGTTATGGTAACACAACTTTGGAAACTGTGAAAATGTTGACCACAAATTACAGAACAATCAAAACAAATTGAAAATATTTGCAAAATATGAATGAAAGGAAGTGATCAGCATCAAACGTCTCCTTCAGAATAACAACCACTCTGCAAACATAGCATCAGCATCTAAAGGTGGAAATAGAAGGGTCAAGGAGGAAGATCAGAAAATTGCCAGTGTGTCTGCCTTTCAGGGCTTATCAGAAAGGATTCAGAAGATCTGCAGGTCATACAACATCAGGACAATATTCAGGAGCAGCTCCACTCCGTGTAGAAATCTCTGCCAATTAAAGTCTAACACCAGAACGCACATGACCAAGGACTACATGTACTCCATTCCTGGCAGTTGTGGCAAAGTATATGAAGATGAAACAAGCCGACTTCTAAAAGTAAGGCAGGAAGGAATCTCAGAAAGCTGTAGTGAGGTATGAGAATTAAATCCAGTATTGCTGATCATGTATGGAGGGAAAGGGCTTATGTGGAATGAAGTGTAAATACTAGACAAAGAAGAACACTGAAGAGTTAGATGTCTGAAAGAATCAGCACATATGCTAGACTACGAGGATGTGGTGAACAGCCCCATAGAAGCAAGCGAGCCAGAGTGGCATGCATCTGGTGCACAGGAAAATAAGGGTCTTACCTTAACGGGCGGCATGTGACATTGGCAATTTTCCCCGTGAAAATGGCATTACTCTCCCGTCTAGCAGTATGTGCATTAATGAGGGTTTTTTGTACAGTTTGGCATGCTTCTACCAATAGCAAGTCGTGTGCTGATTGGTCGAACTGGAGGAGGTTATTTGCCTGGGTAACTGAGAATAAAAGTGATGAACACTGATTGGTTGGTCGACCGCAGTGTTGGCCTGATAAAAGAGGGATGAAGCAGTGAAAAGAGCAGAAGGAAAGACAGATATACATTGTGACGTGTTCAGAAAGCAAGGACGGCGAATTCAACCAGTGGTATCTTGATTTGTACAAGTGACGTCGTAGCAATACAGACTTATTTAAACTAGAGAGGACCTCTTTAGTAGGCCTAACATAGAAATAAATACAATATAGGTGCCGCTAATAAAGAAAGAATGACAGCAAGACTATAACAGCAGCATCTGTAACTAAAGAGAAAGTTAGTCCAGTCAAGCATGACAAGCAGCAGCAGCAGCACTCATCAGCAAGCAGGTTAGGTTTAAGGCTCCAAGTTCTCCACTCAGGATTGTCTCATGGGACAATAGCCAAGTGGATTAAAGTCTTGGTTTGTGGATTTGATGAAATAATAATTGTGAATTCAATCCCTGGGCTACACAGTGTGTACATGGACACAGTGGAAACAGGGTGATAAATAACTGAGCAGTAATTGGAATGAGAACAGTCTACTTCCGTAGATTAAATAATGAATTCAGTTTGGAATTTCCTGTAGGTTAACCGGATCAACATACACCTGATAAAAGTTGGAGGGCACATTGGCTGACACAAACAAACTCTGCGGAGAGTAATCTGCATGTAAATGTTCTAAATAATGAACAAAAAATATTAGCTTTAAGAATGTCAGAAAAAGTGATTTAAGAAAAATTAAGAGTAATAAGCAAGAAAAGAGGATTGACCAAAAAGAAAATATTTAAAGAAATAGATATTGCAATATATATATATATATATATATATATATAAGTGAACATAGAAGTCAACACTTCACTTGTTGAATGTTCACTTTTATATTTACACATGCTCTATCTCTGATATCGAGCACTTTATCCCATAAATATAGCACATTTTAAGACTATATTTCTCCATATATATATATATATATATATATATATATATATATATATATATATATGTATGTATGTATATATATGTGTGCACATTTCATTAAAAACGACTGACAAGGTGCTTTTATTTAGTTTTTTATATAAAATAAAAGCACCTTGTCAGTAATTTTTAATTAAATGTGCATGAAAGAAGGATTGCTGCCTAAATACACAAATATATATATATATATATATATATATATATATTGTGGGTAATTCAGTTTGCCCGTTGTTTGCGATGACTGAAATGGATTAAAGTGCTTGCTTTCATCCATTCCTCCGGTCTACCAACTGAGCTGTTGCTAGTGACCTCCTATTCTCGCAGTCTTGCTAGTACGTACGCTGTCACGCCAACAATGTGTTCTGCCATCTTCCTCCTAGACTTGCTATTTATGCCCGCGTCGAGGGCAACTAAAATTTGTATACAAGACTTACTTTACGTTCGCCAGAGACTTCCAATTGTATAAATTCAAGCTGGTTTGAATACTTAGTCTTTTTTTATTTTTTATTTTGTACGTCTGCCCGCGATATGGGAATTTCGGAATAATCCATTTTTCCTATTAATGCCGGTCACGATCTTTCAACAGGATCTGACACGGCAAGCAAATTCACTTTGCGGGAGGTATGTCTTCTCGTTCCTCTCATATGTATTATGAAATGGACTAAGTCCGACAATTATTTTAATATATTTTATTGTTATATGTGATTTATATATAGAGACAAATATTTAAGTGAATGCTCTGTTTATAATAAACAGTATTAACAACATTTACCGGCCTGAATGTCTGAGAAACCTCATAGAAAATATGCATCCTCTGACAGGAATCAAACCTGTATCCTACATAAAACTGTTATATAGACTGACGTGCTATACCAGTTTAGCTACAAAGGTTCTGTGTAGGATACAGGTTTGATTCCAGGTTGGAGGATGCATATTTTCTATGAAATTTCTTGGATGTTCAGGCTGGCAAATGTTATTAATACTGTTTATTATAAACAGAGCATTTACTTAAATATTTGTGTATATATAAATAACACATACACATATATGTATGAAAAAAAAAGATGAGGAAAACTTTTGCTGCCTATTTGTTTTGTTCCTTCAAGGCAAGTATGGACATTTTATTTAATAACATGGAGAAAAATTCTTAAATTTTCAATTTTTGAATTGGGAAATGTAAAATATTCTAAAACTTTACTGTGTGAGGAAAGATAAACTATGGATGAAAGTAAGTGATATCATTTTTTGGCCTATTAAACAAAAGTGGGTTAATGTTGTTATTGATTTTTATATATGTAATTATTATTTATTTTATTTTATTTATTTTTAATAAGATTTCTTCATTTTTATTATTTATATTGTCTTTACAGATCTATTTTACTTATACTTGAATTTTTATTCACATACATACTTATATATATCATTTTGATCATTATAATATTTTTAATATCATTTAAAATTTTATGCTTTCCAGAAAAACTTCCAATTCACCATCGTGCTATAGGTGCATCAAAACGTCAGACCAACCCAAACTGCACTTTGTCTCCAGAACAAAGCAGCCCTGAACCATTTGCAGCAGAAGAGGAAACTCGATTTTCACGTACATCTTCAAGAAGTGCATTTTCTCCTGCAAATCATAACCACCCAAAAAACAATCCTGTCTTTTTGCCAGGTGAATGAAATATTTAATTTTGATGCTATCTGCCCCGTCAGACTAACATTCTCATCTTTAATGTTTTATGTCACCATCCGTCCGCATTTGGCCTGTGATGATGCATATGTTGCAATTTCTATTAGTGCCGGTGAGAAGTGTAGTTTAAATGAGTCTCTATTACTTGGACGTCATTTGTACACTTCACGATACCGTTGGTTCAATCTGCCATTCTTGCTTTCTGAATACTTCAAAATGTAAACCTGTTCTCTCCTCCTAACTGCTTGAGCCCTCTTTTATTAGGCCAACACTTCGGCCGACCAATCAATCAGCATTCTTCGCTTTTATTCTCAATTACCCAAGCAAATAGCATTCTCCAGTCCAACCAATCAGCACACGACCTGCTATTGGTCGAAGCATGACAAACTGTACAAAAAAAAATACATTATAGCACATACTGCTGGAATAGCTAGATGAGAGAGTAATGCCATTTTCAAAGAGCAAAAATGTCAATGCCGTATGTTGAGGTAAGACCTTTATTTTTCTTTGCACCAGTTGTAATCCACTCTGTCTTGCTTGCCTCTATGTGACTTTTCACCACAAGAAGTCAAGCCCAAAGCAGAAAAAAATCTTTACAAGAGAAATCTTTATTCTTTTTGGTACATTAATCCTAAAAATTCCTGGGTATCACGAAAGAGTATCAGGAAAGTCCAGATTCTCTTGCCAGGCTTTATAGAAAGTTTACCATTAGGGTAATGGTAGAGCTTGCATATCCAGTGTCCAATACCTTAGCAAATGCATACCTCAACAGTATATATCCGCACATCCAAACTTGTATTCCCAAGCAGTCACCCATCTAGATAGTGACCAGGCTTGGTGTTACTTAACTTTGGTGATCATACAATATACCATATTCTCTGGATATTGCGCTTTCAGATTAGTTGTCATTTATTTTGACTTTCACATAATTCCCTTAACGATTAAATTTCAGTTCCCTTTAAGACTGCAAAAAGCACCGCAAGCATTTTTTTTTAACAGATGAAAAACCTATATACAAGGATAGAATTATGAAGTGATTTGAAAGATGGCAAATGATATTGGAAGTAGACAGTAAACATGTTGTTCAACATGGTCGAATGACACTTTGATGATATCCAACTGGGCAGATGATTCCAGCAGGTGGCACTGCCGAGAAGTACCAACAAAACCACATCACTGGTTGAACCAAGCCTTATGAGTGAAATTGGATAAAGCTGATCAGAAGCCATTGCTTGTTGTGGTAGCATGAAGTCATATATCATTGTGACCAAGAGATTTATTGTACTGGCTTTGTTTAACTACTCCTAATCATGGTAGATTATGTGGTTCCTGCCAGAAGTTAAAACTAAGGCCTGCTCAACATGGTTGCAGTATAATAGACATGTTGCCTCTGTTAGTGTTGAAGAAACATAGAATATGCCTGTGCAGGTGTCTCCAACTGGGATCAGCTAACCTAATAAAACTCTACCAAGATTGACAGCTACCTATAGGTTGTTCAATAAAGTTAATGTCAAAAAAGTTTTTTCTTGAGAAAATCCAGAGATGGATATGCAATGTAATTGGCCCTGATCTGGCATTTTGTCTGCAGTTGCTCTCTCACAGATGTGCCATCGCCTCCCTCTGTCTTTACAAATACTTTCATGGTAACTGCTCCGATGAGCTGCTTTCACTGGTTCCCAGACTTCATGAATTTACGTGTTCTACTAGGCTGGCATCTCGCTCTCACCCTTTCACTCTCGAAACTGTTAAATGTAGCCGTCTCTTCTACTCCAACAGCTTCATGTCTGGCACTTATTGCCTGTGGAACTCCCTCCCCTTTTCCTGTTTCCCTGATAGCTATAATCTCCAACTATTCAAATGTAATGTCAATCGACGTCTCCAGATGCCCTGATCTATCCTCTATCCTTCTCTTCATCCTTTCCTCTATCACTCCTCTTTGCTCTTGCTCCAACTCTCTGTAACCAATTGCATGCTAGTGGCTTCCCACCTTGCTTGGGGTTTGGAGTGAAACGCTAAAAAAAAAAAATGGCCTTAGTTTTACTTAATAAATTGAATAAATATTTTTTGGCTAAATTACATTGAGTGAAAATATTAGACAAGAGTTTTTATCAGTATAGCATCTCAAGAAACCTGATGATGCATAATATATGTGTAAAACAACCAAGGAAATCGTAAGTGTCATGGCTAAAAGTAAGGCTACCAGGAAGTGACCTGTCCTGAGTAAGACGATAAGCTACATCCAACAGCAAGGCCTCTGATCAGGAGGCTTTGAGGAGCATGGAACCACCTCTTAATTGCTGGTGTTCCCAGATCCATCCTGACCTGGGGTGGTAGCACCTGTTAGGATCCCAGTTATGGGCAAATAGTTAACCCCCAAACTGGTGTCAAAGCACTATGAATATATGAAAACCAGTTTTAATACCAGCAATATATTTTTGTGAAAAAATTACCAGCAATAAATTTTTTGCAGAGAAAATTATTGCCAGCAATACATTATTACCAGCAATATATTTTTGGAAAAAAATATTACCAGCAATAAAAATTTTGTCGACATTAAATAACCCATTGAAGTTGATATGCTGTAAAACAAAACAAAACCAAACCAAACCAAACCAGGAAATTATGAAATAATTTGAGAATATTTCTGACAGGAAAACCTGGCTGCTGTTTTATCATTTTCTTGGTATGATCATTAAAATTAAAAACAGACTTAGTGTCTCCATTCTACTGGTCATAAAATCTGTTCACTTTGCTGGCATCCAAATTCAATCCAGTCTTTTCTATGAAACTTTGATGTCTTTTCTTTTCATCTGGCTCTCTTAAAAAGACAACTATTATAAATTTTGTTTCTCTTCCTTGAAAATGTTATTAAGTCATATTTTAGCTTTATACATCATCTTTTCAAAGGGGATCGTGTGATATTCATGGAAAGCCCAGTCGTCCCTGGTGTGCCTGTCGTTTACCGAACATCGGAAGAAAAGGCTGCGAATCCTGACCGACTCAACTTGGACAGGTAATATAAGCTGAAATCTGGGACAGGTAATATAAGCCGACCTGATTGATTGATCTTATTGCTTATATAAATTTCATGACTTTGCTTGAATTAATTTCCACAGGCATCTGTATTATAAATGTGAATGTGTCAGTGTGTCACACTTTTTCAACTTTACTCCTAGAGACCATAGCCCAACATATCATACCATTTTAGAATCAGGCTGACTCCATGAGCAAATTAAAAACATTCTGGGTGGGAACCAGATCCGGACACGCAATCCTGAAATTTTTGAATCCCAAGTTTTCATTGCTGTGATTGTTTTTGGTGATTTTTTTGTATGATAACAATTTTTATAACTTGGAAATAAATTTGGGAATAATCAAAATCAATTGCAAAATCCAGTGAGAGCCACCCATGAAATAAAAATAATTGTTTGTACGGAAAGTAAGGACCTACGTACATTAAACTTTAAATTAAGTGACAGCAGAAGAATTATCCTTAAACTTTTAAAAGGTAAGCTTAAATATTAATGCAATATTTAAATGGAGCAATCAGTTTTGAGTTCTTCTGTAATTTATTTTTGCCTATCAATTTTACTCCTCTCTAACCTATTGTAATAAAGGCCCAATCAAGGAGCTAGCTTAAATGCAGCCAAATTTTTCTGGGCCATTCTATAGTAGTTTGATTTTATCACTGGTAAGGCTTGCCAGCGTGTTTGTGCATCATTAGAATTTTCATACACTTCCTTGGAGTAACGTCCATTGCAGACAATGAACAACTAATCGACAGTTGAGACAATAGTGTCCAGGCATGATAAAAAATCTGATGCAATCATGGATGACGCAATATTTTTCAAGACAAAACAAATTCCATCATACATCCTGAAAATAGATTCATATTACTGCACACCACTGCAAATTATCTAATCTGAGGAAAAAAATAGAAATCAATTACACCCTGTCACTCTAGCTGGGTCTAAAACTGACTGTATGGTGACAGAAAGGAAACAAAAGCAGTTGTTTCAATTAATTTGCACACGGGTGTATTTTGACCTTTTTGACTCTTGTGCAAATGAATGTCTACCTTTTTGACTCTAATGCAAAACAGATTTAAGTTTTCTTATCAACTGTATGACACAATCTAGTGTTAAATAACCTGCAAAAGAAACCAGACTAAATTGAGAAAAGAGCACAAGTGTTTTCTCGTAATACTATCAAGAAAACATTAAACCTCAGAACTATTTTCAAGAAATGCCTTCAGCATTCATTGTTTTTGTTCTTTTTGTCTTCATTCCAAGCAAGGTGATAATGCCACTAAGATGCAAGGGGCTATTATATAATCTATAAAAAATCAAATTGTTTACATTATTTGGATTGTTTTCCTCATCTTTATTGCCATAATCATGTTTCAGTCGGCATACACTCTGGCCTTCTTCAGGTGATTGGAATTTTTGAACCAAACCCTTTATTTTATCCACAAGGATGCATGGACCAGTGGATAAAGACACTGGTTAGATCCAGTGACTAAACCCAAAGAGTTGAGAGTTCAATCCACGCCACAGCAGTGGTGAACCAAAACTTGGAGAGTTGAGTTAAAGGGAAATAGCTGAGACATTTGGAAGAGGCATGGTGTGTGGAACTAGAACCATCTACCCTGCTGGACAAAATAAAGGGTCCAGTTTGAAATTCCAATCACCTGAAGAAGGCCAGAGCGTACAACAGCCGAAATGTCCTGAATATGGTAATAAAGTTGAGGACAACAATGTAAATTATTACAACACATCTCCGACATATAGACAAAAACAATTTGATTATATAATTTTCTTACAATGTATATATTAATTAGTAAATTATTTATGATATAAAAAATAAATCTGTGTAAATCTTACTTCTGAGATATTTCAATTTAGTATTCTCTACATGACGATCTTAAATTTATTGCTGTTTTATTGTAATAGGCGTCGCCTAACTGTGTGTCCCATCCTGGAGGGAGAGGAACAGTTGCGCCTGCTAAATTATCAACATAATCTCATCCACAAGATACAACATGTTGGCTGCTTAAAGAAACTCATTTTTCTTGATCTTTATGACAACGAAATTGAGGAAATTCAAGGAATTGGTTGTCTGAAATCCCTACGGGTACTTATGCTTGGTAAAAACAGGTAAGTAAACAAAGGACCACAAGCACTGCACACACAGTAAAATAGCAAGGCCATTTCATTGGTAAATAAGTAAATTGTACTCGTCTTCATATATTAAATTGTTTAAATTGGCCCAACTATGTTGAGTGACAACATATACATGATAAATAAACTGTACTACTTTTATTTGTGTCTTTTCAGGATGGATTTCGTTAATCGGACTGACTTCCTCATCTTGGTTGCTTTCCTCACAACGTTTCGGCCGTCTGATCCTACGGCCTTCTACAAGTGCATCTCGAACTCGGGAACCGTCGGTCTGGAATTTCGAACCCAACCCTTTATTGTTACGGGGGTACCATGTTCTCGTTCCATTAAGGCCATCGCTGCTGCTACTACTGCTTGACGCCATCGTTGCTGCTGCTGTGCTTCTATTATCGTTGTCACCGCTCTTGTTTGTCGCTGCCACTGCCTTTGGCAACGATGGCGTCAAGCAGTAGTAGCAGCAGCGATGGCCTTAATGGAACGAGAACATGGTACCCCCGTAACAATAAAGGGTTGGGTTCGAAATTCCAGACCGACGGTTCCCGAGTTCGAGATGCACCTGAAGAAGGCCGGAGGATCAGACGGCCGAAACGTTGTGAGGAAAGCAACCAAGATGAGGAAGTCAGTCCGATTAACGAAATCCATAGTGAAAACTCCTCATCCCAAAAATATAGACAATTCTTTTCAGGATGTTAGTGATCATGGCTCTCCACAACATCCTATCCTTTGTAGCTCTAAGTAATGTTTGTCTCCTTACTATCCTTTACATTCCCAGTTCTGCCATCCTTTTACACAAGCTTGCTAGATAGGTTACGTGTTCTTTTCCACTGTTCATCTTGCCTTCACTTTGCCCTGTGAGTGTCAAATTCTCCAAGCTCTTTTTTCTTCATTATGTGTACCAGAAATATCGACTGTCTCTTTCTGTTTTTAAGTACAAGTGTCCTTTTTGTTTCCATTTTCCTTAAAATTTCTTCAACGCTTACATGTTCCTCTTGTTCATAATATTCTCAGAATCCATCTGTAGTATATCTCTTACCTAAAGTCCTCTAATCATCCGTGAGGAAATTGTCCAGCATTCACTGCCATATAGGCGGATTGATATTACACAGCAGTTCAGCACTCTTTTCCTTATTTCTAATGAAATTTTTCTATTTCTTAATACTTGGTTTAGCTTTTGAAAGGCATCTTTTGATGTTCCAATGCACTTTTGGATTTTGGTTTTACATTTTCCATTATCTGTTAAAACACATTCCGGATATTTCAATTTCTGTACTTGCCTGATTTTGTCATCGAATTTGTAGAGTCCCTTTTGCTAATGACTATATCTTCTGTCTTCTTAGAATTGAGAGTCCTTTCTTCCTTATTTTCTTTACTACCCTGTCAAAGAGTTCCTTCAGTTTTCTAAGTCTGCTATTATCACAGAGTCATCTGTGTATTTTATGTTAAGATTGAGCCCATCAATAATGAATCCTGAAAGGTCTTCTTCTCTTAGGTTTCTCTTGCTGCAGAGGTTAAATAAGTCCAGTGAGAAGGCACATCCTTGTCTTATACCTTTTTCTGTTTTTTGTCTACTTCATAATCTATGGTGTATTGGGCAGCAATCTTTAATTTATACATGTTTCATTAAAGACAACAGACAAGGTATTATGAGTAAGTGTTTTATTTATTTTTTCTTGTGTTTGAACAAGTGTTTTCTTTTTTGGACACAGAGTGTGTAGAAACTGTCCAAATGTTATGTAATTCCAAGCGCTTTTGGCTATACTTTTAACCATTATCAAGGATGCTTTTATTTTTGCTTTTTAATTGTGTGTATGGGTTGTGTATGTTTCTAGAGTTATAGGGATGTTTTATTTTCTGAATACAGCACATTGTGGCCGTGTTCGTAGTTAATATTGTTAAGTATTGGCTTTTTCTTTTTTTATTATTTTTAATCTTTTTTTAAAATGTGGATGAGGTTATTATGTTTGTATTTTCTACTAGTATGTTTCGGATGGAGTTTGGTAAGTTTGTGTGTGTGTTTAAATGAGTTCTACTGGAGCTGTGGTTAGATAGGTCTAACATAAGTCATGTGAATAGGCATGTAGTAGAGTGACCAATGTAATTATTTATGAATTCAGTTTGATCAGGAACACAGTTCCTTAGGGGGCATTGAATTCATAGATAATTTTTGTTCATTGTAATTTGATTTTGCTGATGTGTTGTTATTTCATGTGTTGCATTATTCATATTCTCTCCATATGCAGACAGTTTGCACCCAGTTTGGTTTTGACGTAATATATTTCCCAAGTATTTTGACAATCTTCAAAAAGAAATTATTTAAACTGACCTCAGCTCTGCTCAGCATCTGTTAATATTTTAAGTGAACTTAGATTAAAGTTATCTCTGAATTTATTAATATTTACATTTGTTCTTGTTAATCGATTTGGTTTGTTGCAACTTTGAAAAAAAACCCAAAGAAAACTTACTTGTAAGGAACTGAGGAATGGAGTGAATCCTAGAAGGTGTAAGGTAGAGCATTAATTACTTATGGTGGTGACCACAATCAGAACGCAGTGAAGGATTGTGGGTAAAGGTGGTAATTATAAAAATGAATCAAGACAAAGAAGAGGTCCCTTTATATTGTTGTTAGTATCCATGCAGACACAGACCTAAAGCAGAAAAGAGGAGGTAGAGGTCAAAGAACTAGAAGACAGCATAGTAGACGTAGACAAGCGATAAGACAAAAATTTATGTTCCCATTGAGACCAAAGTTGAGAGAACGGTTGGTGAGACTTTAATTTTCTGCCTCCAAACTACATTTGCCTTTAAATTTGCTTGCTGTATTTTTTAATTTACTTGTATTCTTTAACTTGATAAAAGAAAGGAAACTGTGGCGAGCCATGAAGTGACAAAGTATATAAATAGAGCGTGAAAGTCTTTCGTTTTTCGGGTGATAGAGAAGCATGCGATAAAGTCATTCAACAGTTTGTCATGAGTAATGGCATTTTGGCGATCTGAGTCTAGGTATTATCATACACCCTAAAATGACATCTTTTCTCAGTAAACTTGAGTCTTTTGCTTTGTTGTTGTTGTAGAATCAAGAAGATTCAAAACTTGGATTCTTTATCAAAACTTGACGTACTTGACCTCCACAACAATCAGGTAAACAAGTTTTATTGTTTTTATTTGCAAAATATCAGGTCATCCCATAAGTTCTGTCCGAATTTTGAATTTTGAAACAAGTGACCAAATGTTACATTTAATTACAGATTCAATCAACAATGTATTTTCCCTGATTATCTATGACTTCCTTCCATCTATTAACAAGCTTACTAATTCCATTTTTTTTTGGACTGTGTATTGAAATTGCTCAAATGATTCTCTGTTCTTGGTGATTTTGAGTAATTTCTTAGCCATTTTCAAGGATTTTCATTACACCATTGTAAATGGTAGGTAAATGATATTGTAAACACCCTAAAGATTGCTGAAAGGTAGACATATTCTTAATTTTTGAATAAGGCCAGTACATTATGGCTGTGTTCATAGTTGATGTTGCTAAGAGTTGTTGTTTTTGAAAAGAGCTTCATTAATTTTAGATGCATTTTGCATTTGGAGGTTTTACCACATTTTTGTTGTACATCAAGTTTGGTACATTTACATGCTGATTTTTTTTTTTTTTTTTTTTTTTTTTTTAAGCTTTTCACCCCAAGCAAGACTGGAAGCCACTAGCATGCAAGGGGTTACAGAAGATTTGGAGCGAGAGCAATTAGGAGTGTTAGAGGAAAGGATGTGGAGAAGGATAGGGGATAGATCAAGGCAAGGGGTTACAGAAGATTTGAAGTGAGAGCAGATAGTAGTGATAGAGGAAAGGATGTAGTGAAGGATAGTGGATAGATCAAGGCAACTGGAGATGTCCATTGACGTTACATTTGAATAGTTGGAGATTATAGTTGTCAGGGAAACAGGAATAAGGAAGGGAGTTCTACAGGCGAGAGATGCGAGATATGAAGCTATTGGAGTAGAAGAGCCTTGTAGTTCCCTTGAATTCATGAAGCCTGGGAACCAGTGAAAGTAGTTCAGAGCGAGGCGACGGCGCATCTGTGAGAGAGCAACTGCAAACGAGATGACAGATCAGGGCCAATTACATTGCATACCTATTTCTGAATCTTATCAAGAACCCTGAGGCAAACAGAAGGGGCTCCAGACCATATATGGCAGCAATACTCCGTGCAAGGGCGATTTAGATGTGCCATATGGAGCTCTGGTCTGACAGATGGCTAGTCATCTTGATAAGTGTGCGGATGCATATGTCCTGTTATCGACTGTGATGTACTTTCCATCAGTGAGTCAATAATTTTCAGCAGATAAGTAGTTTCGATAGCGATATACAAACCCAAAGTATTGAATCTCGGCACAAACAGTGTAAAAAGGAAGCTACAAAACCAAAATGGTCCTCCGTCCTGGGCATGGCGATAAACTTCATCCGCGTCCTAGGTAAGATGATAAACTACGTCCAACAGCAAGACCTCTGATCAGAAGGTTTTGAGGAGCATGGAACCACCTCTTAATTGCTGGTGATTAACTTGTTAAATTGTCTCAGAACAATATACGTCTCTTGCGATGGGGTGATAAGATTTCTGTGCAGGGCTTAAAGTTTATAATGGCGTTCCTCCTCAGCAGTAGTAACAGTAGTAGTAATATTCGTGGTAGCAGAAGCAGTGGTACTTATATCAACAGTACATGTTAGCGGAGGCTTCATTTCAATCTCTGACGTCACTTCCTCTCCTTGAGTCTCCAACTCGACTCTCCACTGTCTCTTGCCCAAGCTAATTCTCTTCTCCAGTCTTGCCAAGAATTTTCTCCAGTCTCTCACTTTCTCAGCACAACTACGCGTTTATATAGAAAAACCCGGCTGGTCATAACCGACACTTGGCCCTACTATTTTGCACACAGGGTTCTGGCTGCTTCAACCAAAATCATGTGAATTCCTAAATTCCTTATAGCTTACTAAGCTTTATTTCAATTTTTAACCAATAAAAATTATTTCGACCTTTTGCATTGTCTTCTAATCCAATGGGTACAACTTCTGCCCTAGATCAGATTTCCCATCAGTAAAGAAAATGCTCTGATCTAATTTTGCTACTCAGATCTACTCCAATTTCAATAAAAAAAATAAAATATACATGTGTGTGTGTGTGTGTGTGTTTCCCAGACTCTCTCTCTGTCACAATGCAAAGAGAGGGGAAAAAGTTACCAGAAAATCTAGGCATACAACTGTGGACAGAATTATTCACCCCCACTTCTATAATTATAAATAAAGCTGTAATGCCTCAAATTTTCATGGTAACTTCATGTACATTTTTTCATAAATGATGAAATAATTAATTTGAAAGAATGTGCAGTGATGCCCACAACAAAATCTTTATTTTGATGTCAAAGAATAATACAAAAAACACCAGAAACATTTAACATAGGACAAAATTGTTGGCCGTCTTGCCTCAGTAATCAATTGTGTAACATTTATTCTTGACTATTGCCTTTAATCGTTTTTGATAGTTCCTCACAAGATCACTAAACACACTGAGAGGTATTTTGCTCCATTCTTCCTTGGTAATGGCTTCTAGTTCCTCTAAATTTGAAGGACTTCTTTCTCTTACATTTTTCTTCAAATATACACATAAATCTTCAATGGGATTTAGGTCAGAATTTTGTGCAAAGTATATCAATACCCGAATTTTACTGTTGCCTAAGTATTTTGTAAGAATTTGAAACGTTCAGTGACACCCCAAAGCCAGCTTTCATGCACTTTGTTTTATATTATTTTTAAGAACAGCCAAATACTGCTCTTTAACCATAACACTCTGTACTCTCACTAGTTCTCCTGGTTCAGAAGCAACAAAAGATCCCCAGATCAGAATGCTCCCACGACCATGCTTAATTTTAGGGAGGTTATGTTTTGGTTTGTGAGCTTCATTCACTTTCTTCCATACATAACAGGAGTTCATGTGAGGAAATAATTCTCGTTTGGTTTCGTCCGACCACAAAACAGTCCCAATATTTGCTCCCATGTTCTAGATGGCTTCTAGCAGAAGCTGATCTGCATTTTAGGTGTTTAGCCTTAAGCAAGGGAGTTCTCCATCAGCGATAAGCTCAAAGTCCTATTCGATGAAAGCATCTAGTGACTGTCTTCATCGATACATTCAACCCTGATGTCTTTGACATTAAAAGAGGATTCTTTGAGACATCTCTAACAGATTGTCTTTCCATTCTCTCAGAAATTAACCATTTTCTTCCAGTCCTTAATTTATTCTCAACACAATGAGTCTCGTACGTCTTGATAATGCTACAAATTGTTGATCTAAGAACATTTAAACACTTGGGAAGTGTTGTATATCCATCACCTTGTTTGTATGCATGAACTATCTTCATTCATAGATTCTTGTCAAGCTCAGCCTTCTTCACCATGGTTGCAGAATGAAAGAGTTATTGCATTATGTGGTACTCGTATATTGTCGGCTTCATCACCTTTTAGAATGTTATAGAATCAGGTCAACACTATTTCGTTTCCAAAGAGCGCTTGTATTAAATGCCAAATTAAGAAGAACCATTACAATTGCCATAGAACAATATGATTCATAATTTCAAAAACAGGACTGAATAATTTTGGACGGCACCAATTTAAAAAAAAATATAGCTATGAATATAATTGATCAAAACTTCTAAAAATTTCTGAAATTATTCCAAACTAAATGAAGAATGAACTATTTGTGGTAAATTCATGAGTACTTGCAAATATTTGCATTACCTTAGAAAATATGCAAATATTCAGTGGGTGGCGAATAATTCGGTCCAAAACAGCATACACACACACACACACACACACACACACACAAAGTATAGGATTGGTACAAATGGAATAATATTCTGATAACCAAAAACACTATTCTTAAAAGAGTGCTCAATACTGAGTAGAGTAAATAATATTTATTCAAAATTATGACATATGGATGTCATAACATCACTACAAAAATTGCAATTTTGTTTCAACACTACTGGTGACTGGTGCAAAATATTTATATTGCAACCAAGACCATCATCTGATAAGACATCTGTAGTGTTGAAACAAAATTGCAATTTTTGTAGTGGTGTTATAACATGCATATGTCATAATTTAGAATAAATATTATATATATATATATATATATATATATATATATCACCAAGTATTGATTTTTATAACATATTTATGTTATAATATTCAAATAAATAATTATATATATATATATATATATATATATATATATCTAAGTTGGAACATATATATAATCTGAGTGAAAACACATTTTCAGAATAGAATTACATACTAAACAATTAA
>OZ038477.1:138331671-138351671 GCA_964036315.1 Acanthosepion esculentum
TCGTCATACCCAGGACGCGGATGTAATTTATTGTCATACCCAGGATGAGATCTGGGTTTTGGGGTGCTGTTGGACGTAGTTTATCATCATGCCCAGGACACGGATGTAGTTTATCATCACACCCAGGATGCGCATTACATTTGGGGACGGCTTGGCTGCAGGAGTGGCTGGAAAGATGTCAGTGTTGACAGGCAAATGCCCTTCAGCTCTGTTTTGCGTTTCCTGTCTGGATTTACTTCCATAGCCTTTTCCCTTTTGACCCTTCTTTTGGTCAGAACTGGAGTTGTCAGAGGCTATTCATGACACATGCCATTAGATCTTTTTAGTCGTAACATTTTATTTATTATGTGAATATAAGATATTCAATTTTCTATATACAGCATGTGATAACATGTGCAATACCCTGCACTTATCAGCTGCCAACCAGGGGAGATAATACAGTCTTGGTGGCTAAGGCAGTACTGCCACCTCTGGCACCACCAGCAGCTTTTGCCACCAGACAAGGTATTGTTTTTCAGTGTAGACATGACAGTCTCTGATTTTTATGCAACTGCAAGTCAGATTTTTCAACATTGTGTTCAATAAAAGCATTTACTTTTGATTGTTAAACAAAACACAACATGCTTGTAGTGACCTTTTTATCAATGACATGTAATGGAAGTGTGTTTCATATTGGAAGAAACATTGTTTTAATTAAATTTGTTTATTTTAAATCTTGACCAGATCTAACTCGATACCTGTTGAGCTGTCATCTGGAGACAATGTGAAGCACATTTTATTAACAAAATGTTTTTTGTTTCGTAATAATTTTAAATTTATTTCACTAAATTGTTTTCTATTTTCAGTGTGATATTGACAATTTGCCTTCACTGCAGCGTTTGTTTCTCAGCTTCAATGAAATCAGTAGGTAAGATGGTGCTTAGCCTCTTTTCTTTGAGATTTTGGTAATATTGGAGAATTTCATTATCAACAGCATTACTGTCGACGTCATTGTTTTTTCTGTTTTTGCACCTGTATTTCGTTCTTTGTATGTTTAGCAGTGTTTGACTTTAACCTGATTAATGTAAAACTAAGAAACCAAACAATGTGTAGAGAGATTATATAAATGCTATGAAGCATAAAGTAACTAAAAGATAAAAAGATTGCAAAATTATCAGGTCATCCCATAAGTTCTGTCCGAATTTTGAATAAAGAAAACAAGTGACCAAATGTTACATTTTAATTACAGATTCAATCAACAATGTATTTTCCCTGATTATCTCTGATTCCTTCCATCTATTAACAAGCTTACTAATTCCATTACTGTAAAATTCTTTTGGCTTTGATTCGAAGAACTCACAAATGTCAGTTTTAACCTCTTCCTGTGTTACAAAAGCTGTTTCTTCCAAATGATTATGTAAGCTACAAAACAAATGGTAGTCTGAAGGAGCAAGGTCGGGAGAATAAGGTGGATGAGGAATTTTCTCCCAACCAAGTTCTTCGATCTTTTGTGACGTGATTCTTGCTGTGTGTGGTCGCGCATTGTTCTGATGAAACATCACCCGTTTTCGATTCACTAGAGCAGGTCTTTTTCTCCTCAAATCTTGGTTCAAACGCTCTAACTGCTGACAGTATATTTGAGCATTAATTGTTGCATTAGGTGGTAAGAATTCAAAGTGGATTATTCCTTGGCAATCCCACCAGATTGAAAGAAGAACCTTTTGCCCATGAAGTTCCCTTCTCGGGTGTGGCTGGGGTCCTTCCCCTTTACCAAGCCACTGTCTACGACACTTAACATTTCAATAAAAGATCCATTTTTCATCGCCAGTCACAAGTCTATCCAAAAAAGGTGAAACAAGTTGTCGAGAATGGAGAGAAGAGCAGATATCAACTCGGGATTTGAGGTTGTTTTCAGGCAATTCATGAGCACCCAGTTTCCAAGTTTAGGAACTTTTCCAAGTTGTTGAAGATGACGATGAACAGTTGTATGGTTTGAACTGAGAACCACTGCCAATTCCTCAACTGATAAAGCAGGATTTTCTTCAAGGGCTGCTTCAAGAAGCTTTTCATCAAGCTCAACTGGACGTCCAGTTCGATCTTCATCTTCAAGGGTGAAATCTCCACCTCTGAATTTTGCAAACCATCTTCTGCAAGTTCTTTCATTCACACATTCCTCTCCATAAACTGAGTGAATTTTTCTAGCCTCTTCGGCTGCTGAGTTTCCTTTCTTGAACTCATAAAGCATTATGTGCTTCAAATGGTTCTTGGGTACTTCCATGTTAGCAGGGTTTTAATCAAACAAAATTTAATTTTATTGTTCTCTGAAATAAAATTTGATCAGTTTAAGTGCATCTAAACATAAAAATAATGTTCAGCTCCATTAGACATTATAAAATACTCTTTAAATTTTGTTCATTTTAACAAAAAGTTAAAATTCGGACAGAACTGATGGAATGACCTAATAATTACAGGCCGACTTATGACCAGAACAATTTACAACCTGTTGGACATAAGCAATCATTGTACTATGTCGACTATGACCTGTATATCAGTTTTCTTTATCTATAACTGTGTTTCTTTTCTCTGAAATGATGAGCTTACAGGTGGCCAGATTAACAGGTGGGATTCTTGAATAAATATTTAGGGATTGAATTCATATATATCAAAGTGGAACATGATCATTTGATGAAAAATGGAGAGAAAAAAAAATGATGATATGGAGGTGTCAAAAAGTGCAGTGCTTGCCGGCAGGCCAGCTGTTTTTATTTATTTCTTCGGTTGCCTCAAGGAAATGGATTGCGTGACTCTCTTTCTCAGCCGTTACACCGGGCAGTTGTGAAACGGACACCAACTCAGCCGCGCCTACTTCGACTTCCTCTTTGTCCATCTGTCAATTCGTATGTCCAGCTCTATTGCACGCAGTCTGCCAAATGACTCCCGATCCATACGTGCTGCTGGCACCTCGCTTTTTATGCTATTCTGATACGGCCAAAATTTGCATGTGTGCAAATATCGTCTCGTTTTGGACGAGATTGGCGCACATAAATTGCGTGGTGGCGGTCATATTTCTTTTTGTCATCACTTTGCGGGCAAGACACGTTCGCACTCGTTTCAAATTCTGAGGTAAGTCATGTCTTTGGTGCTCTCGAGAAGTTGAGCGTCAGACATTCTAATGGGGAGCAGGGAAGGATCTCTGTGGTGATTAATAGAGAGCAGTTTTATTTTGAGGCGTTAAAGTTAACCAGCCAATTCCTGCCCCAGTTTACAACCAATTGGAGGTCCTTTTCGGGGCGAACGGCCAGGTTAGTTTTGTTAGCAACACTAGATTTGTTTTTGAGGTAGGAGTAAATTGTAGTATCATCTGTGTAGATGCCAACTTGGGAATCTATGGTGTCAGGAAGATCGTTGATGAAGATAAGGAACAGAGTAGGGCCTAGGATGGAGCCTTGGGGAACACCTGCATTCATGTGATAGGAGCTGGAGGAGAATATGTTGAGAACGACCTTCAATTCATGGTTTGACGGAAATGATTGTATTGTGAAACAATTGACCTATAATACCATAACCCTGGAGCTTGCAAAAAAAGCCAGCATGCCGAACCCTATCAAACACTTTGGAGATGTCTAGGGCCACGGCACAAGCTTCTCCGTTATTTTGAAGAGCTTGGTAGACAATTTCAGTGATGGCCGTAAGCACATCAGCTGTAGATTGGGCAAAGCGGGAACGATATTGCTTGTCTGAGAGCAGATTGTGGGATGTAAGGTGGTTATCAACTTTGCCGAAGAGGGGTAGGAGACTGATAGGATGGTTATTAGAAGGGTCAGAGGGGTCGCCAGAGTTCTTAAAAACAGGAACAATCGATGAGGACTTCCAGCAGTCTGGAAAGCAAGATTCCTTGAGGCAGTAGTTATATAATTTGGAGAGGGCTGGTATCCCATCTCCACCACTAGCCTTGTGGGTTCTAAATTAGAGATAATGCCCAATACCAATGACGGGGTTATGTGCAACCCACTCAATAGGGCCTCAGTTCTAAGAGGGAAATCGGGTATGGGTACACCAGAAGAGTCAAGCGTTGAATTGGAAGAAAATTTCCGAGCAAAGCATTCAGCCTTGTTGGCAGAGGAGGTCAGGACCACAAACTGGTCGAACAAAGGAGGTATCTGGAAGTGATGTAAACTGAGATTTGGATCACAAACTGTGAGGCTTTGAGAGCTGATATTTACCAGGCAGTTTTGAGCCTGTGGAATGCTAAAGAGTTAAACGTAAACATGATTCTTTTTTTTATTATCTCTAACCTTCTAGTTTCGACTCCATCTCCAGCCTCTCAGATTCAACATCTTTGTCAGAAGTATCTTTGGATGGCAATCCTATTGCAATTGAACAAAATTACAGGCAGACCCTCTTACATCACATGCAGCAGCTCAGACTCCTCGATATGCACCGAGTATCAGTGAGTAAACCCTTGTTTCCTTTTGTAAGGTTGGCTAACAGCCACTTCATGTTGAAACACTGGTTCCTGTATGATCACCTACCTAGATGGGTGACCACTTAGGAATACCAGGTGCTGTAATGTTGGATGTGGGGGTGGTGTAATGGATAATGGCTCAGAATTGTTAACTGGGGAGTTGATTTCCAATTCCATTTAGGTTTGTTATATTCACTAATACGTAAATACTTTTGGCAAAGGTATGATTCCAACTCTTCTCTCCCCAGCTATGGGTTAATTAGTAAAACTATTATTATCTCCCTCCCTCCCCCCCCCTCCCTCCTCAAAAAATAATTCTTACAATTTAAAAATTTTTTCTGGCTTTAAATAATATACGATGAGTTGATAGACTGTAGAAAATGAATGAATGAATGAATATTGTAAGGTTATTGCCAGCCAAAATTACCATAACTCAAAAAATTCAATTGAACATACTCAATTATGTATCGGGAATTTATTTTGCAAGTGCTAGATAAAAATTGTTGAGAAATTAAATAGTTATTTCCTCGAAAACAGAAGAATTTTCCTGTGATTGATTGATTTTATGTTTTTACGTCTTATCAACCTTTTGCAGGTTATTTAAAGCCAGAAAGTATTTTTAGATTGTACGAATGTTTTGGAGATCATGATTTATTGGTACAATTTCTACTAATTAACCCATAGATGAGGGAGTGGAGGTGGATTAATACCTTTCTCAAGAGTATCTGCATGTAATGAACTCGGCTCTCCTCCAATGAGTCATTATCCATTACCCCACCCACAAATCCAAGCTTAAAGCACCTGGTATTCCAAAATAGTCACCCATCTAGGTATTGTTCAGCCACTTCAGTGATTATACAAGAACCAGTGTTGCACCAATGTTATGGCCATAAGCCAAATTTTCCTATGAGAATCACCATTAACAGAAGTGTATATATGAAAATTGAGGTTTTTGTTTTACAGCATACCAACCTCAATGGGTTATTTAATGCCGACAAGATTTTTATTGTTGGTAATATTTTTTCTTCAAAAAAGTATTGCTGCTAATATTTTTTTTTCTTCAAAAAAGTATTGCTGGTAATATTTTTTGTTTTTTCTTCAAAAAAGTATTGCTGGTAATATTTTTTGTTTTTTCTTCAAAAAAAGTATTGCTGGTAATATTTTTTGTTTTTTCTTCAAAAAAGTATTGCTGGTAATATTTTTTGTTTTTTCTTCAAAAAAGTATTGCTGGTAATATTTTTTGTTTTTTCTTCAAAAAAGTATTGCTGGTAATATTTTTTGTTTTTTCTTCAAAAAAAGTATTGCTGGTAATATTTTTTGTTTTTTCTTCAAAAAAGTATTGCTGGTAATATTTTTTGTTTTTTCTTCAAAAAAGTATTGCTGGTAATATTTTTTGTTTTTTCTTCAAAAAAGTATTGCTGGTAATATTTTTTGTTTTTTCTTCAAAAAAGTATTGCTGGTAATATTTTTTGTTTTTTCTTCAAAAAAGTATTGCTGGTAATATTTTGTTTTTTCTTCAAAAAAGTATTGCTGGTAATATTTTTTGTTTTTTCTTCAAAAAAGTATTGCTGGTAATATTTTTTGTTTTTTCTTCAAAAAAGTATTGCTGGTAATATTTATTGTTTTTTCTTCAAAGAAGTATTGCTGGTAATATTTATTGTTTTTTCTTCAAAAAAGTATTGCTGGTAATATTTTTTGTTTTTTCTTCAAAAAAGTATTGCTGGTAATATTTTTTGTTTTTTCTTCAAAAATGTATTGCTGGTAATATTTTTTGTTTTTTCTTCAAAAATGTATTGCTGGTAATATTTTTTTCTTCAAAAATTCATTGCGGGTCATAATTTTTTTCACGGAAATGTATTGACGGTATTAAAATCTATTTTAACACTTTCATAATGTTTTGACCCCAATTTGGAGGCTAACTATTTGCCCATAGCTGGGACCCTAACAGGTGCTACCACCCCATGTCAGGGTGAACCTGAGAACACCAGCAATTAAGAGGTGGTTCCATGCTCCTCAAAACCTCCTTGCTCTGTTGGACGTAGTATATTGTCTTACCCAGAATGACTCATTTGGAGGTGGGAGGGGTCTTACTCCTCTACAGAGGTGCAGTCGGCGTATTCTAAAGATCCGGCCGACAGGGCTGGAAAATTTAGGATTACAGAAAGGAGACATTATAAAAAAAATATCTGCACATATAAAGTTAAGAAAAGGATGAGTTAACAAAATTTTTTGCGTAAAAGGCAAAGGCACTGAAAAATTATAGAGTGAACTTTCACTCCTGGTCATAAAGAAATTTACAAATCACGTGATTTCAAATTTGGATGTAGTGGAAAACATGTCATCATGTGGTTTCAAAAAAACACTTAACTAAAGAGAAACGAGATAGATATATATTTACCTAATGTTTTTTGGATCACGCAAAAGGTTATAAAAACTGTTGATTTTTATTTACCATGGGTCACTGCTACACACCTTGCACCCCTCATGACCTAGATGCTGCCATCCAAACTATTTAAAGGTACTGGCCATTGATAATTATCTTTTTATTGCCCACACAACATACACACCCATTATAAATGTATATATGTATGTTGTGGCATTCACCCTGGATCGGTTAAGCCGGCTCCTTCCAAGGAATTCACAGCGTCCGAAACGAAGGCCGACCAAGCACGGCGATCCATCGCCAATGCTGAAACGAGCGACAGCCATTCCCGATTCCAACGGCAGTGAATTCTTGAAACGGAGTAACAAGGGAGTTTGAACTTCACACGCGGTCCCCACACCTCGCGTGCTATCCCAGTGGAGGGAGGAATATGCTCTTACTTGCCGCAGAATTTCCACAGACACAGAGGCAGGAGTAACCAAGAGGCCGCCGGGTGCCGGTGCAGACGCCAAATGGTTTTGAATTCAGAGTTGACCTTCTCCTAGACCAGTTGCCATCCAAGGCTATAGAACCCAGTCTGTCCTGCTATTTACTCATAGTTGGAGGGAGAAGAAGAGGATTCACACCTTTCCCAAGGGTGTTTGCATGTAAGTGAATGTAACGGATTCGACTGGAATTCGAACTCGGCTCTACGATTCCTCAATCCGAGCCGTTATCCATTACTCCACCATGCCTCCTCCCCATTATAAATCAACCGTTATCATTGTTTTTGAGAAATAGAATGTTTTTTAGTATGTCGGATCACCAAAAGGATGTGAGGTCACTCACATCATACCAACAGAAATATCTTCGTGTTCGCAGGAATACAAACATACACCGAGATAAGCATGTTTAATTGTAAATTAAAGTCATACAATTTATTTATTTTTGCGTACTGGTGTGTGTGTGTATTTTTGGTTACAAGCATTTTTAAGGTTGCATGTGATAAAAGGAAAAAGTCATCTCGTATTATGACAAGAATGTCCCGGAGAGAGGAGCTGGATGTCTCGACTTTCCAATAGTCAGTCGCAAAAGAGAAATTAATTCTTTTGGCATGAAGTCCGTTTTCTGCCAGGAAAAGTTTCTGTTGCATTCTGGGAGAACTTTTATCATTTTTATTTTGGTTTATTTATTTTAAACAAAGTTTTAATGTTATTTGTTTTATTTTATTTTATTTATGATTTTCATTATTATTATTTTATATTTTTATTTTATTTATTATTATTAATAATAATAATAATAATAATGTCTCAGCAGGCTATTCACTCTTTCTCTGTATACATTTAAAACTCTTGATAAACCAATGACATCCTTGCTCTTGTATATAAACATGCTTATAAATAATGCTTATTAAGTATTATGTAAAACTTAAAATATACAATTAGTCTTAAAAAAAGGACATATACAAGAAGGTATTTAACTTGGTAGAACACGTAATTCTTTAACTCACTATGAGAGTCGAGTATTAATAACATTTATATAATGATACTGAGAATATATAAACTAAAAATAAGGTCACTATTCATCTACACGTAAATGTGGGGTCATTCACATCATAGCAGTAGAAATAGCCTCGTGTTCACAAGAATAAAAACATACAAAGAAATAACACTAAAAGTATGTTAAATTGTAAATTAAAATCATACGTATGGTTTTATGTACTGGTGTGTGTGTATTTTAGCTACAAGTGTTTTAAGGTTGAATGTAATAAAAGGAAGAAGTCACTTCGTATTATAAAAAGCAATGTCCCAAGGAGAGGAGATGGCCATCTTGATTTTCCAACGGTCTTTAGCAAAGAGACTGAATTCAGTATCTCTTGGCGCAAAGTCCATTTTCAGGCAGGAAATGTTTCTGTTGCATTCTGGGAGAACTTTTTTTAGTTTTTGGTTTATTTATTTTAAACAAAGTTTTAATGTTTGTTTATATCTCTGAGACGAGGTATTATGATTACTTGCATTATTTATATTATTTTGACTACTATCCTCATCTTCATTGCAAATATTCACAATGTTTCAGTCTCTATATCTCTGAGATGAGGTATTACGATTACTTGCATTATTTATATTATTTTGACTATTATCCTCATCTTCATTACCATATTCACATTTCAGCCATTGCACACTCTGGCCTTCTTCAAGTGACTGGAATTTCGAGCCGAACTCTTTATTTTATGCACAAGGACACGTGGCCCAGTGGAAAAAAATGTTGGTTAAATCAAGTGACTAGACCCAAAGAGTTGTGAGTTCAATCCAGGCCACAGCAGTGGTGAACCAAAACTTGGAGAGTTGAATTTAAGGGAAGAGACATCCGGAAGAGTCATGGTACGTGAAACTAGAACCATCTGCCCGGGTGGATGAAATAAATGGTTTGGTTAGTTAATTCTAATCACCTGAAGAAGGCCGGAGTGTACAACAGCTGAAACGTTGTGAATATAGCAATGAAGATGAGGATAACAGTCTGAATAATATAAATAATGCTGGTAAAGTTTTAATTTTATTTGTTTTATTTTATTTATGATATTCATTATTTTATATCTTTAGTTATTAATAATAATAATAATGTCCCTACAGTATTCAAAATGCACTCAGTAATCACTGAAACCTGATTTATAAAAATGTAAATAAATTAATTTGATGTTTATTTCACGTAGAGATTCCCCTTACATTACAATTTTATTGCTCTGTTTTTTGCCTGCTGCTGAATTGCTACATGTCTTTTATAGTATATGATATGGTGTTACATGTCTTGATTATGAGTGTGGATGCGTTGCAATAAGTCAGACACATGTAGTCAGTTTTAAGGCATGTTTATTCACTGACTATTCACGGAAAAGGGGTTGCTTAGGACCTTAATAGTACTATCATAACATTTTTTTAGCAATGTCAAATTCTTCTCGGTGTTTGTTAGTGTTATGGGACCTACCTATATGGACTAAATGTCCTATTACTATATATACGGGGAGATTATGCCTCTCAAGAGAGTTGTCTACAGTTGACGAGTTGACTACTGTACTTTGCCGTCAGTCAGACGTGCAACACTTTTGTACTCGTTCTTTTGTTTAATAATATGTTTTCACTAAATTGCTGAGTTCGTGTTTTCTTTCGGACCTATTCTGGGTCCACAACAGTTGGTCACTCTCTTCTTTTAATGTTGACAGCAGGATAGTTGTCATATATCACTTATACAAGGCCAAAGTATTAACAATCATACTGCCTCCACTGTCAAAAATGTATGATGAGTTTTCTTCCGCTTTTTGTTTTTATTGTGGTTCAGAACTGCTACAGTTTGCACATGCATCAACCTTGCGTTTCTCCGAAGACATTGGCTCACACCAGATATTGGTTATGTAAATTTAAATTTAAATTAAGGAACAAGTGCTATATGCAGAGAATGATTTTGATAATAACTAGTCCATCCTTCAAATCTACAAATCAACGTTTCGTCCTTGCATTGAATACTGCTGCCATATATGGTCTGGTCCTCGACAAAATCCAGAGACTGATATGCAATATGATCTAGTATCTCGACTACAGTCACTTTCTCATGAACGTACTGTGGCTTCCCTCTGTCTTTTCTACAAGTATTTTCATGGCAACTGCTCTACTTTCACTGGTTTCCAAACTTCATGAATTTAAGCGTGCTATTAGGGTGGTATCTCGGCTTTCAATGTCAAAATGGTTAAATGTAACTGTCTCTTCTACTCCAACAGCTTATTCCTGACAGCGGAACTCCCTCCCTCTTCTTGCTTCCCTGATAACTATAATCTTCAAATATTCAAATGTAATGTCAATCGACATCTTCTGATGCCTTGATCTTGATCCCTGTCCTTCTCATTATTCTTTCCTCAAACACCCCTCTTTACTCTTGCTCTCACTCTCTGTAACCCCTTGCGTGCTAGTGGCACTCCCGCCTTGCTTGGGGGGTGATATGCTTAACAAAAAAAAAAAAAATACTACTACATCGTTCCCTCTTCTTCTGGGGAAGACTATATCTGCTTTTTGACGTGTCTAAGGGGAACAACTTGCATGGAAATTCTTTATGGCAGATGATTGTTTACTCAATTTATTCGAAATCTATTAAAAGCAATTTCTTCAGTATCTGTCTATATTTTTGAGATGAGGTATTATGTGTACTCAAGGACACATGGCACAGTGGATAAAGGCGTTGATTAGATTCAGTGACAGGACCCAAAGAATGTGAGTTCAATACCCGGTTAGGCGGTGGAGAACTCAGAGAGGGAAATGAACAGGAGATAACTGATAACTGACATCCATTAAACATGGCACGTGGAACTGGAACAGTCTACCCCAGTGAGCGAAATAAAGGGTTCAGTTCGACATTCCAACCACCTGAAGAAGATCGGAGCATACAACGGCCGAAACGTTGTGATAAATATGGCGACAAAGATGAGGACAATAGTCCGAATAATGTAAATAGTAAAGCACTTTCTTATTCCTGAGAATTTGTAATATTCCATAAAAAATTTTCTAAGTGACCAAAATATTTGGATGTAAGCAATTCTTTATGAATATTTGACTTTAGTATAAATGTCCAAATAAGGGTATTTATACTAAAATCAAATAAAGCTATTCTCTTTTTTCTAATTACCTTCTGTTTTAGTAAAATGTACATGACTTTAGTTAGATGACCAGTATTTTTTTCTTTACAGTATAATATTATGATTGAGGAAGATATATTTTATTATAGTCAGTTTTTGAGCCATTTTTTTTACTTTGTGAAAATTAATGAGTTAGTGTTTTAAATGACCAGCCATTTTTTTGCCTACATGTCAAAATCTTTGGACAATGGTGTTGTGGATTCTTTACAAGAAATTAAGAGTTAAACATCTTTTTCGACTGAAAACTGACACTTTTTTTTTCTATATATCTATATCTCTGTATCTATATATTATTAATTAAAGAATATCAAACACTTAAAATCCCATGGGTAATAATTTTTATTTCATGAGAGCTCTAAAAAAGCAACTCTCAGTCTTCAAAAATCTACAAAACCTGCTTTTTTAGAGATCTCATGAAATAAAAATTATTACTTATGGGATTTTAAGTGTTTGATATTCTTTAATTAATAATAATGTTGCTCTACCTTTTGACATCTATATCCACTTAGAAATTCCATACGGATTACCATATTGTATTATTACTATACACATATATATGGTATAAAATTACAATTGGAAAAATCTTAGATTTTGCCGACGTGTTTCGTCTTCCGACTTTTTCAAAGCAAAAATGAAATCGAAACCAGAAAAAAAAGCCTTGGACAAAAGCGTCTATCTTTTTAAATTTGGATTTTTAATGTAACTATAACAACAGAGATTTTAATTTCTTGTAAAGAATCCACAACACCACTGTCCAAAGAGATATTTTGATTTCATTTTTGCCTTGAAAAAGTCGGAAGACGAAACGCGTTGGCAAAATCTAAGATTTTTCCAATTGTCATTTTATACCAATCTGTCTTGTCCACAGAATTGATCTAGGAATTTAACTATATATATATATATATATATATATATATATATATATATATATATATACAAATGTAAAAGAACAAAGAATAAAATTCCAACGTTCAAAACATTAATTTAAAACAGGGCTCAATACAAAAGTAGAGCAATAAATATTTATTTATTATGCACTTAGAACATGTAAATATCCACTACAAAATTGTACATTTTGTTTCAATGTTAAATTAACGTTTCTTCAGGTGGCAAACAATGATGGTAGTAGATGTTTACATGTTCTAATGAAACAGTGCAAAATAAATATATGTATATATTCATATATATATATATATATATATATATATATATATATATATATATATAAACTGATTATAAACTATAATTTTGGAAATTGAAACTTCGCTGAAATATTGTTGGAAGTTTCCATCTGGAATCATAAAAATGCAAAATGGCTGCAATATATAGGTAAACATCAGTTTTAACTGATGCCAGGTTAGATCTAAGTTAAATAAACATACAATACTGCACTTTGTTCCTTTTTTTCCAGAAAAGGTAAAAAGACAAAAAGAAAATTGCATTTATTGTTTTGACAATTAATTTTGCCTTTTTTACTCAAAAACTAATCTTCTTACAGGTTTAACAAGTATTAACAAGATTTTTGTAAACTGAACATGCAATATCTTTTTTAAGAACAATCTCTCCCCACTCTAAACATTTTTGTAGCACCCTGCTTTATTGTGAAAATGTTTTTATCTACCCTTCCCTCTACATTTTAATGAAGAAATGTAAATCTCATTCACCTTTTCTTTTAATAAATATCTTGCAGGAAGATGAACGAAGGGTGGCTTTAGTTATTGCTCGTAAAGAAGAAGAAAAGAAAAGAGAACAAAGAAAAATAGCTATAATGAAAGTAAGTCGACTGAAATCTAGATAGATCGTTTTTTGTTTTTGTTTTTTTTAAAAAAAAACACCTATTATTCAAACTTTTATATCCAAGAGATCATGTGCACACAAAAAGGGAGGTTGATTTACATTTTCCATACTTTGGTCCTCTTTTAAGTACTCTGTCACATGGGTGATCATAACTCTCCACAATTTCCCATCTTTTGTCGCACAAAGCAATATTTAACCCTTTACTATCCCTCCCTTTTATGTTCTGCCATCCATTCACACAAGGTCATTAGGTACGTTATTTGCTGTACACACCCTTGTGCAAATTAATTGAAACAACCACTTTTGTTTCCTTTCTTTCACCATACGGTCAGTTTTAGACCCAGCTAGAGTGACAGGGTGTAATCGATTTCTATTTTTTCCTCAGATTAGGTTATTTGCAGTGGTGTGCAGTAATATGAATCTATTTTCCGGGTGTATCATGAAATTTGTTTGGCCTCGAAAAATATTGTGTCATCCATGATTGCATCAGATTTTTTATCATGTCTGGACACTATTGTCTCAACTGTCGATTAGTTGTCCTACGGCCATTGTCTGTGATGGACGTTAGTCCAAGGAAGCATACAAAAATTGTAACAAACACACTGGCAAGCCTTACAAGTGAGCAAATCAAAGTACTATGGACTAGCCAAGAAACTCTCTTGATTTAAATCCAATAGAGAATCTGTGGTAAATCTGCAAGAAATGACTTCGTGGAATGGAAATATGAAATACTTGTAACAATTTTTGTGTACCATTATGTAACTAGTGAGCAAATCCAAATGACTGGGTTCACTTTATAGTTCCTGAACAGAAGATTAACCAATCAGGAGGCATAAAATATTCAATCCGTCTTGTATAAAGGCGGCCATTTTGGTTACTCTCTCCAAATGTCCAATGCCAACCTGTCAGAACCAAAGATGACCAGAACAGAAGAAAGAACTACGCTCTGCTACTTTATCGAGATATCCACTGCTAACCTGAACTACGCTTCCCTACTGTCTTCAAAATATTCACTGCCAACCTCTGGATTCTATACTCGAAGACTACCGTCATCATGAACAACAATACTAACATGTGCACTGGGTCATGTTTCATTGGAAAAATACAAAAAAGAAACGTAAATAACGTAATTATTCATTTTGTTTCAATTAATTTGCACAAGGATGTCACTCTGTTTCATAATATGTCCTGTGATTCTCCAAGCCATCTTTCCTCATCATATGTCTCAGGGATTTTGGTAGAATTTAAAAGAAAAGATCTATTGAAGATGTTATTATTCAAAGATACAATTTTAATAAAGGACGTAAGTAACTGCAAATATGTTTGTCCTCAAAACATTCACAAATCATTTCAAAATCTCAGACAAGGAGAGTGAAAAGAAGTCATTAAATATCAGTAACTGATCTCAAAGTCTTGAAGCAGCAAAAAGAACACAGACTAGGATAATTCAAAACATTTATTGAATATTAGTTCAAGGAACCCATCGCTTCACTGACAGCAAATGGATCAAATTTCAAATCTAAATTGTTTGTCTATTTTAAATCCTACATTTATAAGAAAATATATTGAATTTAAATACAAAAGGAATCATAAAAATAACTTCAAACAGCTGCATCTTTTGGCTTATACATTTTCCTATTACCAGGGGTTGTTGCCAGGAAGAAAGGGAAATTATTTCTTGTAACACAGATGTCTATTTCATTTTCATTAAAATTGTGTATGTACGTACTTTTGTGCATACACATGTATATTTTAATTCAATAACAGACCTAAAAATATTTATACAAAATTTTTTAAAAAATTTAAATAATTTTTTTACCAAATTATTTCTGAAAAATTCAATAACATTTTCTATTTACTTGATTTTTTTTTTCCATTTTTTCGTCTTGTCACCAACCTTGATTTAATTGCTCAGCTCAGAGTTGGGGTTGTCCACACTGAGTGAGAGAGAATCTGTTATTCCAATGTCTTATTTGAAGCTCAGTCAAATTGTATGTGTGTGAGGGACAAAGAATTGGCTCTTCTTTTACAATATCAATGAAGAGCTCCTCTCGAAAAACTCAGAAAAAACAAAGATCAAGAAAGCACAAAAATTGATTAAACAACTAATAACAAAATGTCGGACAAGAAGTTATTATTTCTTCATATTTTGTATGTCAATCTTTATAAAAATAAATGATGTCTGAAATCCCAAGTTATAATTATTTTTGATTTAGGAGAAGCGCCGAGCAGCCATCACAAATGCAAAATGTCAGTGGGAAGCCATCCAGGGTAGTATGATGTCCCGTTCTGGTAAGCTGTCCAAAATACCAGATCTATATGCACAACATGTAGCCACTTATCCTTCATCGAATGCACAAGAAGCTTTGCACTGTGAGTCTCTGACTACCAATGCCAGCCATCTTGGTTCTGGTAACAGGGAAGAGACCACTGTAGAAGAAAGTTTTGTTTTGCACGGAAAGTAAGTATAATCTGGAGACACTTGGTAAAAACAAGACACACACAGATATTTTATCATTTTCCTTTCAATTCATAGGCTTTATATCCATTCATTCTTGGATTTTTATCAATCAATTCTTTTCACCTGCAACATAAATCATAATTTGGCCTTGGATTTTTGTGTCTGTAATTCAAACAGGAAGCCACAGTAGAGTAATGGATAGCAGCTCGGATTGAGGAACTGGAGAGCCAAGTTCAAATTCCAGTTGAATCCATTACATTCACTTACGTGCTAATACCCTTGGGAAAGGTATGAATCCTCTTCTTCTCCCCCCAGCTATAAGTAAATAGTAGGACAGACTGGGTTCTATAGCCTTGGATGGCAACTGGTCTACTGCAGAAAGAAATGGCAAACTACTGCAGGAAAAAATCTGCCTCGTCAGTCATGTATCGCCTAAGCGAGTATCATGCATGTCACATAACACGACTGAAAATCAAACGTTATTTTCTCATTGACTTCTTTTTCATGAGACGATATCAGTTCACGTCATTAGCTAGAACTAAAGAGTTGTTCAGCATTTGTTTCGATATTTTATGAAAGCCTTAGATTAACTCTGCATTAGTCACCTCAGATTTCCAAAAATGGATAGTCCACCGGGGTGTTTACAGAATACAAAAATGCTTATAGTATTACAATTATGTAATACAGTGCCGTACTGCCGAAAGCGTACAATAACAGGCAGTCTCCGTTACAATTAACATTTAATCAAAATTTGAACTGAAGATATAATTCTTTATTGAAATAAAAACACAAACATATGTAGATGAAATGGACCAATGCAATAATAGAGAAAAGTTTTATTCTTATTAATATTTTTATTATAAGAGATTGTCGGAGTTAGCTCCTCCTCAGTTCCTTAATCCTTCAACAGGGGTCTCTCTCCCCTGGCTATAAATACTGGCTGACCCTTCACTTCAATCTCTCTTTTTGACTTAGGCCTTGGGCCACCACCTCGCGTGGAGGTGAGGTAAATCTCTCTTTTCAACTAACACCAATATGTGACCTCTCACAGATACAGCGTTTCCCAAATTCTGGGAACGCGCTAAGAACAATACACGTACATATGAACACTTCCAACACGCACATAATTCTTCCATACAAACTCTATGTAACAGTCCATGTCTTTGTTTAACTTGTTTTGTTATTAATATATATTTGTTTACCCATATATATCGGTCTTGTTTGTTTTCTTTTTCTTCTTTGGACTTAATTAAAGTCCAACATTCTCATGTAGCTGGACCGGCTAGCAGGAAATTTTAACCTTCTGATATCTCTTCACATCTTCAACCCACGGTCCACTACAGATTTATAATATCAACATTTTAAATCACTACACAAAAGCTTTCATGTTTTCGTACTATGATTGTACTTCCTCAGGTGGTGGTTGATAAGTGGTAATAAAATTATATTTTAGGGAAATTTAAAAACAAATCATTACCTCTTTTCTGAAAGTTAAGGGGTAGGTGCGGTTGTGCGTAAGGTTAGAATTAAAAATATGCTTGTAGGTATGTCTTGATTAACCAATTGAAAGTCAGATCAATGCCGAGTAGAAAAATAAGGTCAGAGGCCGGAGGTGGGCGAGTTATTTTTTCATGTCACGATAAACCAGCACTTAGACATGACATCATTGTGGAGACTATGACAGCAACAAATGTATCATGGATGTAGCCAAATATGACGTCCTATTTGTTGAAGGAGGAGGTTAACCAGACATAGTTATCAGAAAAAAATTTTTTTTTTATATTCAGGAAGCTTCTTAAAGGGGCCTATAGATAAAATTAAAAATGGGGGCACCTATATATGATGCTAATAATACTTAATAGACAGCAAAACATAGCAATATTAAAGTTGAATAAACCAAGTTGGGGTAGAGGGTGGACCATTATGTACTTATATATATATATATATATATAATTTTTCTTTTAAGCTTTTCACCCCAAGCAAGCCACTAGCACGAAAGGAGTTACAGAAGGTTTGGAGGAAGAGCAGATAGGAGTGGTAAAGGAGAGGATGTGGAGAAAGATAGTGGATCAATCAAGGCAAGGGGATTACAGAAGATTTGGAGTGAGAGCAGATAGGAATGAAAGGGGGAAAGGATGTGGAGAAGGGAAGTGGATAGATCAAGGCAACTGGAGATGTCGATTGACGTTACACTTAAATAGTTGGAGATTATATTTGTCAGGGGAAACAGGAATAAGGAAGGGAGTTCCACAGGTGAGATGTGCGAGACATGAAGCTATTGGAGTAGAAGAGACGTCTACATCTAACAGTTTCAACAGTGAAGGGGTGGGAACGGGATGCCAGCCTCGTAGGACGCTTAAATTCATGAGGCCTGGGAACCAGCGAAAGCAGCTCATCGGAGCAATTACCGTGAAAGTATTTGTAAAAAAGACACAGCGAGGCAACGTCACGTCTGTGAGAGAGCGACTGCAGACAAGGTGACAGATCAGGGCCAATTACATTGCATATCCGTCTCTGGATCTTATCAAGAACCCTGAGGCAAACAGCAGGGGCTCTAGACCATATATGGCAGCAATACTCCATGCAAGGGCAAATGGTTGATTTATAGATTTGGACGATCGATTCCGGGCAGAAAAATTTCCTGGCTCGGCACAGGGAGCCAACTTTCCTTGCAGTGGATGAAGCAATATATACATTATATATTTTATAGCATCATAAATAATGGCTATGAAACTGTAATACATAATTGTTTTTTTACAAAAAAATTTTTTAATTATGTTTTAAGGTAAAAGCTAAACTGTGTCAGCATTTCAAGTTTCATTCATCAAAAACTGCCACAATATATTTCCATGAATAGATAGATATTACATTAGATAAACTCATAATTACAGAACTGAAAGAGTAATAAAATATATTTATATAATATGCATATACAAAAAATATAAATCATGAAAACTTACCTTCATTAGTCAGGTGGAGTGATAGGACACCCTGAAGAAGACAAAGTGGCATCTGCCTCCCACAACAACTGAGCTACAACTGTATTACACTGCATGTTACACACCCTCAGGCTAGTAGCGGGAGGGAACAAAAGAAAATTTACCAACTAGGAATTACAAGTATTTTAAAGATTTTTGGTGGTTTAACAAAATACTACATGTGACTAATGCAGGGTTAAGATTACACATTTTTCTGAGTTATAAAAAGTTAAATTCTGTATCCTTTCTCATTACTAATTTTATATTTTGCTTTAAAGCTGACAAAACAAATAGCAGGTTTTGACCGAACAACATAACAGCTTTTCATAGAAGCAAAATCCTTTTCATTTGATATTTGATATTTGTGTCTATAAAGTAAATCATTTTCCATTCTCTCTATAGTCTACTCCAATACCCGCCCTGTCGGCTGGGGCTTCAGAATACACCGACTGCACCTCTGCAGAGGGGTAAGACCTCCCACCAAATGACGTGTCCTGGGTAATACGATAAACTACATCCGCATCCTAGGTAAAATGATAAATAAACTACGCCAGACAACAAGGCCTCTGATAAGAAGTTTTTGAGGAGTGTGGAACTACCTCTTAATTGCTGGTGTTCCCAGGTCCACCCTGGACAGAGGTGGTAGCACCTGTTAGGCTCCCAGCTATGGGCAAATAGTTAACACCAAACTTGGATCAAAATGCTATGAAAGTATAAAAATAGGTTTTAATACCATCAATACATTTTTGTAAAAAAAAATTATTACCAGCAATGAATTTTTTAGGAAAAAAACTATTACTAGCAATAAATTTAAAACAAAAAATATTACCAACAATACATTTTTGAACAAAAATATTACCAGCAATAAAAATCTTGTTGGCATTAAATAAACCGTTGAGGTTGATATACTGTAAAACAAACCAGTCTACTCCAATACTGATATTGGCCTTGTGTCACACTAAACTGAATGAATGCCTGCTCAAATTCAGAATTTAATCTCGTATCAGTCTAAGCTAATTGGATACCTTCTCTAATATCTGTATTATTTCTGAGCTGAGGTATTATGTTCATTAATTACACTATTGGACTATTGTCCTCATCTTTGTCGCCATATTTATTTAAACTTAAGGAATCAGCACATATGCTAGGCCACAAAAATTTCCTGAGCCGACCAAGCATAGTAATGAATACAATATGGGAACCAGTAATAAGGAGTGCCAGAGAAAAGCGATAATAACAACAAGAATAGCAATATGAGCTCTGGTAAAAATATGCAATGA